>QLOH01000325.1:0-600000 GCA_026901365.1 Sesbania bispinosa
GTTTAGCGGTGAGGACCCATAATTGATTAGATATAAATTTTATGGTAAATTGTAGGAAAGATTGATGACTTCACCAATATTAATCGGTAAAAACATGTCCAATTGAGTTAGGAACATCACAATTTGAGTAGAGGTTGAAGAAAAGGGTTAAAAATGGGTAAAAATCGTAGGTACAGTCGTTCTCGAGTCGCCGGTAATCGATTACAGCAAACTGTAATCGATTACAGGGCTTTCTGGGCAGCGTCGTGTGAATTTAGCTGCTGGTAATCGATTACAAGGGGCTTGTAATCGATTACCAGAGTGTAAATTGGGCACCAGAGGCTTCTGGTAATCGATTACAGCCTCCTGGTAATCGATTACCAGGCCCCAAAATTGAGTAACCGCTTCTGGTAATCGATTACAGTTGTCTGGTAATCGATTACCAGGCCAAAAATGAGTTTAGAATGTTGTGCTTATGTGATGTTGTGATCCTTTACTTATATGATGGTAATTATATGAATCGTTTGTGGAATTGATTGATTGAATTGGATGTACAATGCGTCTTAATTGTGGCATGATACATTATTGAGTGATTGTTCCATGTGAATATTTTGTATTTATAATATTTGTGATGTGATGTGGAGTGATTAGAGTAGAGGAGATTGTAAGAGAAATATGTGATATGACGTTGATGCATTGAGCATAAGCATATGATGTATGAGACGCATGAGATACATGAGTAGCCAGACGTGGCTAAAAATACCCTAGCCCAAATAGGGGGCGACGAGCAGGGTGGAGACCATGATGGGGGACATTCGATGCATGACTCCAAGAGGGAGTGTTTTATAATGCGACTCACCAAGCCCATAAGAGGTGGGTAACAATGAGAGGGAGCGGGTGTCCTTGCACGGGCCCATAGAGGGGGTGCGACCTGTCGGCCAAGAGGGCATTTAACGATAGGGCCATCATTCATAACAACTAAGGGAATTGATGAGGTGCGCCCATTGTGCGGAGTTCCAAATCATGACCCTTAGGAAGAGGTATTATGCATGAGCATAGAGTGAGCATACTCGTCATTTTATGATTGTGTGAGAAGTGTGAATTTATATTTGTGTGAAACTAATGTGCAGAATGTAAAGAGTGTGGATTGAGATGAATGATGGTATATATGGTGATGGGTGGAAATTAGGGTAGCCTTCTATATTGCATGTATATGTATGTATTCTTTTCCTCACCGTACTCTTTCTGTGGTTTTTATAGGTGATGAAAATGGCACTCAATGTGCCGAATTTTGAAGGGACAGGGTCTCGCTCTGATATGTGTGACATCGGGGCTTAGTGTTTAGGAGCTTATTTCCTTTCATTTTAAAATGTAGAGAGTTAGGAAGATTATTTTTAAGGGTCTTACATGGCCAAGACATATTTTTATTATGTTGATAATTTAGTTTTAAAAACCTGGATTTTACCTTTTTATGGAAATTTAGTTTGATTTGGATTAAGTAATTGTTTAAAAGAGGATTGTGAACCTTTTTACCTCAATGTTGACTATAAATTTTCCTTATATTTCAATTTGATGATTGTATTTGTATTTGGGGTAGAAGGGTGTCCCACCAAGAGCTAGGGTTTATTTAAGTTAGGGCTTTCCCTATATTCATGATTTTGCCATATTGACTTATGATTCAAGTTGTAATAGTTATGAGAATGATGATTGGGCTTGGGTTCAAGCCCCTAGTAGTTATGAAAACGAATTTAGGTTTCGGACCCCAGTTAATATATAAGTAATTTAGGTTTTGGCCCCCAGCTAAATTTTGGTTTCGGCCCCCAGTTAAAACATGGGTTTCGGCCCTCAATAATGGCAGGTACCCAAGGGAGACGTTCCTTGTAGTCTGAGCTCAGGTCTAGCCCCAGTTAAGTGTTAAGACTCCGTCCATCGGGAAAAATGCAGGTCATGCACATTTATGCTTCATTATGAATTGTGACTTAGCCAATTATGTATGATGTTATAATTCAGGTGTTACATCTCATATGCCTACTTTCCCTACACTACCTGCATGCATAGTTATACTTACTGAGACACTAGTCTCACCACACGTTTGTGATTATATTTTAAATGCACAGGGTCCCCCTCAGGATGTTCGTTGAGGGAGTAGGAGATGTTGGAGCTTATATGTTATTTTAGATATTGCAATACATTTGATATGTATTCTTTTGAGGGATATCATTGTACATGTGTGACCCTTGATGGGTGTTTCTATTTTGTTGAGAACTCATGTATGTTAATATCACAATCGTGTTTATGTATATTGTAACCAAATTATATTTATGTACACATTAGATTACTTAAGCAAATCACTGTATGTTTATTGATATTGTTAATTAATATCGAGGAAAATAATTCCCTAAATTTGGGACTTATGCTTCCAATGGGTATAAATCCTAGGTTTTCGAAATTAAGACGTTACATTATGGTGTTAGAGCAGTTCAATCCAATTGGACAGTGGATTAGTGTTTTGCCTGCAAGTTAGTTATTATCTTATATGCATTGTTATTAAATATTGAGACTGATCACCTCCATGTTTTGTAATTGATGTGTAGACGATTATGGCTGGTGGCAGAAGAGGTAGACCCTAGTTAACCCATGACCTCCTCCACCACCGAACAACGATCGAGATCTAGTGGTGGCGGCCCTTCAAGTGCTTACCCGCATCATGGGGGATCAAGTGGCATCTAACCGGGATCAAGATGTTGCCATGTCTGTTATGCTTTAGGAGCTTCACCGCCAACTAACGGGAACTGCCCCACCTCATGTGGCTGATGTAACATCCCAAATTTAACTATTTACATGAATAAAAGTAATAAGGGAAATAGGTTTTTATAAAAGGAATTAGGGAAAATTGGATTAAGAGTGAAAAACAAATGTTCTGAATTCTAGTATTCTCGCTCAAGCGAGAAGGCTTTTGAAATCCTGGCAAGCGTACCAAAATCCCAGCAGTATAATAGTAAGTAAAAGGGGTTGTCGTATCCACAGGGAACGATACAATGTAAATTCTAGTGGTCACACTTATCAAGTATGGAGAAAGGGTTGTTTGTGTAGATTGCAATAGTAAATAAACGAGTGAGATAAGGTTGAGCAAATTATTGGAACTAGGATTGAACTTCGTCTATCGCACCCTTCTTATATTTGGAAACTGGTGAAATCTAAGAATTTATAATTATAATTATTGAAGCCCAAACAAAAATCATTCATAAATAATTGACAACTTGAATCATAACTCAACATGAACTGCTAAACTTAGCAGCAGGGGTCTTATTGGCATAAAGCTAGACTTGAGCTCAGACTACATTGAGTCTCAAAAATATCATAAGTAAATTATGATGTTTTAAGACAATATAATTCCCAAGTTTTAATGACTAACAAATTTGGGTTAAAACAATATATCATAGATACACATATGATTTTAATTATTTATCTATGATTTCAGCAAGCCACCAAGACCCTACAAAAAGACCTTGAAGTATTTCAACCTATCTGAGGGATCAAAGCCTTCTGAAGGTTCAACCCGTCTGAAGTGCCCAATCCATCTGAAGAGTTGAAGTTGTCTGAAGTCTCAATAATAATGACGTGGCACCCTTGCTGAAGCTTTGTGAAGACGTTTTCTGAGTCTTTGTTGCACGTACCTTTTCAAGCATATTTATGGCAAGGAACACAGAGGTCTTTCCTAATGCTTTTGAATTTCATACACCACTGAGGAAATGTCTGCAACGCAGCATTCGCAGCAACAACGGTGGCAGCTTTATAGCAGCACCTACGTTGTACTATGTCAGACATGTCAGAGCTCTCAGAAGCATGTCTCACAACGGATTAAATAGCATTTAATGCTATCTCTAAACGGTGGTTTTTCAATGGATTGAAATCCGAGTATAAATACCCCTCATGAAGACCATCAAAAAAGAGAGATTGAATATACAAGAAAGTCTTAGAGAATATCACGCTGCAAGTTCTTACTCTTCAAAAACACTTTGATTCTTTGTACACACATTAGAATATCCTGAGCATACCTCAGTTATCTGTTTGAGCTTAAAAACTGGTTTAGTTTAAAAGCTTAAACTTATCTTTCTGTGTAAAGTTGTTGTTGAGCCTGGAGAGGCTTGTCTGTAAAAGAATACTTGGTTGTTGAGCCTGGAGAGGCTTGTTTGTAAAAGAATACTTGGTTGTTGTTGTTGAGCCTGGAGAGGCTTGTCTGTAAAAGAATACTTGGTTGTTGTTGTTGAGCCTGGAGAGGCTTGTCTGTAAAAGAATACTTGGTTGTTGAGCCTGGAGAGGCTTGTCTGTAAAAGAATACTTGTAATCTTGGTTAAGATTAAGAAAAAATCCAAGTGCTAGTTGGCATTGGGACTGGACGTAGCTCACAGTGGTAGTGAGTGAACCAGGATAAATTTCTTGGCCAAGTTTTCCTACCCTTATCTCTAGTTAATTTATTTTTTCAAATCAAAGGGTGTCGAAAAACTGTTCTTATATTTTAAAAGCAAGAAACCTTTCAAAAGACATTTTTAGAAAGCCGTCTTAAGAAACTTTAGACAGCACCTTAAACCTGTCTGAAACGTTTTTAAAACTCACTGTTTGCGAAAAGCTTCCATAAAATATTAAGAAACACTATTCAACCCCCCTTCTAGTGTTTCCCTGTGTTTTTACAGTTGGTATCAGAGCTCAACTCAGGGTTGAGCACCTAACAAGTGTTGAGGACTAAAGATCCAGATGGAAGCTTCCAACAACAACAGGCAATACATCACTGAAGGAGCCTTTATCACAAGACCCCCAGCATTCAATGGTGTGGATTACCACTATTGGAGGGATCGTATGAAGTTGTTCATTGAGAGCAACAACATTGATGTTTGGGATGTGGTCACTGATGGAGACTATGTGCCTATGCATAATGGCTTGCCTATACCTAAGGCTGAATGGACCCTGGAGCAGAAGGGTAGAGTCCATATGAATGCCAAAGCCAAGCTCTATCTGATATGTTCTTTAAATAAATCAGAATACGAAAAGGTTCATGGTTGTACATCTGCCAAGGAAATCTGGGATACACTTGCAGCAGCCCATGAAGGGACTGAGACTGTCAAGCAATCCAAGATCAGCATGCTTATACATCAATATGAGATGTTTAAGATGGAAGAAACTGAAACCATTGATCAAATGTTTTGAAGGTTTCAGACCATAACCAATGGACTCAGGTCTTTAGGTAGAGCTTATGAATCTGGAGATAATAACAGAAAGATTCTGAGAAGTTTGCCTAAGTCCTGGAGACCCAAAGTTACTGCCATTCAAGAAGCAAGAGATTTGAACTCTCTTAGAATGGAAGAACTGTTGGGATCTCTTAAGGTCCATGAGCTTGAGCTTGGTGAAGATGACAACCAGAAGAAGTCTCTAGCACTAAACTCCAAGGTCAGTCAGCCTAGGCATGGCAAGATGAAGGCTATGCAAGCTGAAGAAACTTCAGAAGCAGATGAAGATTATGGAGATAGCTCAGAAGATGATGATCTTGCTCTTTTAAGTAGAAAGATCAAAAGAATGCTTCAAAATAGAGGGAAGTTCAGAAGGAATCAACCCTCAACCTCTAAAGGAGGTAAGTCAGGTAAAGACTCTCAAAATGACAAGATTATTTGTTTTGAGTGTAATCAACCAGGTCACATGAAGGGAGAATGCCCAAAGCTGAAGAAGAATACCTTCAAAAAGAAGAAGTTCTTCAAGAAAAACAAAGGTCTGATGTCTACATGGGAGGATCTTGATGAGTCCACTTCAGAAGAAGAAGAGGACACTTCAGAAGAGGCCAACCTATGTCTCATGGCTAGCCTGCCCTCATCAGACAGCTCTGAAGAAGAGGTATTTCCCTTAACTCTTCAAGAGATGTACGATGACCTGATGAAAAGTTCCAAGGAGCTCTTCCAAGAGTATAAGAATCTATCCAAAGCTCACACAGAAATGTGTAGTAAATATGAAACTATTGAGATAGAAAATATTATGCTCAAGGAAAAGATTCTTGTGTCTGAAGTCAGCAGTTCACAATCTGTGTCTAAAGAAAATAAAAAACTTCAGAAACAAGTTGAGGGACTGACAAAAGACTTGGCTAAATTTGTCAAAGGAACTGATAATCTTAACAGATTACTTGGCAATCAAAGGCATACCCTTGACAAAAGTGGTTTAGGCTTTTGTGATCATGGTGTCTCTGAACCTCATACCTTCAATATGGCTAAAGGAAAAAAGAAAGTTATTGGGTGTTCTCACTATGGTAAGCCTGGACACAATGTGGCTCAGTGCAAACACAGAGGGAGACCTAAACCCAAGTCTAACAAGAAAGGACCCAAAAGAATATGGGTACCTAAGAACTTGATTATTCCTGTTGCAGATGTGTTTAACAGGACAAAGGAAACCCCACAAATGGTACCTGGACAGTGGCTGCTCGCGACACATGACAGGAGAAAGGTCTTTGTTCCAAAACCTTAGACCCAGAACAAGAGGAGTGGTCACCTTTGGTGGAAATCAGCAAGGGAAGATCACTGGTATAGGGACTGTAGGTATGACTCCTCTATCCCTTATTAAGAATTTTCTCCTAGTAGAAGGACTTCAACACAATCTATTGAGCATAAGTCAATTGTGTGACAGTGGATATGTGGTTTCCTTCACTAAGGATGGATGTATAGTCAAAGACTCTCTTGATCAAATCCTTTTTACTGCTAAGAGACACAGCAATGTGTACAAAATTGATCTAGAGGAATTAGCAAGTCAAAACGTAAAATGTTTTATCTCTGTTGAAGATGAAAATCAGATTTGGCATCAAAGACTAGGGCATGCCAGCTTGAGATCAATCTCAAGGTTAGAAAAACACAACCTTGTTAAAGGTTTGCCCAAGCTTTCTTACAAATCTGATATTCTATGTGAAAGTTGTCTGAAAGGGAAACAAACAAGACACTCATTTAAGAGTAAGGATGTTGTTTCTACTAGCAGACCATTAGAACTTTTACACATTGACTTGTTTGGTCCTATTAGAACATAAAGCATTAGTGGTAAGAAATATGGTTTGGTCATTGTTGATGACTATTCTAGATATACATGGGTGATATTCCTTAGAAGCAAGGATGAAACTTTTAAGAATTTCACAATATTCTGCAAGAAGGTACAGAATGAAAAAGGATTCTGTATATTTGCCATTAGAAGTGATCATGGTGGAGAGTTTGAGAATGCAAACTTTCAGCTATTCTGTGATGAGTATGGAATCTCACACAATTTCTCTGTGGCTAGAACACCTCAACAAAATGGGGTTGTTGAGAGAAAGAACATAAGTTGGCAAGAAATGGGAAGAACCATGTTCAACTCATGCAGTCTACCAAGGACCTTCTGGGCAGAGGCTATTAACACAGCCTGCTACCTTCAAAACAGATTATTGGTAAGACCAATTCTGAAAAGGACTCCCTATGAATTATGGAAAGGAAGAAAAGTCTGATAAAGGATGCCCTAAACCCTAAACCCTTAACACAAAGGATGATCTTGGGAAATTTGATGCAAAGTTTGATAAAGGATTTTTCATAGGTTATTCTGAAACATCAAAAGCCTATAGAATCTATAACTCTAGAACTTTAATTGTGGAAGAATCAATCCATGTTAAGTTCAATGACATGAAAGAGACTGATAGGGAATTATCAGATCTAGAAGACGATCTTGCAGGAATGGAGCTAAACACACACAACAGCACCAAGGATGAACAGGTGTCTGAAGATCTATCAGAACTCCTTCAGACAAATGTTGAGCCTCAGATTGACTTAGTATCACCTCACAAACCTGACTGGAGATACAAGTCACATCATGCTAAAGAGCAAATCATTGGCAGTACTTCAGAAGGAGTTAAGACAAGATCAAAATTCAAGAATCTGAATTCTCTTGCTCTCTTGTCTGAAATCGAGCCAAAGAACATTGATGAAGGGTGGATCCTAGCCATGCAAGAGGAGCTGAATCAATTTGCTAGGAGTGATGCCTGGACCCTTGTTCCTAAACCCCTTGGGAAAACAATTATTGGAACCAAATGGGTGTTCACAAACAAGCTGTCTGAAGAAGGAAAAGTGGTCAGAAACAAGGCAAGATTGGTTGCTCAAGGGTACAATCAACAAGAAGGCATTGACTTTACTGAAACATTTGCCCCTGTTGCCAGGTTAGAAGCAATTAGAATTCTTCTTTCTTATGCTATAAATAATGGCATCAAATTGTATCAAATGGATGTTAAAAGTGCTTTTCTCAATGGATTCATTGAAGAAAAAGTTTTTGTTAGACAACCCCCTGGTTTTGAGGATGTTGCTTTTCCTGATCATGTTTTCAAACTGAAAAAGGCTCTTTATGGTCTGAAACAAGCCCCAAGAGCTTGGTATGACAGATTGAGCAGTTTTCTTTTCAAAAATGGTTTTGAAAGAGGAAAAGTGGACACAACCCTTTTTAGAAAACAGTCTAACAAAAATCTTATACTTGTCCAGATATATGTTGATGACATTATATTTGGTTCAACTGATTCTTCACTATGCAAAGAGTTTTCTGAGTTAATGCAATCAGAGTTTGAAATGAGTTTAATAGGTGAATTAAAGTTTTTCTTAGGACTTTAGATTAAGCAAGATTCTGATTGCATATGGATCCATCAAGAAAAATATACAAAAGAAATGCTTAAGAAGTTCCATTTTAGTGATTGCAAACCCATGTCAACTCCTATGCATCCCTCTTCATCTTTAAGTAAGGATGAAAATGAAGAACCAGTTAATCAAACTTTGTATAGAGGAATGATTGACTATTTATTGTATCTAACAGCAAGCAGACCTGACATTATGTTCAGTGTATGTCTTTGTGCTAGATTTCAATCAGATCCAAGAACTACTCATTACAAAGTTGTTAAGAGAATTTTTAGATATCTTAAAGGTACTACTAATCTTGGTCTATGCTATAAGAAAGACAAGGATTGCAGGTTAATAGGATATTGTGATGCTGACTTTGCTGGAGATAGAATAGAAAGAAAGAGTACCAGTGGAGGATGTCACTTCTTTGGAAGCAACATGATCAGCTGGTCAAGCAAAAGGCAAAGCACCATTGCATTATCAACAACAGAAGCAGAATACATCTCAGCAGCCAGTTGTTGTTCACAACTGCTATGGGTGAAGTATCAGCTTGAGGACTTTAACATTCCTATATATGTTATACCTGTGTTGTGTGATAATACAAGTGCCATAAATTTGTCTAAAAATCCTATTCAACATTCTAGGGCTAAACATATAGAAATCAAGCATCATTTCATTAGAGACTATGTACAGAAAGGTGTTTTTGATATAATGTTCATTGAAACAGAGCATCAATGGGCAGATATATTCACAAAACCCCTGGCTGAAGATAGATTTAAGTTCATATGCAATAACTTGAACATACACGCATTCTCTAATTGATTATAAAAAGGAGCATCTGAAATCTCAGGGTGTCTGAAATTGTGACATGTCTGAAATTTTAGGGTATCTGAAATTTTATGTGTACCTGAAATTTCTCACTTGTCTGAAATAACTTGATGACGTGGCTATCTGAGACGGTTAAATTACATTTATTTTGTCTCTTCCACGTTGCACGCTACCCAACGTCTGCGCAGCCAGTACATGCCATCATTGCATCATGGGTCTATAAATGCAGGAGTTAGTGTGTTGGAGAAGCCTTACACCTTATCTCAGCTATTGTTTAAACTTCTTCATCTCTCTCGCAACCATTTTCATCTCAAGCTTTCTCTGCAACTTCAATGGCACCAAAGAAGTCTTCAAGTTCAGGTGGAAATGTGGTTAAATCCAAAGGAGTGGACCTTGAGGATCTTCGTAACCTTGGGATGGACTTATTTGAGGAGTTTGATGTTGTGGGCTGGACGCCATTCTTTGACAAGGTCTACTGTTCATGGCATGAGCAGAGTGTGATTGACTTCTGGGCATCAGCAAGAGGAATCCCTAACCCCAAAGGGATATATGAAAGCATCAGGGTTGATGTTCTGGGTGTTCCTGTGTTCGTGGATGAAGGTATTCTGTCTACTGTTACTGGTGTAAAGGCAGAAGGAGCATCCTTCTCTCCTGGATGGGAGCAGAGAAATGGTGGTCAGAAGAAATTTACCAAGATGTTGTATGGAACTGAAGTACCTAAGAGTCCTGATTTCAAACTCATGCTAGATAAAGTGAGAGCACTTCACTCCATCTTAGGGTGCTCCATAATCCCTAAGAGTGGGAGCAGAAATCATGTGTCTGAACTGGAAAGATTCTGCTTGATTCATCTGCTGCAGAAGGAGAAGATGAATCTTCCAAGCATCCTTATGTTTCACATGCAGAAGAAGATCAGAGATTCAGGTGCAAATCTTCCCTACAATTTTCTCATAACTAAGGTACTCTTACACTTCAAAGTACCTATTGAGAGGCTGTTTGATCACGAAGGCCCTAATTTCTTTGGTGAGGCAAATCTAAAGAGCATGAATCTAAAGAATGCTCTAGTACCAAGACCTCCATCTCCTACTCTGAAGGAGAGCATGTTACTGGAAAAGGCATCAAGGAGGAAAAGCACAATTGAGTTACTGGAAAAAGAGCTGCAGGGAGACATCAGAAAGGAGGAGTTCAAAGGCTCAAAGTCTTCCCCTCAACCAAAGCTGCGGAAGTTACCAGTAAGATGTGCAGCAAAAATATCTGCAACAAACCCTAACTTGGACTATAAGACTACTGAACCTGTTCAGAAGGCTTTGCCAAAGCCGTCTGAAATTGTGGGTCAGGGGTCTAAAATTGCAAGGCCTTTTAAGCCTACTTCAGATGAAGAAGGAAAGGCTCATGAGGATAGGATTGTTGTTGTTGATGCTGTAGCAGCATCACCTTTGGCTACTTGCCCATCTGATCCAGAACTGATCCAGGTGGCTGCCATAGCTACTGCTTTGGAGCAAGAGGAGCTGGAACAAAAAGAAGAACAAGAAAAGACTGATCATGCACTTGTTGTCGCTGCACAGCTTGCCTTAGCTGATGATGAAAGGCAAGAAACCTTGGCTCAAGGTTCTAAGAAAAGAAGAAGAACCAGTGTTGTTCAGAGGAAGAAGAAGAGAAGTAGACTTCTTGAGTTGGCCCCTGAACCTACAACTAGGGTTACAAGGAGTGTGGCTAGTCAACAAGAAGCTGTGAAGATGGCTGACAAGTACCAGAAGTTTGTCACAGCCAATCTTTATTTCAAAAAACTTAGAAAAGCCAAGCAAGCTGAAAGAGAAATCCAACAGGTGTCTGAACCTGAACAAGCTAAGACTCCGGTAAAGAGGCTTAGAGTAAGGTTTGACAACGTGACCCCTTCACCACCCTCTTCACCTGAAAAGAGGTTTGCTGAAGAACAGGAAAAAGAAAAAAAAGGTTGTTGAGCAACCTATGGTTCCTGAAGAAGAAGAATCTGTACCATCACCACCATCATCTTCATCATCTTCAGAGTCAACTCAATCTGAAGAACCTGTTGTGGAGATTTAGCAAGGATCAAGTTCCAAAGTATGGAAAGGGAGTATACTGCCTGAACACATTAGGCTTGGACCTAAAAGTAGGGATTTCTTCACAGAACCCACTTTTGATCCTTATGCATTCCCCTCCACTGTCCATCAGTATGAGGAAGAAGCTGAAGTGCCCCATAAGAGGTATGAGGGATATTTCTTTGAAATGGAAAGGGTTCCTAAGTTCCCAAACCTCTATGAAGAGTTGTTGTACTTCAGAGATGCGCCTCCCATCTCTCTGCATCAAGGTTTGATCAAGCACGCTGTTGAAGCTGAAAGGGAGAAGTTCAAGGGAAGTCTAGCTCAACCATACTCTGGGCAGCTGGAAAAGATCAGAAAGGGATTGGTAACCCCTGCTCATAGGTGGACACCACTAAATCCCTTCTCAGATGAAGACTGCATGAAGCCATCCAATGATGAATGGAGTTTTGCAAGGCAGCTTTACACAGAGGGAGAGTTATTTGAAAGAGACTGTCTCAAGGGCATAGGTATGAAAGGCTACAGGCCTCCTAGGACTTTCTCAATCAGGCCAACCAACAAAATTCCGGTGCAACCTGATAGGATTGTGCCTAGGTATCCTTTGAAGGAGGGTTCTGAAGATAAATTTAAAGAACCTAAAGTTTACTCAGACCCCTTCAAGCCTTTGACTCCAAGGGAGTGGAGAGAGCTTCCTGCCAATATAAAGAAGCAAGGAGGAGGCATGGATCACAGTCTTAGAGACAGAGTTTGGGCTTCGTATTGGAAGATAAGAGAGGATGATGGATCCTCTTCTGGGTCATCTGGACCTGATGCAGATTCTCTAGTTGGACATGGGAAGTACCTGAATGTGCAGTATGTTTATCAGACAACCCTTTCCCCCTCTGACTGCACCATTTCATGAAGAATGGGAGTTGTTAAACCCCATTGGCACCTTCTTTCATCCTGTCTATCATCCTCATGAGTATGGGTTGGTTCCAAATTTTGAAATACTGAGATTTGTATGTAGATACATTCAAATCATCTTCTATGAAACAGAACCTGACCCTGAAGAAGAGAATAGAAGGTTGAGGAAGAAGATACAGAAACTTGAAAAGCACAATGCAGATCTCATTGCCAAGCAAGACCAGATTCTGCATGAGCAACAGTTGATAAGAAATGGCCAAGAAGATCTGAAGACTGCTCTTCTCTCTCAGATTGACAAGGCAAAGGATGAGCTCATCTCCTTCGTAAAGGATGCTTTGTTAAAGAAGGTTGGGTAGTCAATGATGTAGCCATGTTCTGAAAGTTCTATTTCTGATATGTGCATTAATTTCATGTGTGCCATCTCCATCCTTATATGATATTTACGTTTATGCTTCAAATTTTCAATATATGTTGTTGTTGTGCTCTGGAAACCCTTTTGATTGATGGCAAAAGGGGGAGTATAAAAAAAAACTAACAAAATCTGAATCTGAAGTGATTACAGGACTCAGGGGGAGCATATAAGAAACTGATAAAATTGAAAAGAGTAAATCAGTTTAAGTATTCATCATCTGAGGGGGAGTTATTATCTCTTTATATTAAAAACTCCTTTCAGATTTGTAATATTTTTAAGCAAATTTGTCATCATTAAAAAGGGGGAGAATGTTGAGTCTCAAAAATATCATAAGTAAATTATGATGTTTTAAGACAATATAATTCCCAAGTTTTAATGACTAACAAATTTGGGTTAAAACAATATATCATAGATACACATGTGATTTTAATGATTTATCTATGATTTCAGCAAGCCACCAAGACCCTACAAAAAGACCTTGAAGTATTTCAACCTATCTGAGGGATCAAAGCCTTCTGAAGGTTCAACCTGTCTGAAGTGCCCAATCCATCTGAAGAGTTGAAGCTGTCTGAAGTCTCAATAATAATGACGTGGCACCCTTACTGAAGCTTTGTGAAGACGTTTTCTGAGTCTCTGCTGCACGTACCTTTTCAAGCACATTTATGGCAAGGAACACAAAGGTCTTTCCTAATGCTTTTGAATTTCATACACCACTGAGGAAATCTCTGCAACGCAGCATTCGCAGCAACAATGGTGGCAGCTTTATAGCAGCACCTACGTTGTACTATGTCAGACATGTCAGAGCTCTCAGAAGTATGTCTCACAACGGATTAAATAGCATTTAATGCTATCTCTAAACGGTGGTTTTTCAACGGACTGAAATCCGGGTATAAATACCCCTCATGAAGACCATAAAAAAAAGAGATTGAATATACAAGAAAGTCTTAGAGAATATCACGCTGCAAGTTCTTACTCTTCAAAAACACTCTGATTCTTTGTACACACATTTGAATATCCTGAGCATACCTCAGTTATCTGTTTGAGCTTAAAAACTGGTTTAGTTTAAAAGCTTAAACTTATCTTTCTGTGTAAAGTTATTGTTGAGCCTGGAGAGGCTTGTCTGTAAAAGAATACTTGGTTGTTGTTGTTGAGCCTGGAGAGGCTTGTCTGTAAAAGAATACTTGGTTGTTGAGCCTGGAGAGGCTTGTCTGTAAAAGAATACTTGTAATCTTGGTTAAGATTAAGAAAAAATCCAAGTGCTAGTTGGCATTGGGACTGGACGTAGCTCACAGTGGTAGTGAGTGAGCCAGGATAAATTTCTTGGCCAAGTTTTCCTACCCTTATCTCTAGTTAATTTATTTTTTCAAATCAAAGGGTGTCGAAAAACTGTTCTGATATTTTAAAAGCAAGAAACCTTTCAAAAGACATTTTCAGAAAGCCGTCTTAAGAAACTTCAGACAGCACCTTAAACCTGTCTGAAACGGTTTTAAAACTCACCTTTTGCGAAAAGCTTCCATAAAATATTAAGAAACACTATTCAACCCCCCTTCTAGTGTTTTCCTGTGTTTTTACAGTTGGTATCAGAGCTCAACTCAGGGTTGAGCACCTAACAAGTGTTGAGGACTAAAGATCCAGATGGAAGCTTCCAACAACAACAAGCAATACATCACTGAAGGAGCCTCTATCACAAGACCCCCAACATTCAATGGTGTGGATTACCACTATTGGAGGGATCGTATGAAGTTGTTCATTGAGAGCAACAACATTGATGTTTGGGATGTGGTCACTGATGGAGACTATGTGCCTATGCATAATGGCTTGCCTATACCTAAGGTTGAATGGACCCTGGAGCAGAAGGCTAGAGTCCAGATGAATGCCAAAGCCAAGCTCTATCTGATATGTTCTTTAAATAAATCAGAATACGAAAAGGTTCATGGTTGTACATCTGCCAAGGAAATCTGGGATACACTTGCAGCAGCCCATGAAGGGACTGAGACTGTCAAGCAATCCAAGATCAGCATGCTTATACATCAATATGAGATGTTTAAGATGGAAGAAACTGAAACCATTGATCAAATGTTTTGAAGGTTTCAGACCATAACCAATGGACTCAGGTCATTAGGTAGAACTTATGAATCTGGAGATAATAATAGAAAGATTCTGAGAAGTTTGCCTAAGTCCTGGAGACCCAAAGTTACTGCCATTCAAGAAGCAAGAGATTTGAACTCTCTTAGAATGGAAGAACTGTTGGGATCTCTTAAGGTCCATGAGCTTGAGCTTGGTGAATATGACAACCAGAAGAAGTCTCTAGCACTAAACTCCAAGGTCAGTCAGCCTAGGCATGGCAAGATGAAGGCTATGCAAGCTGAAGAAACTTCAGAAGCAGATGAAGATTATGGAGATAGCTCAGAAGATGATGATCTTGCTCTTTTAAGTAGAAAGATCAAAAGAATGCTGCAAAATAGAGGGAAGTTCAGAAGGAATCAACCCTCAACCTCTAAAGGAGGTAAGTCAGGTAAAGACTCTCAAAATGACAAGATTATTTGTTTTGAGTGTAATCAACCAGGTCACATGAAAGGAGAATGCCCAAAGCTGAAGAAGAATACCTTCAAAAAGAAGAAGTTCTTCAAGAAAAACAAAGGTCTGATGTCTACATGGGAGGATCTTGATGAGTCCACTTCAGAATAAGAAGAGGACACTTCAGAAGAGGCCAACCTAAGTCTCATGGCTAGCCTGCCCTCATCAGACAGCTCTGAAGAAGAGGTATTTCCCTTAACTCTTCAAGAGATGTACGATGACCTGATGAAAAGTTCCAAGGAGCTCTTCCAAGAGTATAAGAATCTATCCAAAGCTCACACAGAAATGTGTAGTAAATATGAAGCTATTGAGATAGAAAATATTATGCTCAAGGAAAAGATTCTTGTGTCTGAAGTCAGCAGTTCACAATTTGTGTCTGAAGAAAATAAAAAACTTCAGAAACAAGTTGAGGGACTGACAAAAGACTTGGCTAAATTTGTCAAAGGAACTGATAATCTTAACAGATTACTTGGCAATCAAAGGCATACCCTTGACAAAAGTGGTTTAGGCTTTTGTGATCATGGTGTCTCTGAACCTCATACTTTCAATATGGCTAAAGGCAAAAAGAAAGTTATTGGGTGTTCTCACTATGGTAAGCCTGGACACAATGTGGCTCAGTGCAAACACAGAGGGAGACCTAAACCCAAGTCTAACAAGAAAGGACCCAAAAGAATATGGGTACCTAAGAACTTGATTATTCCTGTTGCAGATGTGTTTAACAGGACAAAGGAAACCCCACAAATGGTACCTGGACAGTGGCTGCTCGCGACACATGACAGGAGAAAGGTCTTTGTTCCAAAACCTTAGACCCAGAACAGGAGGAGTGGTCACCTTTGGTGGAAATCAGCAAGGGAAGATCACTGGTATAGGGACTGTAGGTATGACTCCTCTATCCCTTATTAAGAATGTTCTCCCAGTAGAAGGACTTCAACACAATCTATTGAGCATAAGTCAATTGTGTGACAGTGGATATGTGGTTTCCTTCACTAAGGATGGATGTATAGTCAAAGACTCTCTTGATCAAATCCTTTTTACTGCTAAGAGACACAGCAATGTGTACAAAATTGATCTAGAGGAATTAGCAAGTCAAAATGTAAAATGTTTTATCTCTGTTGAAGATGAAAAACAGATTTGGCATCAAAGACTAGGGCATGCCAGCTTGAGATTAATCTCAAGGTTAGCAAAACACAACCTTGTTAAAGGTTTGCCCAAGCTTTCTTACAAATCTGATATTCTATGTGAAAGTTGTCTGAAAGGGAAACAAACAAGACACTCATTTAAGAGTAAGGATGTTGTTTCTACTAGCAGACCATTAGAACTTTTACACATTGACTTGTTTGGTCCTATTAGAACAGAAAGCATTAGTGGTAAGAAATATGGTTTGGTCATTGTTGATGACTATTCTAGATATATATGCGTGATATTCCTTAGAAGCAAGGATGAAACTTTTAAGAATTTCACAATATTCTGCAAGAAGGTACAGAATGAAAAAGGATTCTGTATATCTGCCATTAGAAGTGATCATGGTGGAGAGTTTGAGAATGCAAACTTTCAGCTATTCTGTGATGAGTATGGAATCTCACACAATTTCTCTGTGGCTAGAACACCTCAACAAAATGGGGTTGTTGAGAGAAAGAACAGAAAACAATAATGATTTAGGTACCCAAATTTTCTTAGGTCCTTGGATGTTAGATACCTTTCTTCTGGTACTCCTATTTCTTTTGTAACAGTTTTGATCATACTGTCCAAATCTGTTACACCAAGAGCAATGAGGAGGTTTCCTTTTGGCTGGGACAAAAACTATTTTATGTGTTTTTTGTGTTTTTGTCTAAAGTGAATCCTAATCCTCGTTTATCAGTAGTTTCCCTACTGCTTCCTATCAATTGATTTAGGTTATGAGTGTTGTTAACAAACTTGCATAAATCATTCTGAAGTTCATCAATCTTCTTCTGCAGGAGCATATTTTCCTTCTGTAGTTCTGCAGTTTTCTCTGCTTCTGCAGAGTTGCTTCTTACATTCTTGATTTGTTCAGATAACTTAGAATGAGATTGTTGAAGACAATAATTGGTTTTAATTAACCTGTTATTATCTTCTCTAAGCTTGTCATTTTGTTCTTTTGATTTTACTAATTGTTCTTTAAGAAAAGCACATTTTTGTGCAAGTGTGTGTGAGTCAGATAACAGATTTTCAAAAGCATCTTCAAGTTCTTTATATGCAGAAGGAGTATAGGTAATTACCTCATCTTCTTCAGCTTCTCCAGCCATGAAGCATAGATGTGCAGTTTCTACTTTTTCTTCTTCTTCTGTAGAGCTTTCAGAATCATCCCATGTAGCCATCATAGCCTTCTTCATCTGGAATGGCCTTGATTCTTTCAGTTGTGGACATTCTTCCTTTATATGTCCTGGTTTGTTGCATTCATAGCAGATGATAGGACCTTTACTGTTTTCTCCTTTAGATCCTTCCTTCTTGAAATTGAAGAATTTCTTGGTTTTGCCTTTTCTTCTAATTAGCCTTTGTATTCTTTTAGATATGAAGGCTAGTTCATCATCATTTTCAGAAGATCATGATTCTGTTTCTGAAGGTTTATCTTCTGCAGAAACACTTCTTCTGGATGTATTTGCTTTTAGAGCTATTGATTTGTCCTTCCTTGGCAATTCATCCATGAGCTCCTGTTCATGAACTTTTAGAGAGCCAAGAAGCTCATCTAGCTTGAGTACTGCTAGATCCTTTGCTTCCTGAATTGCTGTGACTTTTGGTCTCCATATTCTTGGGAGACTCCTTAGTATTTTTCTTACTTGTTCTTGGTTAGAATAGATTTTTCCAAGAGATTTTAAATCATTTATAATGATAGTAAACCTACTGAACATTTCATCTATAGATTCATGTTCAATCATATTAAACATTTCATATTGATGAATTAGAATGTTGATTTTAGATTCTTTTACTTGGTCTGTTCCTTCATGAGCAATTCTTAAGGTATCCCATATTTCTTTTGTTGTATTGCAGCCAGCAACCTTATCATACTCACTTCTACTTAATGCACAAAGAAGAAAAAATTTAGCTTTGGAGTTTAGAAGATACCTTTGTTTGTTATCTTGTGTCCATTCTTCTCTAGGTTTTGGCTTTGGTGCTTCTTCAACCACTTCGAAGTCACCTTCTATGAGAGGACCCAGAACTCTGGTTCTTCTTGCAGTAGCAATCTAATTTCCAGTTTCTATGATATCCCATAAATCAATATCTTGGGATTCCAAAAACAGTTTCATTCTGTCCTTCCAATAGTAATAGTCTTTTCCATTAAATGCTGGTGGTCTGTTTGTTGATGATCCTTCTGGAATAAACATTGCAGCTCCATGGTTTGCCATTCCCTTGATCTTTTTCCTCTTTCACTGTTAAGTGAGTTCAACCCAAGAGGCAAGCTCTGGTACCAATTGAAGTAAATGGTTGGATCACAAGAAGGGGGGTTGAATTGTGATTCCTTTTTAAAATTCTGCAAGTTATCTTCTAATAAAATTCTGCTCAAGGTAAGTTCTTGGCTTTTATCAGAAGATGGATTCCCAAAAGGTTAATTTTAAGTATAATGCTTATTATGATGAAAATAGGATTCCTTTGATGGAATCAATTAAGTTAACACTTACTTAGGTATTAGGTTGCTTTTAAAATCTTTTTATGATCATGCAATAACTAAGAGTGTAAGGAAAAGAAGAGAACACAAAGGATTTATACTGGTTCACCTTTTCCAACCAAAGGCTACATCCAGTCCCTACCTCAAGTAGGATTTTCTCACTAACCAAACTCAATTACAACCTTGGGTACACACTACCACTAGTATTCTTTTCCCACAGCCTCTTCAGGCTTCTTTCAGAAACACCAAACACTTAGAAACAAGTTCTGTCTTCTTACAGTACTTTCTGCAGAAGCACAGAACCTGAAATCTGCAGAACTTGCTTCTGCAGATCCCAATCTCTCACATGCTCACACTTGAGCCTTTACAACCTCTCAAATACTTCACCTGATCAATCACAAGAGATTTTACAGCCAACCAATCTCTCTGACTCAGTAGAAGCACAAAGCTACAAAGGTAAAGTACACAAATCTCACAAAGCTCACTAGATTACAATCAGAACAGCAGCAGCAGCTTCTAGTGAGCAAAACTCCCCCTCAACAATGTATATTAAACAATGAGAGAAAAACTGAGGAGAGAGAAAAAATGTTCCAGAAGCTGGCAATGTAAGACCAGATATTGTTTTATGCTTCTGGAGAGAGAGGTGTGTCTCAATGTGAAGAGAGCACCTCCTTTTATAGGTGAGGAGCCTTGTAGCCGTTGGAATGCAATCAAAATGACCCAGCTGTGATGCTTTGACAAGTCCCTTTCAGGTACAGCTGTAAAAGCTGACTGGTATAGCTGTCTTGTTGACTGGTCTTCATGCTTCTGCAGAACTTGCTTCTGCAGACAGCAAAACTGGCTCATTTCTTCACCAATGCTTCTGTGAATTTTCTGAGGATGATTTCTGGATTATTTCAAGTGTATTTCAACTTGTGTAACTCAGCTAAATCATCAGAAGAATCATTTTATTTTTCTGCCTTAATTTGTTGCTTCTGCAGAATTCATATGTGTATGTTGCTTCTGCAGAATTCTGTTAATGTGCTGTTTCTGCAGAATTCTGCTTCTGATGAACTGCAAATGTTTCTCATGCTTCTGTGAACGATTTGAGGTTCCACAGCTGATATGTCTTGAGCATAAAGTGCTATTATTGCTTTGTTCTTGAAATTTTCTCTTAAAGTGAATCTCCCTTCTAATATGTCTTCATTTGATGTTCTTTGGAAGCTTCTTCATGCTTGTAGAAGATATGAGAAGTGCTTAACAGCTTCTGATTACTTTGAATGAGTTATCTTGAATTTACTCATTTTAATTTCAAGTTGTCCTTCACAGATTTGTCATTCCTTTTTAGTTTGCTGCTTCTGCTAGTTATTGGAATGAAATTTCTCATGTATTTCATGCTTCTTATGTTTCTCATATTTCTCCTTCTTCAAGATTAGACCTGTTGCTTCTGGATACATACTCAAATGAAAATGATTAGTCTTCTTTGAAATCAGAATTATACTAAGTTCCATTTGATTTGGTTGTCATGATTAAAACCACTTTGAGGGGATATTTGAACCTTACAATCTCCCCCTTTTTGATGATGACAACTTATTCAAATTTGCTTAGATAATTCTGATTTTTGATACCAAACTCCCCCTGAATGTTGGCATTTATTATAGTTGCAAATTGTATGAAAGAGTTGTAATTTGGATCAATTAATTTGCAACAGAAGCATGTATAATCAACAAACATATGAATATGCAGCAACTAATATCAATATGCATCAAAAAACATCTTTTGTCATTCATAATTCATGATTAATCAGAAGTACATCAAAATGATATTGATCACAGTCAGATCACAAAAAAAATCAGCCAAGTATCAGCCCTGATCCCTAAAATTTAGCCTTAACTTCCTAGTACTACTTCTCCCCCTTTGTCATCAATCAAAACAACCTAAGGGAATGTATGGAGAGAAGCAGGATCATCATTAATCACTTGGATGGGGAGGAGTGATCAGATGATGAAGAGGTAGAAGGCTGAAGTAGATTCTGTGAGGGCTGAAACTGTGTGAAAGGCATGGGAGGTACTTGAGGTGCAAGGACAGGAAGAACAAAGTTGTTGATCCAAAACTGATGTTGAGTGAACCTCTCAGTCATCTCATTTACAGTATTTTGTAAGGTGTTGACATTTGAAAAAAGCTTCTTCATGTCAGACTTCACCTTCTGTATATTTCTTTCCACAGATTTTGAAGGAGAAGCACTGGATGATGGGTCTGTAGCAGTAGGGGCATCTTGCTGAGGATCAGCCCTTTCTTTGGTGGCTGCTTCTGGTGGCTTCTCACTGCTCAGCTGCTGGATAAAGGTGTTCATGGAAGACAGATGGGAGGAAATAGCTGGAATATTGTCTAGGATAGGTGCAGCAGTAGGTAAATCAGAATCTAAAATAGGAGAAGCAAGGAACTGATTTACCATATCAGTTCCAAATGTACCCAAGGAAGGAGCAGAAACAGTTGCTGTTTTCTGTGCTTCTTCTTCTGCTTGTTTCTCAACTTCTGGTGCTTCTTCATCTGGAAGAGTTTTCATTGGGGAAGGAGAATGTTCTGGAGAAGCAATCTGAGGTGAATGAGGGGAGTATGGGGAGCCTTGAGCAAGATGGGCCAGTGTGTCAACTGCCATACCTTCTGCAGAAGCACTGATAGTTTCTTGAGGATCTTCTTCTAATGGTGCTTCTATTGAAGTAGACTTGGGTTGTGAAGCAGCTTCTTCATCCATGATAGGGTCCAATGATAGTGATGTGGAAGATGAGGATTTAGCAGATATTTCTGGAGTAGGAGAAGGAGAAGAGATTTTTGGATTCTTGGTTGAGGGTTCTTCAGAGGCTTCAGAAGTACTGACAGAGATACCTTTCCTCTTTCTGGAGAAGGTCTGGAATTTTTTCTTCTTTGTCCTAGGTGCAGTGCTTTCCTCTTCCTCACTTGGGCTTGAATAATCACTGGATGGCTCAGGCTTCTTGATCAGCATCCTTTGAACATTTATCTTCCCAAAGAAGCTGTAGTTTCTACTGGAGGCTTCATCTTCTAGGGAGATATTGTTCTGTCTGAAGATTCTGGTGAGTAGCATCCCATAGGGCAGGCTTGCATATGCCCTTTGGGGGTTTGCGGATGAGATCATGCTTCTAAGGATGAGGTAGGGTAAGGAAAATGATTTACCAGAGAGAAGATGGTAAATAACCATTAAGCCATGGTCCTGTGACCTTTTCTAGAGTTCCAGCTCTTGGTAAGATGGAGTAGCAGCACAGCTTGTGAAATAGTCTACAGATTGGTATTAGTTTGCTTGATTGAGGCTGAGAGGAGGAGTTTAAGAAGACTTTTTTCTTGACTTCTTCCTTAGTTATGTCAGCAGCAGAAAACCAGTCATCATATAGATGAGGATGATCATCTTCACATCCAATTGCTTCTGCAATGGTCTCAGTTGTGATCACCATTGTTACTCCTTTGATTTCTACAACCAAGGAATTGCCATCACTTTTATACTGACTTGCAGAAGCATAAAATGCTTTCACCAGTCTCTCATAGATTGGCTCCCTCATGAGAAGATAATCACCCCAATCTTGTTTTTGGACAAAGTGTCCAATGTCCCATCCACACTTTCTGATTTCTTTGATTAGAAATATTTTCCCAGGAATGTCAACCTTCCATTCCCATTTTTCATTGAAGATTTTCAGCAGTTTCTCATCTTCAAAGAGATCATGATTGGAGTCAAGTGATGCTTCTAAAGAGTTGATTTCCTCCATAGCTTGATTTGAGCATACTTCCTTTCCTTTGTCAGCTTTGGGGCTTTCATTTTTGAGAGGAGAAGCAGCTGTGTGAGATGGAGGAGTAGCTGAATGAGGGTCTATTTCTATGGGTTTATTGGGGTCATTTCCTATGGTTTTGAAGCAAGCCTTGTTCCTATCTGACCTTCTAACATAGACTACAGAGAGAGCTGGTTCTTTAGAGATAGTTTTCACAGAAGGCTTTGGTGAAGTAGGAAGCTTTGATGGTGAAGGCTTAGGTTGTGGTTCTGGTTGAGGTTCAGTGGCTTCTGGTTCAGTTTGGGATATGATATGAGGTTCAGAGTCTTGGGGTTCTGTTTGGGATTGAGGTTCAGCAAAAACAGAGACTTGCTCTGTGGATTGACTGAGTGCAGGGGATTCAGCTGTTTCTGGATCTTCATAGGGCACAATCTCATTTCCCATTACGATGAAGTCTTCAGATTCTGAAGAGGAGTGGTCTTTCTTTTCCATTGCAACTTGCTTAATTCTCATGAGGGCGAGGAGCTTAGAAAGAGAGGAAGAAGAATGTGACAGAGTTGAGGAGAGTTTATCGTGGAGGAGAATGAGGATGTCTTTCTCAGCTAAGAGGTATTTTAAAAGGGAAGCTAACTAGCCGTTGTTTCTTTTGAGAGGAAGAGAGAGAGAGAGAGAGAGAGATGTGTGCGCAGCTTTTTAGGGGTTGGTTAATGACCAACGGTCATTTGCTTTAAATTTCCCTAATTATGCAACAACTACTTTGTACTCTTTCAGCTAGAGACAAAAGTTAGCTTTCCATATTCCTTTTGTAGCTCTTGAAAAAGGCTATGGATGTAGTTTGACTTTGCATAGAAGGGATAAACAATGTTGTGCCCGGACAAGGACATTTCCCAGCATATGTGATGTGACTATCCACTCTTTAGTTAGTCAACAATCACTGTTTCACGTTTTTCTAGCTAAGTGGTTTAACAGAAGCATTTTTGCCTTAGATCCTTGAAGAATGATGATATCATAAGCTGAGAATTTATCTCTTGCAGAAGCATCTTTTCATGCAGATTCTGCAGAAGGAGAGATGTTTCTGTAAAGCTCTCTTAGCTTTGCTTCTGCAGAAGGAGAAGTGATAGTTTCACTTTCCAGAAGCAGTATATGCAACTGTGATCCTTACAGTTTAGTGCTTCTGCAGCTAATGGATCTTCTAGATGTTCTTTTGTTAATCAACAAACACAGACATTAATCATCAAGGTTCTTCATATTAATTTTATTTCTAAGAAATACAAATCTATCTTCCACAAGAGGTTTTGTGAATATATCAGCAAATTGAAGCTTAGTTTCAATGAATTTCAATTCAATGTCATGCTTCTGGACATGATCTCTAATGAAGTGATGTTTAATGTCAATGTGCTTAGATCTAGAATGCTGGATTGGATTTTTAGACAAGTTAATTGCACTAGTATTATCACAGAATATAGGGATATTGGTGTACCTTAAGCATTAGTCCTCCATTTGATGTTTAATCCACAGCATTTGAGAACAGCAGCTTGCTGCTGATATATATTTTGCTTCTGTAGTGGACAAGGCTATTGTGGGCTGCTTCTTGCAAGACCAAGAGATCAATGATTTTCCAAGAAATTGGCAGCTTCCACTAGTACTTTTTCTGTCCAATTTGTCTCCAGCATAATCAGCATCACAATAACCTGTGAGCTCAAAATCTGTGTCTTTCTTGTACCATAATCCAAGACTTGTAGTTCCAGCAAGATATCTAAGAATTCTTTTCACAGCTGCAACATGTGATTCTCTGGGACAGGATTGAAATCTTGCACATAGACTTACAGAGTAAAGAATGTCAGGTCTACTGGCAGTTAAGTATAGCAAGGATCCTATCATTCCTCTGTATTCCTTTTCAGAAACATGTTTACCATTTTCATCTAGGTTTAAGACAGCAGAGGGATGCATAGGTGTCCCCATGGATTTTGAACTTTCCATTTTATATTTCTTTAATAGATCTTTAGTGTATTTTTCTTGATTTATGAAGATACCATGCTTCTTTTGTCTGATTTGAAGTCCTAGGAAGAACTTCAATTCACCCATGAGACTCATTTCAAATTCACCTTTCATAAGATCAGAAAACTCTTCACGCATTTTTAAATTAGTGGATCCAAATATAATATCATCAACATAGATTTGAACTATGAGAAGATCCTTCTTGAATGTTTTTCTGAAAAGAGTGGTGTCAATTTGACCTCTTGAAAATTGATTTTGCAAAAGAAAAGTGCTTAGCCTTTCATACCAAGCTCTAGGGGCTTGTTTCAAACCATATAAAGCTTTGGTTAGTTTGAAAACATGGTTAGGATACTTTTTGCTTTCAAAACCAGGAGGTTGATGTACATAGACCTCCTCATTTATGAAACCATTTAGAAAAGCACTCTTCACATCCATTTGATAAAGATTAAAGTTTTTGAAAGCAGCAAAAGCAAGAAGAATTCTAATAGCTTCTAATCTAGCTACTGGAGCAAAAGTTTCATCAAAATCAATACCTTCTTGTTGATTATAGCCTTGAGCTACTAACCTTGCTTTGTTTCTAGTAACCTTACCTTCTTCATTCATTTTGTTTCTGAATACCCATTTAGTGCCAATTATGGTGTGATTATTTGGCAGGGGCACAAGTGTCCAGACTCTGTTTTTCTCAAACTGGTCTAGTTCTTCTTTCATGGCTTCAACCCATGATTCTTCATCAAGTGCTTCTTGTACATTTTTTTGGCTCAACTTGAGAGAGAAATGCAGTGCCATTTGTTCCTGTTAATTGTCTTCTGGTTCTTACTCCTTCCTCAACATTTCCAATCACCTGGTTATGAGGATGATAAGTCACAGATTTCCAGCTTCTGGGCAGATTCTGCTTCTGTCTGTCAGAATCTTCTCCAGAAGCACCTATTGCTTCTGTAGGATCTGCAGCTTCTGCAGATTCTGCATCCTTTTCTGTAGAACTGTGGTTTTCAGAAGGTATACTCTTTGACTGACTTTCATCATCAGAATCTTGCTTGTCACATGCTTGAGAAGGTGAGTTAGCATCATTGAAAACAATATGCATGCTTTCTTCTATTGTTTGATTCTTGAGATTATAGATTCTATATGCTTTGGAAGTAATGGAATATCCAAGAAATATTCCCTTTTCAGATTTAGCATCAAATTTCTCAAGGTTGTCTTTATTGTTTAATATGTAACATTCACTTCCAAATATGTGAAAATAAGCAATGTTAGGTTTTCTTCCCTTCCATAGTTCATATGGAGTTTTATTAAGGATGCTTCTGATAGAAACTCTGTTAAGTATATAGCATGCAGTGGAGACAGCTTCTCCCCAAAAGTACTTTTGAATGCCACTATCACTTAACATGGTTCTTGCCATTTCTTGGAGGGTTCTATTCTTCCTTTCTACAACTCCATTTTGCTGAGGAGTTCTAGGACAAGAGAAGTTATGGTAAATTCCATTTTCATCAAAGTAGTTTTTGAAAAAGTAGTTTTCAAATTCCCCTCCATGGTCACTCCTTACAGAAGCTACCTTTTGATTTCTTTCATTTTGAACTTTCTTTAGAAAGATCTTGAAAGATTCAAAAGTTTCATCCTTAGTTGCTAGGAACAAAACCCATGTGAATCTAGAGTAATCATCTACTATTACAAGCCCATATTTCTTTCCTCCCAAGCTAGGTGTTTTGGTAGGACCAAAAAGATCAATATGTAATAACTCTAGAGTTCTTTTGGTGGTTATTATATTCTTAGGGTGAAAGCTAGATTTGATGTGTTTTCCTTTTACACATGCTTCACATATTTTGTCTTTGTCAAATCTTAGTTTTGGTAGTCCTCTAACAAGTTCTAGTTTGGATAACTTAGAGATAGACTTCATGTTTAAGTGACCTACTTTTCTATGCCAAATCCATTTGTCATTTTCAAAAGAAGCAAAGCAGGTTTGATTTGGGAGTTCTTCTAGACTTATGCTATATAGATTTTTGCTTCTAATGCCTGAAAACAATATCCTTTTAGTAGATGATTCTCTAATCTCACAGAATGTAGGTTGAAACATAACTTTATAGCCACTATCACATAACTGACTTATGCTAAGAAGATTATGTTTTAACCCTTTCACATAGTATACATTATTAATTTGGGTAGAACCTTGCATACCTATCTTTCCAATACCTTTGATTTGAGCTTTGTTGTTGTCTCCAAATGTTACTGTTCCACCTTCTATCATGTGGAGTTGAGTGAATTTGCTCTTGTTTCCAGTCATGTGTCTGGAGCAGCCACTGTCCAAGAACCATAGCTCTTTCTTCTTGGATCCTTTTGTTTGTCCCTACATCAGAAAACAATAATGATTTAGGTACCCAAATTTTCTTGGGTCCTTGGATGTTAGATACCTTTCTTCTGGTACTCCTATTTCTTTTGTAACAGTTTTGATCATACTGTCCAAATCTGTTACACCAAGAGCAATGAGGAGGTTTCCTTTTGGCTGGGACAAAAACTATTTGATGTGTTTTTGTGTTTTTGTCTAAAGTGAATCCTAATCCTCTTTTATCAGTAGTTTCCCTACTGCTTCCTATCAATTGATTTAGGTTATGAGTGCTGTTAACAAACTTGCATAAATCATTCTGAAGTTCATCAATCTTCTTCTGCAGAAGCATATTTTCCTTCTGTAGTTCTACAGTTTTCTCTGCTTCTGCAGAGTTGCTTCTTACATTCTTGATTTGTTCAGATAACTTAGAATGAGATTGTTGAAGACAATAATTGGTTTTAATTAACCTGTTATTATCTTCTCTAAGCTTGTCATTTTCTTCTTTTGATTTTACTAATTGTTCTTTAAGAAAAGCACATTTTTGTGCAAGTGTGTGTGAGTCAGATAACAGATTTTCAAAAGCATCTTCAAGTTCTTTATATGCAGAAGGAGTATAGGTAATTACCTCATCTTCTTCAGCTTCTCCAGCCATGAAGCATAGATGTGCAGTTTCTACTTTATCTTCTTCTTCTGTAGAGCTTTTAGAATCATCCCATGTAGCCATCATAGCCTTCTTCTTCTGGAATGGCCTTGATTCTTTCAGCTGTGGACATTCTGCCTTTATATGTCCTAGTTTGTTGCATTCATAGCAGATGATAGGACCTTTACTGTTTTCTCCTTTAGATCCTTCCTTCTTGAAATTGAAGAATTTCTTGGTTTTGCCTTTTCTTCTAATTAGCCTTTGTATTCTTTTAGATATGAAGGCTAGTTCATCATCATTTTCAGAAGATGATGATTCTGTTTCTGAAGGTTTATCTTCTGCAGAAACACTTCTTCTGGATGTATTTGCTTTTAGAGCTATTGATTTGTCCTTCCTTGGCAATTCATCCATGAGCTCCTGTTCATGAACTTTTAGAGAGCCAAGAAGCTCATCTAGCTTGAGTACTGCTAGATCCTTTGCTTCCTGAATTGCTGTGACTTTTGGTCTCCATATTCTTGGGAGACTCCTTAGTATTTTTCTTACTTGTTCTTGGTTAGAATAGCTTTTTTCCAAGAGATTTTAAATCATTTATAATGATAGTAAACCTACTGAACATTTCATCTATAGATTCATGTTCAATCATATTAAACATTTCATATTGATGAATTAGAATGTTGATTTTAGATTCTTTTACTTGGTTTGTTCCTTCATGAGCAATTCTTAAGGTATCCCATATTTTTTTTGTTGTATTGCAGCCAGCAACCTTATCATACTCACTTCTACTTAATGCACAAAGAAGAAAAAATTTAGCTTTGGAGTTTAGAAGATACCTTTGTTTGTCATCTTGTGTCCATTCTTCTCTAGGTTTTGGCTTTGGTGCTTCTTCAACCACTTCGAAGTCACCTTCTGTGAGAGGACCCAGAACTCTGGTTCTTCTTGCAGTAGGAATGTAATTTCCAATTTCTATGATATCCCATAAATCAATATCTTGGTATTCCAAAAACAGTTTCATTCTGTCCTTCCAATAGTAATAGTCTTTTCCATTAAATGCTGGTGGTCTGTTTGTTGATGATCCTTCTGGAATAAACATTGCAGCTCCATGGTTTGCCATTCCCTTGATCTTTTTCCTCTTTCACTGTTAAGTGAGTTCAACCCAAGAGGCAAGCACTGGTACCAATTGAAGTAAATGGTTGGATCACAAGAAGGGGGGTTGAATTGTGATTCCTTTTTAAAATTCTGCAAGTTATCTTCTAATAAAATTCTGCTCAAGGTAAGTTCTTGGCTTTTATCAGAAGATGGATTCCCAAAAGGTTAATTTTAAGTATAATGCTTACTATGCTGAAAATAGGATTCCTTTGATGGAATCAATTAAGTTAACACTTACTTAGGTATTAGGTAGATTTTAAAATCTTTTTATGATCATGCAATAACTAAGAGTGTAAGGAAAAGAAGAGAACACAAAGGATTTATACTGGTTCACTTTTTCCAACCAAAGGCTACATCCAGTCCCTACCTCAAGTAGGATTTTCTCACTAACCAAACTCAATTACAACCTTGGGTACACACTACCACTAGTATTCTTTTCCCACAGCCTCTTCAGGCTTCTTTCAGAAACACCAAACACATAGAAACAAGTTCTGTCTTCTTACAGTACTTTCTGCAGAAGCACAGAACCTGAAATCTGCAGAACTTGCTTCTGCGGATCCCAATCTCTCACAGTCTCACACTTGAGCCTTTACAACCTCTCAAATACTTCACTTGATCAGTCACAAGAGATTTTACAACCAACCAATCTCTCTGACTCAGTAGAAGCACAAAGCTACAAAGGTAAAGTACACAAATCTCACAAAGCTCACTAGATTACAATCAGAACAGCAGCAGCAGCTTCTAGTGAGCAAAACTCCCCCTCAACAATGTATATTAAACAATGAGAGAAAAACTGAGGAGAGATAAAAAATGTTCCAGAAGCTGGCAATGTAAGACCAGATATTGTTTTATGCTTCTGGAGAGAGAGGTGTGTCTCAATGTGAAGAGAGCACCTCCTTTTATAGGTGAGGAGCCTTGTAGCCGTTGGAATGCAGTCAAAATGACCCAGTTGTGATGCTTTGAAAAGTCCCTTTCAGGTACAGCTGTAAAAGCTGACTGGTATAGCTGTCTTGTTGACTGGTCTTCATGCTTCTGCAGAACTTGCTTCTGCAGACAGCAAAACTGGCTCATTTCTTCACCAATTCTTCTGTGAATTTTCTGAGGATGATTTCTGGATTATTTCAAGTGTATTTCAACTTGTGTAACTCAGCTAAATCATCAGAAGAATCATTTTATTTTTCTGCCTTAATTTGCTGTTTCTGCAGAATTCATATGTGTATGTTGCTTCTGCAGAATTCTGTTAATGTGCTGTTTCTGCAGAATTCTGCTTCTGATGAACTGCAGATGTTTCTCATGCTTCTGTGAACTATTTGAGGTTCCACAGTTGATATGTCTTGAGCATAAAGTGCTATTATTGCTTTGTTCTTGAAATTTTCTCTTAAAGTGAATCTCCCTTCTAATATGTCTTCATTTGATGTTCTTTGGAAGCTTCTTCATGCTTCTAGAAGATATGAGAAGTGCTTAACAGCTTCTGATTACTTTGAATGAGTTATCTTGAATTTACTCATTTTAATTTCAAGTGTTCCTTCACAGATTTGTCATTCCTTTTTAGTTAGCTGCTTCTGCTAGTTATTGGAATGAAATTTCTCATGTATTTCATGCTTCTTATGTTTCTCATATTTCTCCTTCTTCAAGATTAGACCTGTTGCTTCTGGATACATACTCAAATGAAAATGATTAGTCTTCTTTGAAATCAGAATTGTACTAAGTTCCATTTGATTTGGTTGTCATGATTAATACCACTTTGAGGGGATATTTGAACCTTACAAGAGGTGCACATCAAAGTGAAGTCTCAGCTACAATCAGAAAGGGTCTCTACTAGTAATGCCAATCATCAAGTCAAGTTAAGATGAGACGCGGACTCAAGCATAAGATGCTATCTCATGTTCAGATGCAAGCTCAGTCTAAAAATCAGCTTAAGGCCAATGCTCAAAAAAGAGATCTCAGCATGAAACCCAAAGAGACTCAAGTTCAGCTTGAGATGCAAGCAATGAACAGACACTAGTTCAGCTTGAGATGCAAGCAATGAATAGATGCTAGTTCAGCTTGAGATGCAAGGACAGCTTGAGACGTCGTCTCAAGAACAGACGTAGCAAGATGAGATCTCAACAGAGATGCAGAATCAGACTTGAGATGCAGTCTCAACAGAGATGCAGAATCAGACTTGAGATGCAGTCTCAACTTGAGATGCAGAATCAGACATGAGACAGTCTCAAGATCAGATGCAGTCTCAAGTTCAGATGCAGACATAAGACAGTCTCAGATCAGATGCAGTCTCAAGATCAGACACAGAGATCAGATGCGGACATGAGAGAGATGCAGTCTCAAGATCAGACGCAGAGATCAGATGCAGACATGAAACTCAGACTTGAGATGCAGACATGAGACTCAGACTTGAGACACAGAGACAAGATGCAGAGATCAGACTCGGCTCACCAGAGACGCAGCAGCAAAAAGCTAGTCAACGCAAGTACACTGTCACAGCAGAGACTGCACCAGAAAAGTACTAAGCTCATGACTGAAAAGTGAAAGTCAGCTTCTCTCTCTTCCAACGGCTAGTATAACGGCTAGTTAACGGCTAGTTTTTCTGAAGACTATAAAAGGAAGTCTCATTCTGATGAGACAAGTGGAGAGACACAGTGAGACTCAGCAGAGATGTTGTTGCACATTCTGAAAAATCCAAGTCTCAAGTGAATCTCAACCTACCTACCTATGCTATCTTAGCCAATATCTTGTAGTAGGTTTAGCTCTTGTTTTGTACTGATTTGTATACACTCTTTGAGTGATTTAGAGAGTTATCATCTAGCTGAGCTCACGGTTTATCCATACTTTGTATGTAGTCCAAGCTAGATCAATCACATCTCATCTCATACCATCAAGTCTCAACTAAGTCAGGAGGTGCCTGAGCTTAGAGTGAGCTATTGTAAAGCCTGGAGAGGCACTGTAAAGAGAATACTCACTGAGTTGCCTGGAGAGGGAGTTGAAAATAAAAGAATACTTGTTGCGCCTGGAGAGGCTGCTTGCAAAAGAATACTGCATGAGTTGCCTGGAGAGGCAGTTGAAAATGAAAGAATACTCGTTGCGCCTGGAGAGGCTGCTTGCAAAAGAATACTGCATGAGTTGCCTGAAGAGGCAGTTGAAAACAAAGAATACTTGTATTGACGGGTTTGTCAATAGTGGAAATCTCACGATTTGTGAGGACTGGACGTAGCCCAAGGTTGTGGGTGAACCAGTATAAATCTCTGTGTGCATCTCTTGTCCCCATCTCTTTATTTATATTATGCATCTCACATCTCTAATCTGTTTGTTAATATAAATCTGTTCAGAGAAAACCAAACTGAAATTACTAAACTATATCCATGCATCTCATCTTACATCTCACCTCAGACCCATCTCATCTCAGATCCTATCTCAACCTGAGATCAGTCAACAGTCTCACTCTTTCTCCTTCAAGGTCTTAACATTTGATGAGCTAATCATTTTCACATCCCAATTCTGTTTACTAAACTAAATCAAATCTATTCAAAGATAATCAAGTTTCATTTATCATCAAATCATCTTTACTTGATTACATAATTATTGTTGAGACAACATCTCACCTAACCTATATGAGACTCCAAGTGTCAAAACATGAGATTATGTCTCAACGTGAATTTAAGTGTGTTTTTTCAGGTACAATATTTTCATGTCTCTATTCAACCCCCCTTCTAGAGACATTCAGCCAACTTCAGTTGGTATCAGAGCTTGGCCTCTTGGGATTGAGCACACCAACCTGTGAAGAGGAGAAAGATCTAAAGATGGATGAAGTTAGCTCTATTCTATTCATTCGTGAAGGAGGTTGCTCTTGGAATCACAAAGATAATTTCAAGGAAGAGCCAATCATGCAGAAAACTGAGATAACAGTCCTACATGGCTCAAGATGACTTTGAGGCAAATGGAAAATGACTCACATCAATTGGAGAAACTAAAGGATTAACAACGGAGTTTGAAAATGTGGCAAGGAACAAAGATAAAAGCCAGTAAAAAAAAATTCGTACAGCAGTAGTTGTCTGCCTAGAGTTAAAAAAATGAATACTCAGTGGCAGTAAGGGAGTAGTACTTGCTGGATCGATGAGAATCAAAAGAAGGAGAAGAAAAAACATCAAGATGGGTAGACGTCCATGTTGTCCAAAGCAAAGAGGTGGCGTTGGTGGTGCCAATCCTCAACATTTACCATCAACAAGCCTCTTCCAATGAAATGTTTGGTCCCCTACTGTTGCTGCCAGGATTTCCCACATGTATTCAAATTCACATGAATCATAGCTGTAGGAACACAGAGAAACACTAGAAGGGGGGTTGAATAGTGTTTCTAAATATTTTAAGAAGCTTTTCGAAAACAGATTTACAAAACAGACTTTCAGACAGGTTGCTAGAGGGTTGTCTGAAGTTTTTCAGATAGCTGTCTGAAGTTGGTTTCAGACGGCCTTAAAATGGTTCTAAAAGAAGTTTCTTCCTTTTTAAAATATTAGATTAAATATTTAGTCCCCTTGATTAGCGTAAAACTGAAATGACAAAGATAAGGGAAAGAGAAACTTAGCCACAGAATTTATCCTGGTTCACTCACTACCACTTGTGAGCTACGTCCAGTCCCAATGCCAACTAACACTTGGATTTTCTCTTAATCTTGCAAGATTACAAGTATTCTTTTCTATCAAGCCTCTTCAGGCTCTACAACCAAGTATTCTTTTACAAACAAGCTTCTCCAGGCTCAACAACACAAGTATTCTTTTTCAGACAAGCCTCTCCAGGCTCAACAACAATTACAGTTGAATGGAAAGTGCTTAAGCTCACAAACTATGACAGTTTTGAGACTTAAACAAATACAAATGTACAAAGAAAAACTGAGGTATGCTCAGGATAAATAACTTTGTTTGTACAAAAATGTATGAAATAAATCAGAGTGTTGCAGCAAAAATCTTGCAGAGTTTTTGTTCTTTTTCAATTCTTCTCTCTCTGCAGGTCTTCAAATGAGGGGGTATTTATACCCAAATGATTGGCCCGTTGAAGACTCTCATGCTTGTGAAATCCATGCTAGTCGTTGTGAGACAGCTGCTGCAGTACAGAATATTCTCTGACGTATTCTGATATTCCCTGACAAATTCTGACACTTTTACAAGGTTTGCTCCTGCCAAAAAGGTGCTCTTTGTTGCTGATGCAATTGTTGCGTAGCAGAGGACACGTTGTGACAGAGAACGTGCTTGAATTGCATTGCACAGGTGCCAGCTGTTTGTAGCAGAGAACGTGCGTGAAAAACGAGCAGAGGTACAAGGATTGTCACAACTTCAGACAAGAGATGCCACGTCATCAAATGCTTTCAGACGGCTTTGATGCTTCAGACGGGTTGATCATCTTCAGACAGCATCAGCTTCTTCAGACGGATCCAACACTTAGTCTTATATAATAGGCTTCTTGCTGAAAATCATAGATAAACAATTAGACAATTGTATCTATGAGAAACAACTTAAGTTGAATTTGTTGATCATTAAAACTTAGAGAAATTTCAGTCTTTAAAACATCATAAACCTCTTTATGATATTTTTGAGACTCAACATTCTCCCCCTTTTTAATGATGACAAATTTAACTTAAATTGTGCAAAAATTGACATATAAAGATTAGCTCCCCCTAAGACAATTGTATCCTTTTACTGATACAGGTTAGGATAAAATGTTGCTTTTCTTTCACAAGATTAGACATCTTTGATCTTTTCCAGTACTCCCCCTGAATCCTGTAATCACTCCAGATTTTTGTTAGAATTTAATACTCCCCCTTTTGTCATCAATCAAAAGGGAGCCACAAAGCAATAACAGCAACAGTGCAATCATGCAGACAGGGTAATACAGGAAAAAAGATAAAACAATTATCAGAGCAACACATGAGATAACCAAAAACTGATTGGATTAAAAATGTAAGGATGTGAAAATAACAATCAGACACTTTGTAGAAATTAACATGAACAAAAAACATAGGCAGATAATCAGTCCTTCTTCTTCAGCAAAGCTTGAGACAGAAAGGAGATCAGTTCTTCCTTGGCCTTGTCTATGGCAGCTTCAATAGATGACTTCAACTCTTGTTGACCACTTCTTATCAGCTGTTGTTCATGGAGAATTTCTTCTTGATTATGAATAACCTTTTGTGATTTCTTCTCTGAGACTTCACATCTCCTCTCAGATTCTTCACACCTCTTCTCAAGGGCCTTGACCTTGGATTTCAGCTTCTGGTTCTCTTCATACAGGTCAGGTTCAGACTCAACAAAGATGAGCTGAAGGTAGGGACATACAAATCTCAAAACTCCAAAACCAGGCTGCAAGCCATATTCTGAAGGATTGTAGACTGGACAGAAAAATGTCCCAACATACTTCAGAAGCACCCAAGCTTTGTTGAATGAATCTGCCTGTGGGGGAAAGTGATCTCTTAAGAAATGGTACTGAACATTTGTGGAATGTCCAACACCCATTGCAGACTCAACATCAGGACCACTACACCCAGAAGAAGACCCAGCATCTTCTCTGATCTGCCAATAAGAGTCTCACATCCAATTTTCAAGCAAGTGATTCAAGCCTCCTCCTTCTGAGATGATGAACTCAGGTAGACCTTCCCATTCTGAAGCAGCCATGGCTTCAGACAGGGGTGCTGATACAAAGTAGATCTTAGGACCCTTGTATTTCTCATCTTGTCCTTCCTTGAGGGGATACCTAGGAACAATCCTATCGGGTTTCACCAAGATTTTGGTTGAAGGCCTGATTGAACTTGTTCTAGGGGTCCTGTAGCCCATCATTCCAATTCCTCTAGCCAAGTCTCTTTGGAATAACTCAGCTTCAGTGTTCAGCTTCCTTACCATGAGCCATTCCTCATTGCTCAGCTTCCATGAGTCTTCAGAAAATGGGTTGATAAGATCCCATGTATGACCAGGAGGGACAACACCCTTCCTTATCTTCTCCAATCCATCAGCATCATTGGAGTATAAAGCTCTTTCATCAGTCACAGTCCTCTTAGTGAGACCATGATGTAGTGAGACAGCAGGGGCTGTTCTAAAGTGTTGCAACTCTTCAGACAGATGCTGGAATTTTGGCAAAGGGCAAGAGCCAAAGGAGGTTCTTGTCAGTTTCTTGCAAATGGCTGCCATCTCAGATGAAAGGTTGACTTGATGAACAGATGGAGGTGGTGAGGGTGGTAAAGGTGTAAGAGGTGGGGATGAGGATGGTGAGGATGGAGATGATGGTGTGGAAGATTGAGGTGAAGGTTGAGGTGGGAGTTGAGATAGCTGTATGTACTAAGGTGAGGGGGGTTTGGATGGTGAAGGTATGGGTTCAAGAACTTGGTTTTCTTGAATTGCAGGGGGTTCAGACAGCAGTTTGTTTGATGGTATGATGGGTGTAGGTGATGAGGGTTTAGATGGTATGAAAGGTTCAGATGGAGATGTATTTATCTGTAAGGTTGGTAATGGTTGAGAAGGAGGTGGAGATGGTTGTTTTTCTGGTGATGTGGGTTTTAATAAGGGTTGAGGTTGCTTTTCTGGTGATGAAGGAGGTGAGGGAGTTACATTATCAAATCTCACCTTGATCCTCTTGTAAGGTTTGGGAGCAGCAACTTCTTGAGCCTTAGCAGCTCTTTCTCTTTCTTCCCTTTCCTTGGCTTCCCTATCTTCCCTTTCTCTTTGCTCAGATGAAAGAGCCCTTCTTCTCTTGAAGTAATGATCAGCCTTTACAAATTTCTGATATCTTCCAGCAATATCTGCTTCTTCTAGTTGAGAAGTAATACTTCTGGTAACCCTAACTTCAGGAACATTCTGAAGTAGTTTACCCTTCTTCCTTTTTCTTTGAGGTGCACTTGACCTCTTTCTTTTCTTTGTAGCCTCAGCAATGGCTGCTTGCTTGTCATCCTCAGCATAAGCAAGTTGTGAAGCTATTGCAAGAGCTCTGTCAGTCCTCTCTTTCTCTTCCTTCTGTTCTAACTCCTCTTGCTCAATGGCAGTAGCCAAAGCAGCAACCTAAATCAATTCAGGGTCAGAAGGACATGCAGCTAGAGGTTGAGCAGCAACTGCATCAGTATCCACAACTTCTTCAGCCTGTCCTTCCATTATAGAAGTAGGCTTTGAAGATTGTGCAGGTTCAGACACCTGACCCACAATTTCAGACAACCTTTGAGAAGGTTTCTGAACAGGTTCAGATGTTTGATTCTGCACAGATGCAGAAGCTATCTTAGCTGAGCTTCTCACAGGAAGCTTCTTCAGCTTAGGTTGAGGAGATTCCTTTGAAGGCTTGAACTCATGTCTTCTGATATCACCCTTGAGTTCATTTTCCAGAAACTGCATTGTAGTATTCCTCCTCTGAGCTTTCTCCATCAGTAAGCTTTCTTTCACGGTGGGAGAGGGAGGCCTTGGAGTCAGCTTAATCTTCATGCTCTTCAGATTTGATTCACCAAACATAGGGATTGAGTGGTGATCATAGAGCTGGTGAACTGGAACTTTGAAGTGCAACAACACCTTGGTGATGATGGTGTTGTGAGGAAAACTCCCAGCAGAGTCTCTCAACCTCTTCTGAAGGTGGTACATGATGATATTTGGGAGGTTGATCTTCTGCTTCTTCAGAAGGTGGATGAGACAGAATCTCTCCAGTTCAGACACATGGTTTCTGCTGCCATTTTTAGGGATTACAGAGTTCCCTAAGATAGCATGCAGAACCCTAGCCTTGTCTGACATGTTCTTAGCATCCATACTTGCAGGGGAAGATGTTCCATACAAAAATTCTGTAAAGTGCTTCTGACCTCCATTTCTTGATTCCCAGCCAGGTGAGAAGACAGCACCTTCAGTCTTGACACCACAGACGATGGCCAGGATGTCTTCATCAATAAAGATAGACGTACCAAGCACATTAGCCTTGATGGTGCTGTAGATGCCTTGAGGGTTAGGGATTCCTCTGGCTGTGGCCCAGAAGTCAAGAATACTCTGCTCATGCCACTGTGAACGATTTCTGTTGAAATATTCAAGCCACCCAGCTGCTTGAAATTTTGCATAAAGGTCCATCCCCAGTGCTTCAAGATCTTCCAGAAAGACACCCTTGGTCTTCACAATGTTATCAGCTCCAGACTTCTTAGGTGCCATTGTTGAAGGTTGGAAAGAACTTGAGAGAAAAATGCTTTCTTGAAGATGAAGAATAGCAAAGGTTCTGAGAGAGTAGAGAGCTGTAACGTATCAAGGACTCACTGCCTTCTGTACTTATAGACCTCTGAGTTAATGATGGCACGAACTGGCTGCGCAGACATAGGGAATCGTGCGAAGTGAAAGATACCGTCCCTTTATTGCCACGTCATTTGTTCATTTCAGACAAGTGATAGATTTCAGACATCCAGTAAATTTCAGACGACCAAAACTTCAGACAGGTCACATGTTTCAGACAAGCTGAAGTTTCAGACACATCATTTTTCATACACACTCAAAATGCATGAATGTTCAATTTATCTCTGATGAACTTAAATCTATCTTCAGTTAGAGGTTTTGTGAATATATCAGCCCATTGATGCTCTGTATCAATAAACTAAATATCAAAAACACCTTTCTGAACATAGTCTCAAATGAAATGATGTTTGATTTCTATATGTTTAGCCCTAGAATGTTGAATGGGATTTTTAGATAAATCAATGGCACTGGTATTATCACACAACACAGGTATAACAGATATTGCAATATTAAAATCTTCAAGTTGATACTTCACCCATAACAGTTGTGAGCAACAACTGGCTGCTGAGATGTATTCTGCTTCAGCTGTTGATAATTCAATTGTGCTTTGCCTTTTGCTTGACCAGCTGATCATATTTTCTCCAAAGAAGTGACATCCACCACTGGTGCTTTTTCTTTCAACTCTGACTCCAGCAAAATCAGCATCACAGTATCCTACTAACCTGCAATCCTTACTTTTCTTATAGCATAGACCAAGATTAGTAGTACCTTTAAGATATCTGAAAATTCTTTTTACAGCTTTGTAGTGAGTGATTCTTGGATCAGATTGAAATCTAGCACACAGGCACACACTGAACATGATGTCAGGCCTGCTTGCTGTTAGATACAATAATGAACCAATCATCCCTCTATACAAAGTTTGATTCATTGGTTCTTCATTCTCATCTTTATTTAAAGATGCAGAAGGGTGCATTGGAGTTGTCATGGGTTTGCAATCACTTAGGTTGAACTTCTTAAGCATTTCCTTTGTATATTTCTCTTAATGAATCCATATACAATCAGAATCTTGCTTAATCTGAAGTCCAAGGAAAAACTTTAGTTCACCCATTAGGCTCATTTCAAATTCAGATTGCATTAACTCAGAAAACTCTTTGCACAATGAAGAATTAGTTGAACCAAGAATAATGTCATCAACATATATTTGGACAAGTATAAGATCCTTGTTAGATAAATTTTTAAAAAGAGTTGTGTCAACTTATCCTCTTTCAAAACCATTGGTTGCAAGAAAACTGCTCAGTCTGTCATACCAAGCTCTTGGGGCTTGTTTCAGACCATAGAGAGCTTTCTTAAGTTTAAAAACATGTTCAGGAAAAGATACATCTTCAAAACCAGGGGGTTGTCTAACAAAAACCTCTTCTTCAATGAAACCATTGAGGAAGGCACTTTTGACATCCATTTGATATAGTTTGATGCCATTATTTACAACATAAGATAAAAGAATTCTAATTGCTTCTAACCTGGCCACTGGAGCAAAGGTTTCAGTGAAGTCAATACCTTCTTGCTGGTTATATCCTTGAGCTACTAGCCTTGCCTTATTTCTGATAACTTTGCCTTCTTCAGACAGCTTGTTTCTGAACACCCATTTGGTTCGAATAATTGTTTTCCCATGGGGTTTAGGAACAAGGGTCCAGACATCAATCCTAGCAAATTGATTTAGCTCCTCTTGCATGGCTAGGATCCATCCTTCATCATGCAGAGCTTCATCAATGTTCTTTGGCTCAATTTCAGACAGGAGAGCAAGAGAATTCAAATTTCTGAATTTTGATCTTGTCTTAACTCCTTCTGAAGTACTGCCAATTATTTGCTCTTTAGGATGATGTGACTTGTATCTCCAATCAGGTTTATGAGGAGGTATCACATCCGTCTGAGACTCAACATTTGTCTGAAGAGGTTCAGAAACAGCAGGAACTTCAGACAGTTGCTCATCCTTCAAGTTGTTGTGATCATTCAGCTTCATACCTCCAAAATCATCCCCTAGATCTGATAGTTCCCTATCAGTCTCTTTGTTATCATTGAATTTTACATGAATAGTTTCTTCAACAGTTAAAGTTCTAGAGTTATACACTCTATATGCTTTAGATGTTTCAGAATATCCAATGAAAAATCCATTATCAGACTTTGCATCAAATTTTCCAAGATCATCTTTGGTGTTAAGTATAAAACACTCACATCCAAAGGTGTGGAAATATGATATGTTGGATTTTCTTCCTTTCCACAATTCATATGGAGTCTTTTTCAGAATTGGTCTTACCAATATTCTATTTTGAAGGTAACAAGTTGTGCTAACAGCTTCTGCCCAGAAGGTTCTTGGTAAGTTGCTTGAGTTGAGCATGGTCTTTGCCATCTCTTGCAAACTTCTATTCTTTCTCTCAACAACCCCATTCTGTTGAGGTGTTCTTGCCACAGAGAAATTGTGTGAGATCCCATTCTCATCACAGAACAATTGGAAATTTGCATTCTCAAACTCCCCACCATGATCACTTCTTATGACAGAAATACAGAATCCTTTTTCATTCTGTACCTTCTTACAAAATATTGTGAAATTCTTAAAAGTCTCATCCTTGTTTCTAAGGAATATCACCCATGAGAATCTAGAATAGTCATCAACAATGACCAAACCATATTTCTTTCCACTAAGACTTTCTGTTCTAATAGGACCAAACAAGTCAATGTGTAAAATTTCAAGTGGTCTGCTGGTTGAAACAACATCCTTACTCTTGAAAGAGTGTCTTGTTTGTTTCCCTTTCAGACAACTATCACACAAAATATCAGATTTGTATGAAAGCTTGGGTAATCCTTTAACAAGGTTGTATTTTGCTAATCTTGAGATTAATCTCAAGCTGGCATGCCCAAGTCTTTGATGCCAAATCTGTTTTTAATCTTCAACAGAAATGAAGCATTTTACATTTTGACTTGCTAGATCCTCTAGATCAATTTTATACACATTGTTGTGTCTCTTAGCAGTAAAAAGTGTTTGATCAGAGGAGTCTTTGACTATACATCCTTCCTTTGTAAAGGATACTACATAACCACTGTCACATAATTGACTTATGCTCAGTAAATTATGTTGTAGTCCTTCCACAAGAAGAACATTTTTAATGAGGGATGAAGGAATTATACCTATAGTCCCTATGCCAGTGATATTCCCTTGCTGATTTCCACCAAAGGTGACCACTTCTCCTTCCTTAGGTTTAAGGTTTTGGAACAAAGACCTTTCTCCTGTCATGTGTCGCGAGCACCCACTGTCCAGGTACAATTTGTGGGGTCTCCTTTGTCCTGTTAAACACGTCTGCAACAGGAATGATCAAGTTTTTAGGTACCCATGTTCTTTTGGGTCCTGTTTTGTTAGCTTTGGGTCTTGCTTTTCTCTTGTGCTTGCACTGAATCACATTGTGTACAGGCTTACCACAGTGAGAACACCCAGTAACCTTCTTTTTCCCTTTAGAAAAATTTAAGACAGTAGGAGGTTCAGACATGTTGTGATCAAAAAAACCTAGTCCACTTTTGTCAGAGGAATGTCTTTGATTTCCAAGCATTATGTTTAAATTTTTAGTTCCTTTGACAAACTTGGCTAAGTCATTTGTCAGTTCTACAATCTGTTTCTGAAGTTTTTTATATTCTTCAGACACAGCTTGTGAACTATGGTTTTCAGTCTCAAGGACCTTTTCCTTGAGCATAATATGTTCTATTTCAAGAGACTCATAAATATTTGTTACACATTTCTGTGTGAGCCTTGGATATATTCTTATACTCTAGGAACAGTTCCTTGGAACTTTCCACCAGATCATCATACATTTCTTGCAAAGTAAGAGGGAATACCTCAGCTTCAGAGTTGTCTGAAGATGGTAGGCTTGCCATGAGGCACAGATTTGCCTCTTCTGAGGTGTCTTCCTCCTCTTCTGAAGTTGATTCATCCAGGTCCTCCCATGTTGCCATGAGACCTTTCTTTTTCTTGAAAAACTTCTTCTTCTTGAAGTTGTTTTTCTTCAGTTTTGGACACTCAGCCTTCATGTACCCTGGTTGCTTACACTCAAAACAAATAATTTTGTCAGTTTGTATGTCTTTACCTGACTTACCTCCTTTTGAGGTTGAGGGTTGATTCTTTCTGAATCTTCCTCTGTTCTGCAGCATTCTCTTGATCTTCCTACTTAGAATAGCAAGATCATCATCATCTTCTGAGCTATCTTCAGAGTCTTCATCTCCCTCTGAAGCTGCCTCAGCTTGCATAGCCTTGATGTTGCCATGCCTAGACTGTTTGGTCTTGGAGTTTAGGGCTAGAGATTTTCTCTTGTTGTCATCTTCTCCAAGCTCAAGCTCATGGACCTTAAGAGATCCCAACAGTTCTTCCACTCTAAGAGAGTTAAAATCTCTTGCCTCTTGAATGGCAGTAACTTTGGGTCTCCAGGACATAGGCAAGCTCCTTAGAATTTTTCTGTTATTATCTCCAGAGTTGTATGTTCTGCCTAAGGACCTGAGTCCATTTGTTATGGTCTGAAACCTTCCAAACATTTGGTCAATGGTTTCAGATTCTTCCATCTTGAACATCTCATACTGATGTATGAGCATACTTATCTTGGATTGCTTGACAGTCTCAGTTCCTTCATGGGTTGTTGCAAGAGTATCCAAATTTCCTTGGCAGAGGTGCATCCATGAACCTTCTCATATTCTGATTTGTTCAAGGAACATATCAGATAGAGTTTGGCCTTAGAATTCATCTGGACTCTAGCCTTTTGCTCCAAAGTCCATTCAGTCTTAGGTATAGGCACATCATTTAGCATAGGCACATAGTCTCCATCAGTGACCACATCCCAAACATCAATGTTTGTGCTTTCAATGAACAGCTTCATTCTATCTCTCCAGTAGTGATAATCTTCTCCATTGAAAGCTGGAGGTCTTGTGATAGAGGCTCCTTCTGTGATGTATTGCATGTTACTGCTTGAAGCTTCCACAGAATTTATCCTGGTTCACTCACTACCACTTGTGAGCTACGTCCAGTCCCAATGCCAACTAACACTTGGATTTTCTCTTAATCTTGCAAGATTACAAGTATTCTTTTCTATCAAGCCTCTTCAGGCTCTACAACCAAGTATTCTTTTACAAACAAGCTTCTCCAGGCTCAACAAAACAAGTATTCTTTTTCAGACAAGCCTCTCCAGGCTCAACAACAATTACAGTTGAATGGAAAGTGCTTAAGCTCACAAACTATGACAGTTTTGAGACTTAAACAAATACAAATGTACAAAGAAAAATTGAGGTATGCTCAGGATAAATAACTTTGTTTGTACAAAAATGTATGAAATAAATCAGAGTGTTGCAGCAAAAATCTTGCAGAGTTTTTGTTCTTTTTCAATTCTTCTCTCTCTGCAGGTCTTCAAATGAGGGGGTATTTATACCCAAATGATTGGCCCGTTGAAGACTCTCATGCTTGTGAAATCCATGCTAGCCGTTGTGAGACAGCTGCTGCAGTACAGAATATTCTCTGACATATTCTGATATTCCCTGACAAATTCTGACACTTTTACAAGGTTTGCTCCTGCCAAAAAGGTGCTCTTTGTTGCTGCTGCAATTGTTGCGTAGCAGAGGACACGTTGTGACAGAGAACGTGCTTGAATTGCATTGCACAGGTGCCAGCTGTTTGTAGCAGAGAACGTGCGTGAAAAACGAGCAGAGGTACAAGGATTGTCACAGCTTCAGACAAGAGATGCCATGTCATCAAATGCTTTCAGACGGCTTTGATGCTTCAGACGGGTTGATCATCTTCAGACAGCATCAGCTTCTTCAGACGGATCCAACACTTAGTCTTATATAATAGGCTTCTTGCTGAAAATCATAGATAAACAATTAGACAATTGTATCTATGAGAAACAACTTAAGTTGAATTTGTTGATCATTAAAACTTAGAGAAATTTCAGTCTTTAAAACATCATAAACCTCTTTATGATATTTTTGAGACTCAACAATAGCGCATCCAAGCTCATTGGGAAATCTAAGGAGCCTACTGCTGAACTGGTTTCCTCACATAGGGAAACTTCCTATGACTCATTAGTTGGTGCCCTCTGATTATAAACCTTTCGATGACAAGGGAAAATGGTAGGCTTCTGTAGTAAAAATCTTACTACAAAAATTGCAGCAGAGCAAAATATTGGTGCCGAAGTACCAAACTCCACTTAAGATGATTTACCCACCTGTGGATGTTGATGCTGAAAAGAAATTAGTTGATATTGAAATCAAGGAAGCAATTGACATGTTCCAGCAATGCCTCTCTTTGAGAATCAACAAAAATGGACTGACATGGGTAATGTTGGACGCTCAATCACGGAATCCTGCCGGCTGGTGATCTGTTGGCTTATTGGCAATGAAGAGTAAGCAAATTGTGGTTTTCATGGAATGGCCCACAAAGGAAATAAAGCAATGAACAATTATTAACTTCTACAAATATGAGTATTATTTCAAGAGACGGAGAGAAACGCACAAAGGTAAAAAGAATTTACGGGCCAAGGTTAGTATATAAATATATCTCTTCCCTTTCTATTAGTTAAAGCTAGATAGCATCATAATTGCCATTCATTTTCTCTGGAACAGCGCTTAAAACATTTCAACAAGCTAAGTCTATATGCTCTCCAATTATTTAATCAAGTCAATCTTCTAAGTAATTGATATGAAAAAGAAATTCTGAGATTGAAAGGCTCATAAAAGGATTGTGAAACAAGTGAAAGTTGAAGGCAAAGAGGTTATTGCACTGTATGCAGAAATGTTTCTGATATAAGCTGACTAAAATGATCATAACTTGAGCTACAAAATTGATTTTTGAGTAAAACCAATTTCGTTGGAAAGCTAACTCATAAGAGTACAAAAATGGAAAGTTTGAAGCTGTTATACTGAGCAGAGAAGAACCAGAAAATTTGTTAACACAGTTGTAGTTCCACAAATGCTCATAGAAACATGTTCACTTAAAATCATCATAACTGGAGCTGTAGGTATTGTTTTTCTGTGAGACCAATTTTATTGGAAAGATAATTTAAAATAGAATCAAACTGGAAAGTTTGAGATTTTCATATAAATTACAGAAGTGCCAGTAAATCTATGAACACAGTTGCAGTGTTACAAGCTTTAATGTAAACATGTTCACTTAAAAATGTCATAACAGAAGTTATAGAAATGCTTTTTCAGTGAAACAAATTTTGTGTGAAAGATATTCTGTATGACTATCAAAATGGAAATTTTGAAGATTCTATACTAACCACAACAGTTCCAGAAAATTCGTGAACATAGTCTCACTAATACAAAGTCTGATATAAACCTGTTCACTTAAATTGATCATAACTGGAGCTAGAGAAATGATTTTTGAGTGAAACCAGTTTTGTATGAAAGCTAGCTCATATAAGTTTTTGACTGGAATGTTTCAGAATTTTTCATCATCTGCATAATTCCAAGCAAACACTTCAAGTGGACTGATCTATCATATAGTCAAAACTGAACACATCTGTTTTGCATGCTTATATCTGGAGCTAGGAAAAGCCTTTTCAAATGAAACCAGATGGATTTGAAAGATGTTGTTCTATGGTTTAACAGTGTTAATTTTCACTATTGTTGGATGCATAGATTGATCACAGTGAATGAAAAACCAGACCAGTCACAGTAAAGCACTCTATTATAGAACAACCAACTTTGATCACTCATATCTTATGATAGAAAACTCCAAATGAAATGACTTTTATGCCATTAGAAAGCTTGTGATGTCTAGTTTATTATGTTGAAATCTCATATTTTTATGAACTGGAAATAACTCACAAGTTCAGATTAAAGTAGCTAAAGTCAATGGATGTTTTCTGATTTGGTGCTGAAACTTCAAATTAAAATATCTTTAATTGTACCAATCCAAATGAGTTGATTTTTGTGGCATTGGAAAGTTGTCATGATGTGGTTTATTGTGATAGAATATAAATTTCTAGATCAATCTATGATAGGAGCATTACTTGTCAAAGATTAAGGATATATGATAGAAAAATAGTGAGACTTGATCTCTTGAAAGTGGTACCTTTGACAATGTCCTCTTGATTCCCAAATCTGTGATAAACTTTGGCATATCAAAAGTAAATTATTGTATCAAATTGATGTGTATATTATGATTTGGAATATTGGGTGAATCAATGAGTATGAAAGGAACTTAACATTGAAAATCACAATCTTTGAAATATTATCAGAACAGATCTTGTTTGCTGAAAAATATGCAATGATTTTGATCTTATCTGCAAATCATATTGATAAATTTCTGTTCTGTGTTCCCCTGCTGTCCAAGTATGTAATCTTGTATTTATGCTTCTATTCATGTTCTATAGATTTAACTCACTATGGGCATAAAAATCAAGGTGAGTAACATATGTAGGGGGAGTAGCTGAACCAATCTTTGTGCTAAATGTATTCTTGCTACTTGAATATATATATGCATCAAATGAAATTCTTATCATCTAATCAAGTATGCAAACAGAATAAGTTATTGTTCTGGTTTAAGATTGAGTTCTGTTTTCTAATGATCTATCCTAACCGCATCCCCTACTCAATGTTGGATTAAATAATGATCATTCTGAAAGTTGAATTTTCTGCATCAGCTATTAAAGAGCTGCTAAACCAGCAACTTTGGAAATATGAGCAGAACCTTCACATCTTGAGGGGGAGTTAGTCAAATTATTTGCTAATGTGCTATCCATGTATGTTGACTCAGTTGGGGAGTGATCATTTATAGATGAATGCATATACCTCTTTCCTCTACAACTCTAGAAATCATCCTTTATCTTTTTTTGAGGAAATGTTAAAATAAAAAAAAAAGAGAATGGGAAAATAGCTCTCTTGAGGTTTGAATTGAGAAAGATGATCAAAGAGAAAAGTGTAAAAAAGAAGTTTAAGAAGATTCTGAACTTAGTGAGAGAGATTATGAAAAATATGGATATCAAGTTACTAAGAAAATTCTGGAATCTAGACTCTAAAAGCTCTTCTTCTTACCTTAGTCCTTGACTCCTCTGTTCTATCTATTATTATTGCAGCTTTTATCCCTTTCTATATCATGTTGCTCCATCTAAAATTCTTGTGATCACTGTTATAACCATATGTGTGATCTATTGTTTTATCATTCTAGGGAAATTGAGAATATTATTGCACATATCACTTGCTCAAAACCCTCTGTTGAGATCATACATATGTTTGATAAGAAAAATCATGTCCTTGATGCCATTAGTATAATTGAAAATCAATATAAAGTGATTATTTGACAGATTTTTCTGCTGATATGTATTTGATATATTTCTCCTTCCATCTTTTTGTTGATGCCAAAAGGGGGAGAAATAGGAAAGTAATTATCATGTGCATAATAGCATAATATAATTTTGAATCATGTTATGATATTATTGTTTGCATTGTTAAGCATGAATTCAGGGGGAGTTCAATTGAGTGGATCATATTATGAAAAGTATATAGACTCTCATCATTCCTTTTATGTTATTATACATGAAAACTTAATTTTGTTCAAATAGGTTTGTCATCATCAAAAAGGGGGAGATTGTTGGCGCAAAAACCCTCTGAGATTTGGTTTTAATGACAACAAACCTGTTGATCAAAATTAATGTTTTCTGTTCTTGAAGTTACTGATGTTTTGTGTGAGATCTTAGAAAGACAGGATTCGTATGCTTAGCAAAGAACTCAGAAAGATCAGAATCGTAATGTTAAGAAGCATCAGACTTCAGAATCATTTATGGAGTATAGGCAGAGCTTAGAAGTTCTATATGCTGAAGGTAATTTCAGAAGAAGGCCTCAATACATATCCTTTATCAGAAAGTCTTCAAGAAGCTTAGAATGGTTTAATATGAAGTTAGCCTAAGTTGAGAGAGGTGCACATCAAAGTGAAGTCTCAGCTACAATCAGAAAGGATCTCTACTAGTAATGCCAATCATCAAGTCAAGTAACGATGAGACGCGGACTCAAGCATAAGATGCTATCTCATGTTCAGATGCAAGCTCAGTCTAAAAATCAGCTTAAGACCAATGCTCAAAAAAGAGATCTCAGCATGAAACCAAAAGAGACTCAAGTTCAGCTTGAGATGCAAGCAATGAACAGACACTAGTTCAGCTTGAGATGCAAGCAATGAACAGATGCTAGTTCAGCTTGAGATGCAAGGACAGCTTGAGACGTCATCTCAAGAACAGACGTAGCAAGATGAGATCTCAACAGAGATGCAGAATCAGACTTGAGATGCAATCTCAACAGAGATGCAGAATCAGACTTGAGATGCAGTCTCAAGTTGAGATGCAGAATCAGACATGAGACAGTCTCAAGATCAGATGCAGTCTCAAGTTCAGATGCAGACATAAGACAGTCTCAGATCAGATGCAGTCTCAAGATCAGACACAGAGATCAGATGCGGACATGAGACAGATGCAGTCTCAAGATCAGACGCAGAGATCAGATGCAGACATGAAACTCAGACTTGAGATGCAGACATGAGACTCAGACTTGAGACACAGAGACAAGATGTAGAGATCAGACTCAGCTCATCAGAGACGCAGCAGCAAAAAGCTAGTCAACGCAAGTACACTGTCACAGCAGAGACTGCACCAGAAAAGTACTAAGCTCATGACTGAAAAGTGAAAGTCAGCTTCTCTCTCTTCCAACGGCTAGTATAACGGCTAGTTAACGGCTAGTTTTTCTAAAGACTATAAAAGGAAGTCTCATTCTGATGAGACAAGTGGAGAGTCACAGTGAGACTCAGCAGAGATGCTGTTGCACATTCTGAAAAATCTAAGTCTCAAATGAATCTCAACCTACCTACCTATGCTATCTTAGCCAATATCTTGTAGTAGGTTTAGCTCTTGTTTTGTACTGATTTGTATACACTCTTTGAGTGATTTAGAGAGCTATCATCTAGCTGAGCTCACGGTTTATCCATACTTTGTATGTAGTCCAAGCTAGATCAATCACATCTCATCTCATACCATCAAGTCTCAACTAAGTCAGGAGGTGCATGAGCTTAGTGTGAGCTATTGTAAAGCCTGGAGAGGCACTGTAAAGAGAATACTCACTGAGTTGCCTGGAGAGGCAGTTGAAAATAAAAGAATACTTGTTGCGCCTGGAGAGGCTGCGTGCAAAAGAATACTGCATGAGTTGCCTGGAGAGGCAGTTGAAAATGAAAGAATACTCGTTGCGCCTGGAGAGGCTGCTTGCAAAAGAATACTGCATGAGTTGCCTGAAGAGGCAGTTCAAAACAAAGAATACTTGTATTGACGGGATTGTCAATAGTGGAAATCTCACGAGTTGTGAGGACTAGACGTAGCCCAAGGTTGTGGGTGAACCAGTATAAATCTGTGTGTGCATCTCTTCTCCCTATCTCTTTATTTATATTATGCATCTCACGTCTCTAATCTGTTTGTTAATATAAATCTGTTTAGAGAAAACCAAACTGAAATTACTAAACTATATCCATGCATCTCATCTTACATCTCACCTCAGACCCATCTCATCTCAGATCCTATCTCAACCTGAGATCAGTCAACAGTCTCACTCTTTCTCCTTCAAGGTCTTAACATTTGATGAGCTAATCATTCTCACATCCCAATTCTGTTTACTAAACTAAATCAAATCTATTCAAAGATAATCAAGTTTCATTTATCATCAAATCATCTTTACTTGATTACATAATTATTGTTGAGACAACATCTCACCTAACCTATATGAGACTCCAAGTGTCAAAACTTGAGATTATGTCTCAACGTGAATTTAAGTGTGTGTTTTCAGGTACAATATTTTCATGTCTCTATTCAACCCCCCTTCTAGAGACATTTAGCCAACTTCACCTTCAAAACAGAATATTGGCAAGACCAATTCTGAAAAGGACTCCCTATGAATTGTGGAAAGGAAGAAAACCCAACATATCATATTTCCATCCCTTTGGCTGTGAGTGTTTTATACTTAACACAAAGGATGATCTTGGGAAATTTGATGCAAAGTCTGATAAAGGATTTTTCATAGGTTATTATGAAACATCAAAAGCCTATAGAATCTATAACTCTAGAACTTTAATTGTGGAAGAATCAGTCCATGTTAAGTTCAATGACATGAAAGAGACTGATAGGGAATTATCAGATCTAGAAGACGATCTTGCAGGAATGGAGCTAAACACACACAACAGCACCAAGGATGAACAGGTGTCTGAAGATCTATCAGAACCCCTTCAGACAAATGTTGAGCCTCAGATTGACTTAGTATCACCTCACAAACCTGACTGGAGATACAAGTCACATCATCCTAAAGAGCAAATCATTGGCAGTACTTCAGAAGGAGTTAAGACAAGATCAAAATTCAAGAATCTGAATTCTCTTGCTCTCTTGTCTGAAATCGAGCCAAAGAACATTGATGAAGCTCTGCATGATGAAGGGTGGATCCTAGCCATGCAAGAGGAGCTGAATCAATTTGCTAGGAGTGATGTATGGACCCTTGTTCCTAAACCCCTTGGGAAAACAATTATTGGAACCAAATGGGTGTTCACAAACAAGCTGTCTGAAGAAGAAAAAGTGGTCAGAAACAAGGCAAGATTGGTTGCTCAAGGGTACAATCAATAGGAAGGCATTGACTTTACTGAAACATTTTCCCCTGTTGCCAGGTTAGAAGCAATTAGAATTCTTCTTTCTTATGCTATAAATAATGGCATCAAACTGTATCAAATGGATGTTAAAAGTGCTTTTCTCAATGGATTCATTGAAGAAGAAGTTTTTGTTATACAATCCCCTGGTTTTGAGGATGTTGCTTTTCCTGATCATGTTTTCAAACTGAAAAGGGCTCTTTATGGTCTGAAACAAGCCCCAAGAGCTTGGTATGACAGATTGAGCAGTTTTCTTATCAAAAATGGTTTTGAAAGAGGAAAAGTGGACACAACCCTTTTTAGAAAACAGTATAACAAAAATCTTATACTTGTCCAGATATATGTTGATGACATTATATTTGGTTCAACTGATTCTTCACTATGCAAAGAGTTTTCTGAGTTAATGCAATCAGAGTTTGAAATGAGTTTAATAGGTGAATTAAAGTTTTTCTTAGGACTTCAGATTAAGCAAGATTCTGATTGCATATGGATCCATCAAGAAAAATATACAAAAGAAATGCTTAAGAAGTTCCATTTTAGTGATTGTAAACCCATGTCAACTCCTATGCATCCCTCTTCATCTTTAAGTAAGGATGAAAATGAAGAACCAGTTAATCAAACTTTGTATAGAGGAATGATTGGCTCTTTATTGTATCTAACAGCAAGCAGACTTGACATTATGTTCAGTGTATGTCTTTGTGCTAGATTTCAATCAGATCCAAGAACTACTCATTACAAAGCTGTTAAGAGAATTTTTAGATATCTTAAAGGTACTACTAATCTTGGTCTATGCTATAAGAAAGACAAGGATTGCAGGTTAATAGGATACTGTGATGCTGACTTTGCTGGAGATAGAATAGAAAGAAAGAGTACCAGTGGAGGATGTCACTTCTTTGGAAGCAACATGATCAGCTGGTCAAGCAAAAGGCAAAGCACCATTGCATTATCAACAACGGAAGCAGAATACATCTCAGCAGCCAGTTGTTGTTCACAACTGCTATGGGTGAAGTATCAGCTTGAGGACTTTAACATTCCTATATCTGTTATACTTGTGTTGTGTGATAATACAAGTGCCATAAATTTGTCTAAAAATCTTATTCAACATTCTAGGGCTAAACATATAGAAATCAAGCATCATTTCATTAGAGACTATGTACAGAAAGGTGTTTTTGATATAAAGTTCATTGAAACAGAGCATCAATGGGCAAATATATTCACAAAACCCCTGGCTGAAGATAGATTTAAGTTCATATGCAATAACTAGAACATACACGCATTCTCTAATTGATTATAAAAAGGAGCATCTGAAATCTCAGGGTGTCTGAAATTGTGACATGTCTGAAATTTTAGGGTATCTGAAATTTTATGTGTACCTGAAATTTCTCACTTGTCTGAAATAACTTGATGACGTGGCTATCTGAGACGGTTAAATTACATTTATTTTGTCTCTTCCACTTTGCACGCTACCCAACGTCTGCGCAGCCAGTACATGCCATCATTGCATCATGGGTCTATAAATGCAGGAGTTAGTGTGTTGGAGAAGCCTTACACCTTCTCTCAGCTATTGTTTAAACTTCTTCATCTCTCTCGCAGCCATTTTCATCTCAAGCTTTCTCTGCAACTTCAATGGCACCAAAGAAGTCTTCAAGTTCAGGTGGAAATGTGGTTAGATCCAAAGGAGTGGACCTTGAGGATCTTCATAACCTTGGGATGGACTTATTTGAGGAGTTTGATGCTGTGGGCTGGACGCCATTCTTTGACAAGGTCTACTGTTCGTGGCATGAGCAGAGTGTGATTGACTTCTGGGCATCAGCAACAGGAATCCCTAACCCCAAAGGGATATATGAAAGCATCAGGGCTGATGTTCTGGGTGTTCATGTGTTCGTGGATGAAGGTATTCTGTCTACTGTTACTGGTGTAAAGGCAGAAGGAGCATCCTTCTCTCCTGGATGGGAGCAGAGAAATGGTGGTCAGAAGAAATTTACCAAGATGCTGTATGGAACTGAAGTACCTAAGAGTCCTGATTCCAAACTCATGCTAGATAAGGTGAGAGTACTTCACTCCATCTTAGGGTGCTCCATAATCCCTAAGAGTGGGAGCAAAAATCATGTGTCTGAACTGGAAAGATTCTGCTTGATTCATTTGCTGCAGAAGGAGAAGATGAATCTTCCAAGCATCCTTATGTTTCACATGCAGAAGAAGATCAGAGATTCAGGTGCAAATCTTCCCCACAATTTGCTCATAACTAAGGTACTCTTACACTTCAAAGTACCTATTGAGAGGCTATTTGATCACGAAGGCCCTAATTTCTTTGGTGAGGAAAATCTAAAGAGCATGAATCTAAAAAATGCTCTAGTACCAAGACCTCCATCTCCTACTCTGAAGGAGAGCATGTTACTGGAAAAGGCATCAAGGAGGAAAAGCACAATTGAGTTACTGGAAAAAGAGCTGCAGGGAGACATCAGAAAGGAGGAGTTCAAAGGCTCAAAGTCTTCCCCTCAACCAAAGCTGCGGAAGTTACCAGTAAGAAGTGCAGCAAAAATATCTGCAACAAACCCTAACTTGGACTCTAAGACTACTGAACCTGTTCAGAAGGCTTTGCCAAAGCCGTCTGAAATTGTGGGTCAGGGGTCTGAAATTGCAAGGCCTTTTAAGCCTACTTCAGATGAAGAAGGAAAGGCTCATGAGGATAGGATTGTTGTTGCTGATGTAGTACCAGCATCACCTTTGGCTACTTGCCCATCTGATTCAGAACTGATCCAAGTGGCTGATAGCTACTACTTTGGAGCAAGAGGAGCTGGAACAAAAAGAAGAACAAGAAAAGACTGATCATGCACTTGTTGTGGCTGCACAGCTTGCCTTAGCTGATGATGAAAGGCAAGAAACCTTGGCTCCAGGTTCTAAGAAAAGAAGAAGAACCAGTGTTGTTCAGAGGAAGAAGAAGAAGAGAAGTAAACTTCTTGAGTTGGCCCCTGAACCTACAACTAGGGTTACAACAAGTGTGGCTAGTCAACAAGAAGCTGTGGAGATGGCTGACAAGTACCAGAAGTTTGTCACAGCCAATCTTTATTTCAAAAAACTTAGAGAAGCCAAGCAAGCTGAAAGAGAAATCCAACAGGTGTCTAAACCTGAACAAGCTAAGACTTCGGTAAAGAGGCTTAGAGTAAGGTTTGACAACGTGACCCCTTCACCACCCTCTTCACCTGAAAAGAGGCCTGCTGAAGAACAAGAAAAAGAAAAAAGAGGTTGATGAGCAACCTATGGTTTCTGAAGAAGAAGAATCTGCACCATCACCACCATCATCTTCATCATCTTCAGAGTCAACTCAATCTGAAGAACCTGTTGTGGAGATTCAGCAAGGATCAAGTTCCAAAGTATGGAAATGGAGTATACTGCCTGAACACATTAGGCTTGGACCTAAAAGTAGGGATTTCTTCACAGAACCCACTTTTGATCCTTATGCATTCCCCTCCACTGTCCATCAGTATAAGGAAGAAGCTGAAGTGCCCCATAAGAGGTATGAGGGATCTTTCTTTGAAAGGGAAAGGGTTCCTAAGTTCCCAAACCTCTATGAAGAGCTGCTGTACTTCAGAGATGCGCCTCCCATCTCTCTGCATCAAGGTTTGATCAAGCACACTGCTGAAGCTGAAAGGGAGAAGTTCAAGGGAAGTCTAGCTCAACCATACTCTGGGCAGCTGGAAAAGATCAGAAAGGGAGTGGTAAACCCTGCTCATAGGTGGGAACCACTAAATCCCTTCTCAGATGAAGACTGCATGAAGCCATCCAATGATGAATGGAGTTTTGCAAGGCAGCTTTACACAGAGGGAGAGCTGTTTGAAAGAGACTGTCTCAAGGGCATAGGTATGAGAGGCTACAGGCCTCCTAGGACTTTCTCAATCAGGCCAACCACAAAAATTCGGGTGCAACCTGATAGGATTGTGCCTAGGTATCCTTTGAAGGAGGGTTCTGAAGATAAATTTAAAGAACCTAAAGTTTACTCAGCCCCCTTCAAGCCTTTGACTCCAAGGGAGTGGAGAGAGCTTCCTGCCAATATAAAGAAGCAAGGAGGAGGCATGGATCACAGTCTTAGAGACAGAGTTTGGGCTTCGTATTGGAAGATAAGAGAGGATGTTGGATCCTCTTCTGGGTCATCTGGACCTGATGCAGATTCTCTAGTTGGACATGGGAAGTACCTGAATGTGCAGTATATGTTTATCAGACAACCCTTTCCCCCTCTGACTGCACCATTTCATGAAGAATGGGAGTTGTTAAACCCCATTGGCACCTTCTTTCATCCTGTCTATCATCCTCATGAGTATGGGTTGGTTCCAGGTTTTGAAATACTGAGATTTGTATGTAGATACATTCAAATCATCTTCTATGAAATAGAACCTGACCCTGAAGAAGAGAATAGAAGGTTGAGGAAGAAGATACAGAAATTGGAAAAGCACAATGCAGATCTCATTGCCAAGCAAGACCAGATTCTGCATGAGCAACAACTGATAAGAAATGGCCAAGAAGATCTGAAGATTGCTCTTCTCTCTCAGATTGACAAGGCAAAGGATGAGCTCATCTCCTTCGTAAAGGATGCTTTGTTGAAGAAGGTTGGGTAGTCAATGATGTAGCCATGTTTTGAAAGTTCTATTTCTGATATGTGCATTAATTTCATGTGTGCCATCTCCATCCTTATATGATATTTACGTTTATGCTTCAAATTTTCAATATATGTTGTTGTTGTGCTCTGGAAACCCTTTTGATTGATGACAAAAGGGGGAGTATAAAAAAAACTAACAAAATCTGAATCTAAAGTGATTACAGGACTCAGGGGGAGCATATAAGAAACTGATAAAACTGAAAAGAGTAAATCAGTTTAAGTATTCATCATCTGAGGGGGAGTTATTATCTCTTTATATTAAAAACTCCTTTCAGATTTGTAAAATTTTTAAGCAAATTTGTCATCATTAAAAAGGGGGAGAATGTCGAGTCTCAAAAATATCATAAGTAAATTATGATGTTTTAAAACAATATAATTCCCAAGTTTTAATGACTAACAAATTTGGGTTAAAACAATATATCATAGATACACATATGATTTTAATGATTTATCTATGATTTCAGCAAGCCACCCAGACCCTACAAAAAGACCTTGAAGTATTTCAACCTATCTGAGGGATCAAAGCCTTCTAAAGGTTCAACCCGTCTGAAGTGCCCAATCCATCTGAAGAGTTGAAGTTGTCTGAAGTCTCAATAATAATGACGTGGCACCCTTGCTGAAGCTTTGTGAAGACGTTTTGAGTCTCTGCTGCACGTACCTTTTCAAGCACATTTATGGCAAGGAACACAGAGGTCTTTCCTAATGCTTTTGAATTTCATACACCATTGAGGAAATCTCTGCAACGCAGCATTCGCAGCAACAACGGTGGCAGCTTTATAGCAGCACCCACGTTGTACTATGTCAGACATGTCAGAGCTCTCAGAAGCATGTCTCACAACGGATTAAATACCATTTAATGCTATCTCTAAACGGTGGTTTTTCAACGGACTGAAATCCGGGTATAAATACCCCTCATGAAGACCATCAAAAAAGAGAGATCGAATATACAAGAAAGTCTTAGAGAATATCACGCTGCAAGTTCTTACTCTTCAAAAACACTCTGATTCTTTGTACACACATTTGAATATCCTGAGCATACCTCAGTTATCTGTTTGAGCTTAAAAACTGGTTTAGTTTAAAAGCTTAAACTTATCTTTCTGTGTAAAGTTGTTGTTGAGCCTGGAGAGGCTTGTCTGTAAAAGAATACTTGGTTGTTGAGCCTGGAGAGGCTTGTCTGTAAAAGAATACTTGTAATCTTGGTTAAGATTAAGAAAAAATCCAAGTGCTAGTTGGCATTGGGACTGGACGTAGCTCACAGTGGTAGTGAGTGAACCAGGATAAATTTCTTGGCCAAGTTTTCCTACCCTTATCTCTATTTAATTTATTTATTCAAATCAAAGGGTGTCGAAAAACTGTTCTGATATTTTAAAAGCAAGAAACCTTTCAAAAGACATTTTCATAAAGTCGTCTTAAGAAACTTCAGACAGCACCTTAAACCTGTCTGAAACGGTTTTAAAACTCACTGTTTGCGAAAAGCTTCCATAAAATATTAAGAAACACTATTCAACCCCTTTTCTAGTGTTTCCCTGTGTTTTTACAGTCGCCATTACCTGAATCGATTTTTATTGAACATGAAACATGATATTATTTTCCTTGACTTAAACATGATGGTCTTAGACCCATGAGGCCGAAGTCGAACATGGAATTTATCTTTTTATATATATTAGAAATCATGAACTTGAGGGTTTTACTTGAAATACATGATAATAATGAAGACATAATATCATGATATAGAAATAATATGATGTGAGATCCCAAATCCCATTCAAAACCCTCGTACAAACAAACCCTAGGTCTAGGCATTCAATCTCCACATTTAAATTCTAATCATGGGAAAGACCTAGGACAATCATCCATCAACAACCTACAATCATACCACAAGCAAGAATGGAAAGGGAATAAGAGAAAATGGGTCATGGATGAGTATTACAACCAAAATGGAGTGAGTGAGTTATACTCACCTATCTCAAACTCGAGAGAAAAGGGGGAAGGTGATGAGGTGTGGGGATGGACTCCCCCAAATGAGGTGTGGGGATGGACTCCTTTCTTCTTCAGAAATAATAATATCAAATGATTCACTTAACTTAAAATTAATTAATATAATTAATTAAGTGTGTGTTCGATTTGAAGTTGAAACTGACTAAACTCAAGTTTGGATTTCCTAGCCCAACTATTTTTAGTGTTGGAAACGTGAATTTACCACGTTTCAAATAAACCAAACATGTTATGAGGGTATTTCACATTTAAAATTTAGCATAATGTAATAAATATTTCTTTTAATGTTTAGTATATTATATATAATAGATTTAATATTCAATAATATGAATTAAGTATATAATGCTAATTAATTTTAAGAGATGTTTGGTATATCATATGTTATATTTAATAATATTATTCATATAATACTAGTAAATTTTAAGAGACATTTAGAATTCCATATTTTAAATTTCGTTATATCACATTAATAGCAATGTTTAAGTAAATCTTACAATATAGATAGATAGATAAATAGGTAGGTAGGTAGGTAGGTAGGTAGGTAGGGTTTAGGGTGCATTTCATTAATGATGTTGGAAGCACTCTAGCTTCTTTTTGCATTAGATAGATAGATAGGTAGATAGATAGATAGATAGTGTAGATAGTGTAGATACAATGAAAAAGAGAAATAAATGAAAAAATAGAGGAAATTTAAAGAGAAAGCTTGAAGAAGTACATGCATTTTAGTAATATGGTGTTGGTGACTCGCATTGCGTGCATTTCATTAATGATGTTGGAAGCACTCTAGCTTCTTTTTGCATTGAGAGAAACGCTAAAGTCAATTTTCTCATTCAGAATCTTTTATAAATTTACAAGATTATCTACCTTGTGTAATTTTTTTTTTTTCAAAGAACGGATCCTGATCCTCTCTACCTTTTATAGTTTGTTCAGCCAAGTTTAACCATGGATAATTAAGAAATCTACATTCATAGGTAATCCTTAGCTTTATCGTAGCTAAATGAATAATTTGGCTGAGAGGCATGGCATAGAGACTAGAGAGAATACTTACACTTTAAAGAACCATGATACTGAGTTGATAGTGTTAAACGGTGATAATTCTATTTGAAATATAAATGAATAATAGGTCTGTGTATCAAATTTAAAATTACAATAGAAAAATGTTAAATATTTATATTAAGTGTGAGATGTCTTTTCATGACCTTCTAGGTATACTAAATTTGAAATGAATTAAATAAATTTTTAAAATTAAAATTAGGAAAATCCTTAATACTAATTTATTTTATTCATTAAAAAATTTCTTTGGAAATTCTGGATCTTCATATTTTTATTGGATCCACCTACATAGTTGAGTTCCCCTCAGAAGAAATTTATATATATAGCTTCTATTGTAGTGTTTTTTATTTATTTTTAATTAATCATTCACTTATAATATCATTTTTTTATTCTCATGTAAGTAAAGTGATTTATGAATCACAGGTATTCTCCACGGGAGCCGGTCTTACTTCTGTCGTTTTCTTTTTCCTTTTTTTCTTTTATTTTTTATCACACTTTCATGTTCTGTTTTTATTATGATATTAAAACATTTTCTCTAATTCTTCATTTTTATTAATATATTTCATTATAAAAGAATTTTTTTATGAACTGCGGGTATTCTCCACAGGAGGCATTCCTGTTCCTGTCATTTTATTTTTTTTCTCACACATTATTTTTCTTTTATTATTATTGTTATATTTTCTCACACATAACCCTTTTTACATTTTCTTTTATCAAAATCATATCTCTAATTATTTAGCTTTGATTGTAGTGTTTTTTTCTTTTTATTTGTTTTTAATTAATCATTCACTTGTAATATCATTTTTCTTTATTCTCACGTTAGTAAAGTAATTTTTCTTATGAATCAAATGTATTCTCCACGGGAGGCAGTCTTACCCTTGTCGTTTTCTTTTTTCTTTTTTCTTTTGTTTTTTATCACACTTTCATTTTCTTTTTTATTATGATATTAACCATTTTATCTCATTATTCATTTTTATTAATATGTTTCAGTATAAAAGAATTTTTTATGAACTTGCGGGTATTCTCCATGGGAGGCACTCATGTTCCTACCATTTTATTTTTTTCTCACACGTTAATTTTCTTTCTTTATTATTATTATATTTTCTCACATCATCCTTTTTACTTTTTTTTCATTTTTTTTATCAAAATCATGTCTTCGTTTATTTAGCTTCTATTGTAGTGTTTTTTTCCTTTTTGTTTGTTTTTAATTAATCATTCACTTATAATATCATTTTTCTTTGTTCTCACGTTAGTAAAGTGATTTTTTATGAATCACAAGTATCATCCACTGGAGGCAGTCTTACCCCTGTTGTTTTCCTTTTTTTTCTTGTTTTTTTATCACACTTCCATTTTATTTTTTATTATGACATCTAATTATTCATTTTTATTAATATGTTTCTTTATAAAAGAATATTTTTTATGAACTGCGGGTATTCTCCACGGGAGGCAGTCCTTGTTTATATGATTTGCTTTTGCACAAATTCTCTTATCATTCATTCCTGATTTTTCACTACATTAAAAAATTAAAAGAGTATTATTTAATTCGCACTCATAAATCTTCATTATTCATACCATAATTAAGAACAACTAAAAAAGTTTAGAGCTAAGTCATACAATCTCCTTTACTGAATGCATTTGGTGAATTTTGAGGGAAATGAGGGGCTAAACATGACTAACATAATAGGTAACTTGGAGAGTGCATTGACTTTTGTTAAGAATTAACCTGATTAGCATCTCAATATTAGCTAAATGAAATGAATTCTATAAAGATTTTATTGATTTACTTTAATATATAAGTATTTATAATAGTTAATATTTTATCTCATGTGAAGCATAGGCAACATAAATCATACCATTAATTTACCCGTGCAAAGACACGGGTCACATACTAGTTAATACTAATTTGGCATACATTATAAGTAAAAAAACACAAATAGGTAGTTTTAAAAATATATTTTTAATCTGTAATATTATATATATATATGGGTTAAATATGTTTTTGGTCCCTAAACTTTCACCCGAATTTGGTTTTGGTCCCTAATCTTTTTTTCCGTTGGTTTTGGTCCCTAACATTTTCAAATCATTGAAATTCGTCCCTGCCGTCACCCTTATATTTAACAGAGTTGACGGTAGGGACTATTTTCAATGATTTGAAAATGTTAGGGACCAAAAACAACGAAAAATAAAGATTAGGGACCAAACCCAGATTCGGGTTTGATCCCTAAACTTTCACCCGAATTTGGTTTTGGTCCCTAAAGTTTTCAAATCATTGAAATTAGTCTCTGTCGTCACCCCTATATTTAACAGAGTTGACAAACAGAGTTGACGGCATGGACTAATTTCAATGATTTGAAAACGTTAGGGACCAAAACCAACGAAAAAAAAAAAAGATTAGGGACCAAAATCAAATTTGGGTGAAAGTTTAGGGACCAAAAACATATTTAACCATGTATATATATATATATGTATATATATATATGTATATCAATTTTTAAAATATGTATAAATATAGTAGATATTTTAATAAAATTAATATATATAATATATTTATATATGATATTAAATAATTATATATATATATAAGTGTGGGTATGAGGTGGCCTGGGCATCATAGTGCTTGTACCCACGCTCGTCCCCTTGAAAAAAAAAATGCGGGTTATTACTCGTACTTGTACTCATACCCGTTTTGCAGGTTTTTACCTTTCGCATTGCGTGTAATGTTTATGGGTACCCCTAGGACTTGGGCTCAATTGTCATCCCTAACCGAATCTCTCTAAATACATAAATTCAAAATTTTATGAAAATAAAACAGCAAGCCTCCTAACTTAAAAGAAGAAGAAACTTCTATTAGTGCTTCATCAACCTGTATACAAAACTTGAATGTTACTTATAACAGCTAACTGAAGGGGAAAATCTACATGTTGACATCCATATACATCAAAATTATCGTTCTATGAATTTGAAGTATAGATATCTTCTGAGATGCTAAGAAGCAAAGCATTGCAATCAATTCAGAAGCCATTACAATGATAGATTTGTAGATTTTAAAGAGGATTCACGTCTAGCGGGTTCAAAGCACCAATTTAGCTGTTCATTATTAGAATCAAGTGTGTGTATGCGTAAGATCTTGTTGTGGTAGTCACATAAGGTTGATCGATGGCCAATGCTGACGTATGTTATACCTGCTGCTCTAATCTTTTGGTACAAATGACCCTGTATGCCAAAGCACAAGAAAATGAACTTCAGCACCACATGAAGGGATATATAATCATGACATTGATTAAAATCCTATACTATTATGGATCCCTTTACAAGATCGCTCAATTATAGTATATTTGGTTTCTGTTGAACTTTTATATAAAAACTTTTCAGCCCAAAGTTCTCTCTAAACAGAATTTTGTAAAAAAGTTAATCCAAACATGTACGTGTGTGTTTGGTTCACTGTAAAACCACGTTTCAAACGTGGATATGAGCTCACGCTACTTTCTGTAGCATTGGCTCCGAACCACATTTAAAACGTGATTTTGCAGTAAATCAAACACACACATAATCAGTTATATTATCATTGTAAATTATACTAAAAAGATTTTAAAACGATGTTTCAATCGCTTAGTATTAGAATTGTTATTTCGGTTATGAAAATTAGGTTTAGTTAGAATTAGTTGAGTATTCTACCATAGTTTAGCTTTAGTTAGAATAATTCTATAAATAATTGTTGTACCCTTTTCATTTTGCATTTTTTCAACAATATCAAATAACTTTTTTGAATACTCTCTCTGGTTACTATTGGGATGATCCATGGGAGAATCCATGGTACTCATTCTCAACTTCTCTATACCATCCCTCTGCTGCTCCATCTTATTTTCGTAAGACTCAGTTCAAGCAATACTTGCAAGAACATAACGAAAAGCCATGTAATCCTGAGTATAGCCCATGGTATCTATATTAGATGCTGGTAAATTACAAAGGTATCCATACTTTTATAGGACTTCAGCATTTTACTGATACTAGAGAAATGAGTGAGAATGTTGACTATTGTGCACAAGTATGGAAAAGATTTTTTTTCTTGGGAAGTGTATGGAAACGTATATCTCAAATGTCTATGTATTAAATATAATATGAAAAATGCCAGAATGGAGAAAGTATGGTCAATGTTTTGAATAAGAACTTCCATATGATATAAAACATTCACACACGTCAGCTGAACTTGGAATTTAAGATTACCTCATTGGCTTCATCAAGTGCACTTGTAGATTCATCCAATAATGCCAATTGAGGTTTTGAAAGCAAAAGACGAGCAAATGCAAGACGTTGCTGCTCTCCCAGAGAAAGAACACTAGACCATTCCTGTGTTGAATCCAAACTGAAACGCGCCAATAAATAGCCGAGACGGACATCCTCCAAGACCTTTATCAGCTCATCTGTTGTTGGCTTCATAGACTCATCATTCATAGTATCTGAGTTTGGCAAGTTTGTCAAGAAAGGAAGCAAATCTGCAGACCAATTTTTACACTCTATCAGTAAAGCCTACACATAATTCCCACTAATCTGCTAATAACATGACAGATATATAACTAGGTAGGAAATTTTCTATCTAATCAGATTAATAGTATTTTTTATTTTACATAGTTAAGTGATCAAGAAAGATGAATGATATATTCTCAATAAGAACTTGTTGCAACCTAAGAGTCAATGCTTGAATTTTGATCATTTTGATTGTATATTTGTTCACTTGATTATAAAGCCTGAATTCTATTCCAATGGGAAAGGCATACATTAGAACATATAATCATGTACATTCATCTTTTGGATCTGGGTTAATCCTTACAGACAAAAGGAATTAATTTAAAGCTAGTATGAAGCACAACCAAGATCTAACAGCTTAACGTGGAATTACAAGGGACCATCTTTGCAAGATTCTGGATAGGTAAGACTCCATTTTGTTGAACTCAAATGACAGTCCAGATTCAAGATTAAGATTGAAAAGGTGCTGGTTAGGCTTGCTTAACTGAGAGATTAACTTTGTGTAGGCAGAGTTTACTCTACCAAAAAATATATCAATAGTTTTCTTGTCTACAAGTCTCATTATATTTGCATCTTAAAAAGAACTCAGCTAATAATACCTCATGCATAAAAATCATATATATATATATATATATATGTATATATATATATATATATTCATATTTTATATATGAATTATCTATCTAATTAGGCCTTTCTTTTGGTCAGTTTTTTTTTTCTTTTTTGGTTCAATCATTATAAGGCCTCTCATAAAAACTTCAAGAACATTTCTGGCATTCTTGCAGAGAAGAAATACTTTCTCATCATTTCAGAATCTCTTATGTCAGACCTACAATTGCAGCAGTACTATGTCTTGACAATTGTAATTGAGCAAATGAGGTGTCGACAGACGGAGAACAACGAAAGACATTTGTTTTTAATAAAATAAGGTGTGGAGTTAGCATAAGAATTAAAAAAAGTATATCTTGGTGTGTGGGGAAAAGAAACTAGAAATCACATACTTTGTTTAGTACCATCTGATATGGGAACTACGTCATCAACCCAAGTTGGATAAAGTAATTGTTGACGAAGAGTACCCAAAACCATATACGGCTTTTGAGGAAGGAAAAAAATTCTGGATTTTCTGCTTAGGGATATTCCATGATCTTCCTGAGCAGTATTTACTAAAGGAGTATTCACATCTGAACAAATGGATTGCTCAGGATCTTCTCCACCTTTTACATAGTATATGATCTTTCCAGTTCCAGTTTTCCATAGACCAGCCATAGCTCTTAACAAGGAAGTCTTGCCACTTCCACTTGGTCCACTTATCTGTTAAATTGGTTATATTTAGAAATGCATTTGTACAGACCTACAGACTTATGAACCAAACAATATAAACCTCAACTTTTTTATGTTGTTTGTGAGTTAGAGGCTAGTGGATGTCTTACCAGTAAATTATCCTTTTCCTTGATTGTCAATGACAAGTCTCTAATAAGTGTAGATTCACTTGGTGTTTTCAGAATCAAATTTTCTATCTCCAGTAACGTTTCATTTTTTTCTGGTGGAGTGGATCCATTAGATTCCAATGTAGATGAACTCCTAAAATCTTTGTACGTAATATGTATGTCTTCCACAGTATCAAAGAGAGATCTAGAGTTGCTTCTGCTCAAAAGATCATCAAATTCACCTGCATATGCAATACAGAAAGTATTGTTCATTATATTCAAAGCAACAAATCTAGCCTGTCAAGCATACATATGTAGATGGATTAAATAGAGTTTCAGAAGCATACTACAGATGGAACAGAAATAAGCATACCTACTTTCTTGCAATACAAACTGCAGTGCACACAAAGACCAAGACAGAAAGAAAGAAAGAGGCATAACAGAAGAAAAATAAAAGTGTTATCAATCTGTAGAACTGGACCAAAATTAGGAGGAACTGATAGATTTTATTGCAGAAACAGCACTGATCAGTATCAATGCGAAACAGAACCAGGAGCCAGGAATGATACAATGGAACTATGACTAACTCTCAGATTCCCAGGTATTTGAGAGACCTGGTCCTTTCCCCACCCAAATTCCTATTCCAAGTCTAAAACCTGCTCTCAATTGTTTCCCTCATATTTTTTATATACTGTTCTAACTAATTTTTTATACAGTTGTCAACTTATTGAGTATGTTCCAACTAACTGATGATATTTGGACCAAGTATCTAACACAATCAAAGAGAATTTTTCAGTAACATGCCTAGGAATTTGACTATGCCAGTAAGTGTTTGCCATTCTGCCCATAAATATAAAAAGGGAAATGCAGGGTGGACAGCATAGATAGAAAAGGGCAGTTAAAGTTGTCTCACAAATAACCTCTTTAATGCTTTGTATCATCTTATTTTCATTTCTGGGATCTTTTATTAGTGTAATTGCGAACAACTACAAAACGATCTTAAAATGGCTCTCTTCTGCAGAATAAAAATTCATTCATTTGTGTTCATATTCTTCATGAGATACACATATATTAATATGTAACAGGAAAGATAAGGGAACAAAAATGCAGTACCTAACCGATTGATAACGGCAGAAAAAGCACTAATAGCTTGAAACTGGTACACAATGAGGGAAAAGTCACCAAGGATATGATTGAAAGCAGAGACTGACTGATTGATAACACCAAACTCAATTTTTCCAGAGAAATACATGGGAGCAACAACAGCAGCAGGAAGAACTTGAATGAGATAGCGGTAACCACTGGTGAAGAAGTCCAGATTTCTAGAAGCAATCAACAATTGCTGAAAAGTAAGAAGTAATAAGTTACAACATTCATCATCATGTGTTTTTTAAGTTAGAGGAAGAAACTGCATTAATGAATAAAGAAAAAGAAATGATGTAGCAACAAGGTTACATTTGGTATTTAATAGAGTTGCCTGATTCCAAAAACCTGGTTAGTCGACCTGGTTGTGAAATAATAGCCGTGCTTAGTTTTCAATTGTAAAATTCTGTCATCTACTATATATCTAAGTCAGGATAATTCATACTGATCCAGTTCTTTCAATCAAGAAAAAGAAAACGGACAGAACAGCATTATTTTACATTAAATGCTGCTTATGTTGGTCATGCAAAACCTAAAGTTTACGAGGGAGAAAAATATAAAATAAAAATTCAAAAACCAATGTAAATTAGACTGATTATAGATACTAGCAACACCTTGTACGAAAATAGTTATAAAAGAAAGAAAATAAGTAAAAATAAAGAAGAAATATCTCACGGTCAAATTTTCGAAAGCACTTCTGAATCGCTGCAGAAGAAGTTGCATTTCACTCTCTTCACCACCATAGAAAGCAATTGATTCAGCATTTTCTCGAACCCGCACAAGTCCATAACGAAAGTCTGCTTCCTTTTTCTCTTGCAAGAAATTCAAAGTCACCAGTCCCTGTCATTTTCACAATTTCCAGTTAATAAAAATGGAATGATCTTAAAGGTCCTCTAAGTATTTTTTATTTGGGGAGTGGGGGGTTGTTTTACCTCACAATTTAAACTATCACCGAAAAAAGAAAGATAGACTCATTACCCTTCCAAGGAAAACACTGATAGCTGTCCCACCAATAGAGTATACGAGAAGAACAACAAAGAGGGGAGGATAAATTCCATATAAGATGTTACTGAATGAGATTAAGTCTACGGCAGCATTAAAGAGTGTCAGGGAGAAGGAAATAGCCGTCCCAGTGAAAGAACTTAGATCATCAACAATTCGCTGGTCTGGATTATCAATAATAGACTGTGACTGAATTTTATAGAAAGTCTGATTCTTGAGATAGCGATCCATGTAATACCTTGTCATCCAAGACCTCCATCTCAAAGAAAGAGTTTCTCTTGCATAATCTCTCAATACAAAAAACTAGAAAACAAGGATGAACAAGGTTAGAAACATATGCAGAAGACTGAAATAAGAAACCAAAAAATAACAGAAAGGCATCCATACTATGGAATGTTAATATAATTAGTTTACAAACCTATATATGATCTGTTGATACCTGCTTCAAAAACAACCAAACTATTAACAAAGAAACTTTATGGAAATTTCAATCTAACAATGGTCATGTAGATCCCTTACATAACATTACTTTTCCTCTTTGTTTGGGCATAAATCTTCATGTATTCTATATTAAATCCAGGAATTCATTCATTCACAGATCAATTACAGATTTGGAAGAAATGCTATGACACAATTAAGAAATGGAGTTGCTTCCTTAAAGAACAAAGTCGGAAATATAATTATGATGTCTAAGTCCTCATATGACAGATAAAGCCCCGAAAGAATGAAAAGGCGTGACTGTTAAAGTTACAAATAGGCAATTCGGATGTGACTTAGTTCTCTTTTGTTAGAAATATAATATAAAACCATTCACGTGTTTTCACCCAATAAATAAGCTTTTGAGACTTTTGGTTCATGACATAGTTTTAGAGCCTATATGACCAAGTGGTCTAGAGCTTAATCTTTGCTACCCCATTGTACCAATAATTTTTTTTTTAATTTCATCGCAAGATAAATGAGTTTGTGCATTGTCCAAGTTTCAAGTCCAAAGGACTATCATGTGACAGAGCATGTTAGAAATATAATATAAAATCATTCATGTGTCTTCACCTAATAACTTAAGCTATTGGGACAGTTGGTTCATGACACTTTTTTTTAACTTTGGTACTATTGTTTCTTTCCAATTATGAGGCTGCATCAGATGACAACACTCATCATTCTAAGAACTAAAGCAAAGTCTAGCAGAGCTATACCTAAGAAAGTGCAGCAATGTGCTCACCGGGATTCCTCCAGCAAAGGCACCCAAGTAGTAAAGTAGTTGCTTAGTAAATTGCTCTTGATCCTTGTCTTGCATTAATAAACTTAAACAGGTTCAGTGCTCGGTGCCACTTCATACTAGTATAAATAATTAATTGAACAAAAGCAGCAGAAAATCTCATATAAACTCTGTAAATGGAAGATAAAAGAATGCTAGCAACACATTTTTTTAACACACTTTCTATAATTGGTTCATTCTCATAGTTCACACATTCTTTAAAAAGTGGTCTATTTACAAAACAACTAAATGAACTTTTTAAAAATAAACCAATAATGAGTCTGTTGAAAAGGATGTGTTTTAGCATTTCTCATGGAAGATAACCCATAGCAGTTATGTCCACAAGTACAATGAACTTACTGGCAAGTGAATTAAAGAAGTCTCTCCCCAGGAAATTGAAGCCAACACTGATTCCAGTGGTAGCCAAAGTGAGAGCAAAAACACCAGCAAGCTGCAATCTTGCTTGGACCTTGTCATCTGAAGCCCAATAAGGAGCTGCCACTTTCCAGAACCTTCTGAAAAGCGTCTGGAGATCAGGATTCTTACCCTCTGCAACTACACCATCATCACTTTCTTCACCCTTCTGCTCCTGCTGCTGCACTTCCCAACACAATTTGCCAACTTTTTAACACCACCCATAAACCAAATCCTTTACGAAAATCCACAGAAACAGTAAGAAGTAAGAACATAACAAAACCTTATCTGGGTCAGGTGGCAATGGAGCTGGTGTTGTGGAAGAAGAGAAACGTCTGCTCCAGTTCCTCCTCCTACGAGGCCTTCCCGTGGTAACGGACATGATGGGCACTTGGGAAAATGGGGTAAGCACACTGAAACCATGTTGAAGTTGCACATGGTGATGGAATGAAGGGTTGGACTTATAGGTGGAGGAAAGGGTGAAAAGTGGGTGTGCTAGTTGTTGAGTCAGGAAAATCATATTTTTCCTTTCTGGGTATTCTTAATTTCGTCCAAAACTAAGAAATATGCATAATCAAAGCTTTGTTTCCATCTCTTTTATTGAAACACAACATTTATTGAACAAATCCAGGCACTTTGTGGCTATGGCGTCTGAAAATGAAGGACTTTTGAGCGTGGCGTGGTGGTATGTTACACCGTGGGTTAATTTGTCTTTAGGTGATTGATAGATGATGGTGCAGTGCTATGCTATGTGCTCAGTGATGAAGAAAATTGGGAGCCGCATATATTTTTGTTGAATTATCCAATTTTGTCTTCGATCCACATGTTGCCACGCAGAGAAGTCCCAAGTGGCTAACTTTGTTTTTTTAGAAGCCTTTTATTTACGTCTTTCAAATTATGTGATTCATTTCAGAAATGAGAAAACAAATCTCTATCAGTATTTACTGTCATTTACAATATTCGAATTCAAGGACTTACGTTGCGTTAGTTAAGATTAATAACTAGTTAATTAACTAACTCAAAACAAAAAGTTTAGAGGTGGTTCGTGTGGTGGTGAGTTTTTAATTTTTGGTTTTTTTAAATTTTCAATCAAGTTTTTATAACTCAAAACCAAAATTTGGAAACCACTTTTTGTGGTTTTCAAAATGTTTATTTTAAAAACCACAAAAATAAGTTTTCAATTTTTGATTTTGAGTTGTAAAAACTTGATTAAAAATTTTTAAAAATCAAATACTGAAAGCTCGCAACCACCCCTTAGATTTAGGTAAAAGTTGGAAGCTAATATTATGTTATTGAATTAGAAATATTTAGCCATAATTGCTTTTATTTTCTCTGTTATAGGTTATTCATGATTTGGTTCCCCTTTAAATTTATTTTGCGATTTTGATCCTCTTAACATTGTTTTTGCGATTTTGGTCCCCCAAAATTTATTGTACTCATCCATTTTCGTAGTTAATTGAGTCTTAAAAACTTCAATCTCTTTATAAATAAATCATATGGAGAGTAAAATGTATTGTTTCCAAAAAGATGAAAGGCCTCGGAGCTCATTTGACTTTGAAAATTGAAGAGTACAATAAATTTCATGGGACCAAAATTGCAAAAACATTTTTAGGGAGACCAAAATCGTGAAAAAAAAATTTATGAGGACCAAAATTATGGTTAAGCTAGAGCAGGGGAACAAAAGTGCAATTAAACCACATATTTATTGAATTGAGGGATAAAAGTAAATAATATCAAACGATATATTTATATAATTTTTTATATAAATTCTATATTTATTTCATAGATAAAAAAATATTTAGATTATAGTTTTAGATTTTTTTAAGTTACTTTTAAATTTTTATCAACTTTTTGTTAAAGATTCAATATTTTATTAAAAAATTAAAATAAATATTGTAAATTGTATAATAACTCAAATAAATTATATAAAATTAAAAATAACAAAACAAGTTACTTTTGAAATACAATAATTAAAACTTATTTACCTCGTTTTTTTTTTACTTTAGAAAGAGCATATTTAAGGGTTCTGCAAGACAATTTCTAAGTTTTTTTTTTCTTACTTAAAAGGGTAAGGCGAATTTTACTAAATTAGTTATGGTAAAAGAGGTGGGGAAATAATAAGATACAAGTTACCCTATAAATTAATGAAATGAGTTTATTTTCAAAATGTCTTTATTTTAGTGGAATAAATTTATAAGCTAGTTAAATAAATTATAGGCTAAACAAAGTACGCTTTTAAACTTTTTTTTGGATATAGGTAAGAAATATGGTGAAAAGAAATAGGAAAGAAGAGAAAATGAATAAAAGTATGATAGATTTTTTAAATTTATCAGATTAAGAAAATTAAGAGAGAAAAAAATAAGTTTTCTCATCACTTATTTGGTTGGATTAAAAAGTAAGAAAAAAAGTCAATTTTTTAAGCAAATAATTTATCAAAATAAGTTTTAAATTCATATTTCTTCATTCAAATTATTTTTCTATTTTATTTCATTATTTTTAAAATATTTATTAACAAAATAAATTTGACAATGTTATAGGAATTTTTTTCATTATCTATTAATAATAATAATATTAAAAACTCAAAATAATTTTTGTTACATTTTAATTATTTGATAGAATTTGAAAAATGAATAAATATAATGAATTAATGGAAACATCAAAATGATATAATATTTTTTTTGATAATTTTTTATATAAAACATTATTGATAACTCTTTGATGAATAAACATAAACATAGGGTTGAAATGCATAGGGAAAACACAAGAAGGAAGTTGCATTGTGTTTTCTTAAAAAACTTTAATAGTTTATTTGCAACACCAATTCAAAAGACCTTGAGCGATGAGTGTTTTCCACATATTAGTCTCTGATGCATACATTAACAATAAAGATACCATATGATATATGGATTCGGAAATGACCTAATTTGTCCTTTATGAAGATTGAGGTTCTGAAGCTTATGTGACTTCTTCTTTGGAGATCCTCACCAAGCTCTAACTCATGGACTTTAAGGGATCCCAAGAGTTCCTCCATTCTTAATGTATTGAATCTTTAGCCTTTTGAATGGTAGTAACTTTGGGCCTCCAAGCCTTTGGTAAACTCTTAAGAATCTTGTGATTATTATCATCAGAATCAAAGGTTCTGCCTAAAGACTTGAGTCCATTAGTTATGGTTTGAAACCTCCCAAACATTTGATCAATGGTTTCAAACTCTTGCATCTTGAACATCTCATATTGATGAACAAGCATGCTGACATTGGATTGCTTGACATTATCAGTCCCTTCATGGGCTGATGCCAAAGTATCCCAAATCTCCTTGGTTGAAGAGCATCCATGCACCTTCTCATATTCAGATTTACTCAAGGAGCATACTAAATAGAGTTTTGCCTTTGCATTAAGTTGTACACGTGCCTTCTGTTCACCAGTCCATCCTGCCTTGGGTATGGGCACACCACCATGGGTAGGAGTGTAATCACCATCAGTGACCACATCCCAGAGATCTATGTTGCTACTTTCAATAAACAGCTTCATACGATCTCTCCAATAATGGTAATCTGTACCATTAAAAGATGGGGGCCTTGAGACAGAGGCTCCTTCTGCGATGTAGTGATGGTTTCTTGTTGAGGTTTCCATCTGGATCTTCTTCCTCAGCACTTGTTAGATGCTCAACCCGAGGTTGAGCTCTGATACCAACTGTAGAAACCACAGGAATCACTAGAAGGGGGTTGAATAGTGTTTTATAATTTTAAACTGATTTTATGAAAACCTTTTAACAAGCACAACATTTCAAAGATATTTGAGCAACTTGCTGAAACTGGGTGTTAAGGTACTTGCTGAAGTTGCTTCAGCAGGTCCAATAAAAAAGTTTTGGAAACTTGTTTTTTAAATGCGTTTGAATTTGTTTTTAGTTCAAACTTATAAAACAGATTACTCAGAACCCTCCAAGTTAGTATAAATCAAATTTAAAGAGATAAGGGTAAGAGAAAACTTAGCCACAGAATTTATACTGGTTCGCCCGCTTCCACTATGAGCTACGTCTAGTCCAAATGTCATCCTAGCAGAGGATTTCCACTAATCTCAAGAGATTACAAGTATTCTTTTATAGACAAGCCTCTTCAGGCTCAAAACTCAAGTATTATTTGAACACACAGCCTCTCCAGGCTAAAACCCAAGTATTCTTTGAACACACAGCCTCTCCAGGCTAAAACAGAAACAGTCTATGAAAAGAGATTGCTTAAGTTTTGAAACTACACAAGTTTAAACCCTAAACTGGGTAAGATATACAGATAATTGAGTATAACTCAGGATAAGAAATTGGTGTACAAATGAAATAAGATGAGAATAATTCTTAGAGAATTTTAACAGCAATTCAGCAGGTTGGTTCATTCTCTCTCTTTCTCTTGCATGAGACTTCGTATTTATAGGAGAAGAGAAATGAGACTGGTAGACTTCTATAAATCCCGTTGAGAGATAGTTTTCTTCCCGTTGAGACACATAACTATGGTAGCTTGCAGCAGCAGACACAACAGGTAGTAGGTGTCAGCAGCGCAGACTCTACTTTTCTGAGCAAAGTGTACTTTCACAGCAGGAATTGCCTTTTTGGTGAACAGTGATTTTAAATATGTCAAAAAGCAATTGTTTTGACTTTCTAGAAGGAGAAGAAGAGGCACAGACAGCTGGAAGAAAGTGGGAAACAACAAGACCGTACTGCAAGAGACCCTTTCAGCACCAAGTGTATCCCTCAACCCGGATACCCCAATCCTAGAGATTGAAGACCTGAACGACTGGAGAACATCGTTCCAACTATTCCTTGAAAAGGGCGAACTCCCATCCGAAAACAAAGAGGCCAAAAGGATAAGGCACATCTCGACCAAATTCACAATGATCAATGGGGACTTGTACAAAAAGGGCTTCTCCTCCCCCTTGCTGAAATGCTTAGCTCCACCACAAACCGGTTACGTTATGGACGAACTGCACGAGGGGAGCTGCGGTAACCATATCGGAGGTCAGTCCTTGGCCCAAAAGGCATTGCAAGTCGGCTACTTCTGGTCGTCCATGGGATGGCAATGTGAAGACTTCGTCAAGAGATGCCACGCTTGTCAACGCCACTCTGACCACCAAAAGATCTCGGCTGAGGTCCTAACCACCATGACGGCCCCTTGGCCCTTCTTCCAGTGGGGAATTGATATTTTCGGCCCTTTTCCTCTTGCCCCAAGGAAACTAAAGTTCCTTGTGGTAGTCGTGGATTATTTCACAAAGTGGATCAAAGTCGAACCCCTCGCCACAATAACGTCAGCTTGGATCCAAAGGTTCTTCTTCAGGAACATCGTCTGTCGGTTCGGGATACCCCAATCCGTGATCACGGAACACGACACCTAATTCATGGACAAAGGTTTCAGGGAACTCCTGGCCGGCCTAAAAATCAAACAGTACTTCTCCTCAGTTGAACACCCCCCAAACTAATGGGAAAGTGGAAGCAGCTAACCGAGTTATCCTGCGAGCACTTAAACGAAGGCTAGAAGAAGCCAAGGGGAAATGGGCAGAACAGCTCGACCACGTCCTCTGGGCATACCGGACCACACCCCACTCATCCACCGATGAAACCCCCTTCCGGCTCACTTACTGCATCGAGGCCATGATCCCGGTCGAAGTAGGAGAGCCATCATGGCGGCACTCTAACTTCAGACCAACGGAGAATGTGGAGGCAATCAAAGAAGAACTCAACCTTCTGGACGAGACCAGAGAGGTCACCCACGTCAGGGACCGGGTCCTCAAGGAACGACTCGCACTCAGGCATGCCACCATAGCTTTGATTAAAATATTCCAAGTCTCGGACCTGGTCTTGCGCAGAGCCGACATAGGAAGCCAGAATACTTCCAAGGGAAAGCTAGCAGAAAACTGGGAAGGCCCCTACCGGATAACCGAAGCAATCGGAACCAAGGCATACAAGCTTGAAATGCTCAACGGGGAACCGATTCCAAGATACTAGAATACGTCCAACCTTAGAATGTATTACAGTTAACCCCTATCAATAAAAACGGTCTTTGAACCGACATTTTGAAGAAACATCATTGCGTCCTTTCCACCATGGCCCGAAAAGGGATCGGGAAAAAATTATACCGTCGGTATGAAGAATGCCAAGTAAAAACCCTAAACCCGAAAAGGGGGTGGGGGAAGAAATAAAACTGACCCGACATGAAAAATGCCAGCATGTTACACGTCGGAACCCCTCGGTGTTCTTATTTTGCCCGAACCCAAATCTGATGTCTTCATACACAAAACGGATTACAGCCGGAACGACATCGACGTTATAAAGCGCATTAAAAACATATCTCTTCAGACTTCAAAAGAATGGAAGGGCTCAAAATGAAACGAAAACACATTGTCATTATCATCAACATTAACTTCTATTACAAAATGCACCCTGGACGCACATGACGACTTATACATGAAGAAAGGAAAAATTTAGACAAATTAAAGCTTGAGGAGCATCAACCCCTCACTCCTTACGATACGCCCCATCCTCGTCCTAGTCGGCCACAATAAATAATTTTTTATTCATATATGCTTACAAAAACGTCAAATAATTAAAATTAAATTAAATTTACTATACAATTGAATTTAATTTTATAATAAGGGTAATTTTGTTATATCAATGTTATTTATATCTTATCCTATCATCATCTATCCATTTCAAACGTATGATAAGATAAAACAATGTTATCCATCTTTTTATTTTAGTGTGCATCAAACATAGGATATGATAAGAGCTTATCATACTCTTATCATATCCAGTTTCTATTCAACTCATCTATCTTATTCTATCTTATTATATCTTGTCTGCCATATTCGCCCTTAGAGAAAAGAGAGTGAAGAAGAGACATGTATGTATCTTGAGGGGAGAGAAATGAAAAGAAAGAAGATTGTTTATAATGAAATTGCCTATAATTATAAAATTTTATTTTCACCCAAACATATTCTTATCAAATTTAATTTCTCTTTATTTATTCTTTATATGAAAAAAAGAAGTTACTCTATGAATCTCATTCAGAATAAGACACTTTTCATAGTATTTAAATCATGAAGCTCTCTCATCCAATGAACGATCTTTTAGCTTGGGCTCTTCTTATAAACTTAAGTAATAAGAATTGGTGTTTTCATTAAGAATTAGATTATGGAAAGGACTTGACCAAAAAAAAATTTATGGAAAGGCTACTTATGGACTAGATTAAAATATGAAATATTGAATAATGATAAGTGAGTGAAAAAAAAAAAGAATCATGACAATTACACTAGTTTCTTTCAAATCAAATAATCTATTTCTTTTGAACTAATAATCTATAAACAGGCTCTATTATATAATATTTCTTCCTGTATATTAAAGTGTTCATTTAGTTTACGAATAAAATTGATTTTAAAAATAAATTCAATAAAATTGATTTTAAAAATAAATTATTGAGATAAATGATGCATATATGTTGAATAAAAATAATTTAAATAATAAAAAATTTAAAATCAATAACCATAAAATAATCAGAGACTAAAATAGGAGCAGTCGCCCCAGAAAAGAATATCCCATACTCTATTGCATTTGCCTCCCTTTAAAATTAAATATATTAAGAATGAAAAATGTCATATTTTTCGCCCTCTAAACATATGTTTCTGGTTCCGTCCCTGCCTGCAGTGTATATGTCCCTCTAACCATGATCGTGTTTGCATCTAATCAATCTTTTCAGTTTTAAAGGACACATTTGTAGAAAAGAATAATGCGTTTAATTCAATTTTATTTTTTGATTTTTAAAAATTATTTTTACAATAAAATAATTTATCTTAACACATTTTTAACACAAAAATAAAAAATATATAAAAAATTAAAAACATTCGGGAGTAGTTTCAAAAATTTAATTTTTAAATAATAATTACATTTTTAAAACTATTTTTCAATTTTTTGTTTATAATAACAAAAAACAATTTTTAAAAATTGTTAAAAATATACCCTAACTCTTCCCTTCACCACTTCACCACCTAGTCTCTCATTTTTTAATTAAAAGAGTATAACTACAAAACATTTTATCCTGGGAAAATGTTTCATGAATGTAAGGATGATATAATGTGATAGAATGAAAAATAAGTGACAAATATAATAAACAATTGTGCTACTGTTGATATGTTCAGACATGTTTATAAATCACATGATTCCTTCTCCTCCCATCAAGGCAATAAAACATAAGGATTCCGTGCTACAAATACAGTTAAAAATCGAACAATTAAAATGAAATATATCTCATCTTCAACCATTGATTTTTAAACATAAACAATGTATAACCAACTGCTTTCTTCCTCTTTATTCCATAAAATCTTACAGTACATATATACTTGATTAGGAAGATTCATACCAGTGCTTCACTATTCACAAAAATTCTAACCCAAAACTCAATAACAAAAGAAAAAAGTGGCTAAGTTTTGAAGCAGTAGTGGGCCGGGTTAGCCTAGCCAGTGCCTGTAACTCCAAGGTCTTGCTTGTTCTCATCTTCACCAGCACCAAATACAGGACCACCTTTTCCAGCAGGATCTGGAACCTTGTCCTGCAGCTTATCCACCTGAATGCTACCTTGATCTTCCTTTGAACGCAAGTCAGTCCTTGTTCGATTCTCTCCTCCTTCTACTGACTCATATGTCGTTGCTGTCTTTGACTCTTTTACTTGTGCTCCTTGTGCCCCTGACATCCTTTCCTTTGTTCCTTTTCAACCTCTAATTAACCTATATATGATTTTTAACTCATTCTTATATGCTCATTTTATACTACACCTCACCCTCATATCTATATAAGTTAAGTCTAACTAGTGGCAATCCAACCCTACCAATAACAACCCACGTGGACTGCTAACATGCCATGGAGTTACACGTGTGCTGCTAGCTTGTGCCATATGGCACTTGTACATCTCTTTTCTGCCACGTTTTAAAATTCTTTTTATAGAAACTGATTTTTTTGGGCATGGCGATTTCTATTCCATGACAAATTATTATTCATTGTTGCTTTAATTAATAGAATTTAATAACTATACATAATATAATTTAATAACTATACACGGCCAATGTAAAAGAATTTTACACAAACATCCAATGATGTGTTGTCACATCATTTAATAAATTTAATAGTATATGAGGTGTCATATGAATTAAATGAGGTGGCAACACACGATTGGATGTATATGTAAAACATTTTTACACTGACAGTAATTAAACTCTAATTAATAAATATCAAAAGTTTATTGTTAAGAATAACCATCAATTGATAAATGTTACATATGATTAAGGTTCCAATACCTAGCATATGTTTTACTAGATGTAAGGTAGGATAAATTTATATAGAAAAACTTTTAAGCGAATAAAATACAATGAATTAAAAAGGTGAAAAGAATCAACTTTTTTAAAAAATTAAAATTATCAACTTAATTTCTCTAAAACCTCTTTCATGCATTTAACCTCTTCATAAGTAATTAATTTCAACTTATAAAAAATTAATTTATTTTACCTCTTTGATTTATTCTATTTATTTTTTTAAAAAAATTTTACAGAAGTATATCCAAATTAGTTTTACATACAATTTATAATAGTAGAATGACTCACTCTGTTTGTATCCTCATCATATTTTATGTTTGGATGTATCGGTACATGTTTTGTTGAACAAATTATTATAATAGGGAAAGAGCTCTCTCCAAATACTGGATTTCTCCATTAGGAGAGAGATAGATACATACATTCTGTAGGCCACACATACTTATGTGTGGAAGTATGTGTGGCCCACATAATGTGCATATCTATCTCTCTCCTACTAGATTTCTATATGGGGTCCATAGAATGTGTGTATCTATCTTTCTCTTACTAGAAAAATTCAGTACAGAGGATATTTTTCCATTATAGTATTACCCTAAAACATAACCATAAACCTATGACTAACTTGATTCCTTCCAGATCCAGTTCACTCTGATTTTCAATTTAATAATCTGTTTGATTTTTTTTGTTTCTTGTATAAAAGGAAGGCAACGGGGTTTGAATCTAAGACCTCATACTAAACCACCCAAAGCCTCCACCACTAGGCCAACCCTAATGGGTTAATAATCTGCTGATTTAAGATATAATATGAAATTATTCATAATAAATCAATACTTTACATGAAATTATAGACAGCCAAACCAACTAAAAAGCCTAGTAAAGCACCAGCTATGACTTCAACTTCAGTATGGCCAATAGATTCTTTTAATGGGAGAAAACCATCAGCAGCCAACTTTGAGATTTCTTCTGCATTTGCTGAGAAGTCAGAGGATAGCAGCTCCTCATCAGTTTGCCTTGTTTTGCTTCCTGATTTAACTAATAGTGCATTCGCTTGTTGTGGGTCTAAAGAAGTGGACTCTTGGGACAAAAGGGACTTCTCAAGACCTTCTACTTTTAATGGCTTTGATAATCCTGGTTGAGAGTTAATCAAACCATCTCTATCTTTGGAATGTAAAGAGTTTATATGCATTTGGAGCAGTAGTTTGTTCAGTGTCCTAGCATGAACCCCTACTTCTCTTCTTACACCCTGCAAATCACACAAGCCACACTCTCAGATGTCAGCCATACATGTCACATTGATAACAAAAACAACCAAGCTTTGTAAACAGTACAGAATGACAAAAAGAAACAGATTTTGCAGATCAATATTAATTCATCCACAGGTGTGTGTACTAGTAAGTTTTCAGTTTTCACCCGTGATAGCAATTAACAAGAAACGTTCTTCCTGATGGACTTAAGCAACTGATTATAGCTAATCAGCCAATGTTTTGTCTTAGTGAGGATAATTACAGGGTGAAATTAAAAAATTGAAATAAATTTATAAAGCTTGAAAAGATATAAGTAAGTAATTATAGGGTGTGCAATGAACAATATAAGTGTAAACATGCAATATATATCCTTATGCAAGTATAGGGGACATGGCTAGAATATGAGCTCAGTAATATGCCCTGAGGATTAATCAGGCTTGTCGATAGGATAGTCCATTGAAGGCTTTTAAGCAGATAATAATGAAAAATCAAATCTTGATTGCAGCGAGTGGTTGCTAAATGAGCAGAACTAGAAAACAGCAATGACAACCAGATCAAGTTGCAGGCTGCATCATCATATCTGCTTTGTTTGGTGGAGGTGAAATGGGGGAGGGAGGAGGGAAGTGGGGAGAAATGGAGAAAGTTCTCCTGTTTGGTGGAGGAGAGAGGAGGGAAGTGGGAGGAAATGGAGAAATTTCCCCGGTTTGGTGGAGAAGGGAGGAGGGAAGTGGAGAGAAATGGTGTGTTTGGTGAGGAGGGAAATGGGTGGAAATGAGGGGAGATGATTACACTGTTCATTTCTCTGCAATGTTGTAGTGAAATGAAGAGAAATGAGAAGGGGGCACATGATAATCGATTTTTATGTATACATAATCGATTATCATATTACCCAATGTCATAAATAATCGATTTTCATGTACACATAATCGATTTTTATGTTACTCACTATCATAAAAAATCGATTTTTAATGTCCCATAATCGATTGTTGAGCAAAAAAAATCGACTTTTTTGTTAATAATCGATATTTCATATTTTTTTCTTTTATTTCACACACATTTCTCTCGTATCAAACAACTTATTTCTCTTCATTTCATACCTATTTCTCTCACACCCAACAACCTATTTCTCTTCATTTCTCTCTTTCCTATTTCTCTTCTCATCACTTCCCTTCTCTCTATTTCCCTAACTTTTTCTATTTCTCTCCTTCTCACTTTTCTTCTCTCTATTTCTTTCTATTTCCCTATTTTCACCAAACAGGGGCTAAGACTTCAATAGATCTTAATCTGAGGACTCAATAAGCTATGTATCCATCATTTAGCACCTACAACAAATAAAGAAAAAATACTTTCAAAAAATTTTATAAGGTCCAGGCTGACAACAAATTTTTTGGTTAAAATTTCTCTCCCAATTGCAATCCCAAATGACACCTTTTGCTTACTTTCCTTACAGAATCTAGGTTCATTAATTTTATTTCCCCTTATATAGGTTAAATAGATAATTCAGTACCAAGGTCAAAGCAGGTGAAGCCTATAAAAAGAGAACAAAAGAAGTACCTGCTACACTCTAAAACTATGCATGCAACAAAAACCGAATCACTGAAATTGTTTACATACCACCAAAAGAATTTCCAACTAAATCGTTGCAATGCAGCCAAAGATGATTAGTTATCCTCCACATAAATATTTAATTATTTCTAGAAGAGAAAGAAAGGAAAGAAATATAACTTTCCAATTATGCAAGCTGGAAATGTACTCAAAACTATTAAATCATCTTCCTAATAAACTAATCCAAGGAATGAACCCCAAGCAGCCTCAAAACCTATGAAGCCCAGATACTCCAAAAATGGTGCCATACCAGTATCGAACACGTATCAAATACCGATACACCCCAGATACGTCCCAATACGTATCCAGAAAGTATCCCTTAATTTTTTTTAAAAATATTTAATATACGTTTAGGATACGTCTGGGATACGACTGAGATACGTCCTGATAAGTATCCAAAAAGTATCCCTTTTATTTTACCCATTCTTTGTAAATTGTGATCATCTTCATCATCTACCAATGTAGTTACTGGTTATGTATTTATGAGATTGAGAAACAATATTGTCTCTTTCCAAATTTTATTCTTTTGCAAGTTTCTTTTCAACCTTGATATTATTCTTTTGTTGCATAAGTTCTCTGCTTGATGTTATTCTTTTGCTGGTTTCTGCATAAGTTCTCTAATTTGATGATATTCATGTTTTAATTCTGATTTTGTGCCATAAGGGAAACAAATTCCACTGATTTAGCTAAATAAGCACATATTTTCAAAATTATTTGTTAACGGATGTATGCCGTATCGTATCTTGATTTTTTAAGAATGTTCCATATCATACCATACCCGTATCGTACTAAGTATCTAAGCTACATAGCTCAAAACATATTCTGTTTTATCCTTTCAGGCATGTTTAATATGAATCAAAACAAAAAGACAGATACAAAATCATAAGAAAATGTCATTCTACAAAAGTAACTGGTTAGTCTCAAAGATCTCCGTTGGCCAGACATACAGAGCCAACTTGCCACAACCATATGATGACTTCTAGCATCATTGGTTTGACGGTTTGACCAGTGGAAACTCCATTGAAAAGAAAGTATCCTTGTTTTCTTTTGATTTAAGCCTGATTCAAGTCACAGCCTTCACGATGCAACTAGTTCTTTTCAATGGCAATCCCCTGACTGTATACAGGGGTTACCATTGTCTTGTTTTGTTGCAAATCCTAATAACCACTTTTCTTGTACAACTATTCATAAGAGTTAAATTTCCCTAACTCTCCAGTCTTATTATCCCATTTAAACCAGATTTAAAGCATAGTATCAGACTACTCTAGAAAACATTTCTGGTACTCCGGTTATCACAAATGTTTTAACAATACATGTAGTTCCAGAAACATACATCTCATAAGCAAGTAAGAAGCCATAAGTGAAAATTTGAATTAAATCTGTTTCTGTTTACCAATACTACCACAGTAAGAATTCCAAAAATAGTTTGATCATTCATTAGAGATAATCATATAGGCATAGCAACAACACTCAATATCTTAATAGATTTTAATTTTAATCCAGCCTGACTCCTCCATGAAGTTTGAAACAGTATATGGAGAACCATGATCTTTGTCAAAGAGATCTCACAAATTGTGTGTTTATTCTATTTTCTAAGTACAGTTCAAACCTAACATGGTTAATAAAAGGGCCTAACTAAAGACGTTTACGTGATGTGAAAACATAAAGGAAAGTAAATTGCATAAAAGGCTTGACGAAAAGCACCATAGGAGAATATCCTACCTGAGCATCATACATAATGAGACCAGCATACACAACTGCAAGACCAAAAATGGGATCGGAGAAGCCTCTGCATTTGGAAATTAAACAATTACAAATAACACAAGAAGAATTATATTTGAAAAATTTAATCTAGAAATCTAAAGTGGATACAGGGAGAAATGCCATGGACCAAACACCAAGTTGACACAACCGAATTATCTTACCTCTCAAGACCAAGGAATGTTGCACTAGCCACTGTTGCCTATTCATAGGAAAGTTTAAATAACTTTGTAAGAATGACAGTGAAACCCCAGTGGGTGAAAATCAATCCTTCAAGTGGCAAAGATGAAAATAGTTTAACTGATTAAGGGTTGCAAGAGCAAGACCATACAGAAGAGTGTGATGATGGGAACCCTCCAGCTTGAATAATGGCTTTGATATCAAACTCTTTGCCATACAGAAATACAGAAGTAAATGGCTTAAAAAGTTGCCCAATCGCCAAAGAAACACCGGCAGCAATCAGAACCTTAGCAGCAGAAGATCACAAAAGAGAAATCAGCGTATGAAACAGCAAATTAAAAGGGAAAAAAAAATGAAAATGAAAAATGAGAACTTGAGACAAACCCAGAAATTTTAGAGGCATCTAAACAAAAAATCTCGAAATGGGGTACCTTGTTATGAGCAATTTGAGCGATGTCATCGACGAAACCAGCACCGAGAGAAGAAATTCTAAAGATGGAAGCTTTGGCCTTTCTAGGACAATGGAGGGGAAATTGTTGGTGGTGAATATGTGAGTTTCTTTGTTTCAGGGATTGGCTGAAGACAGAGGGAATCTGAGAGGGAGTAATGGCACAGAAGCTGAATTGCTGCAACATCATCATCTCCAGCTTAGTCAACCATGTGCCACTGTGTAAGGGAAAACCAGATTACCTTTTCTTTTCTTTTCTTTTCTATTTTTAATCTGTACAAATAAATAATACAAATATAATATGTTTTGTTCGCAAAATGAGTGGAATGTGTAATGTGTGTTTCGTAAAAAAAAAAATGTGTAATGTGTGTAATGGGGTCTCCCCCTTTCAATTCAAGTTCAACCCCACTAGATAATAAGTTTAGGCAAAATTTATGGTAAACAGGTAAGAAATACTTGTACCGGTATAAGAGAAATTTCAACCGTTGATTTAATGTATTAAAAAATGGAAACACGGTGAACCTAATGACATGGCAGTTTTAAAGGCCTCTTTTTTTTTTTGTCGAAAGAGCACTTCATTAACAACAGAAAGGCTGAAGCCCAAAAAACAGTGAAGCCCAGTCAAAAAATGAGAGACAGAACGGGACATACTGGGTCGGGACAGCAAGTACAAGCACCAAATCTAAACACTAGATCTAGTCAAATGGTCCTAGATTTTCTCCATAACAGGAAGGATATTAAAAGAGCAAACAAGAGAATAACTCTAACTCTCCTAGATACTACCCGCTCAGAGAGATTGAGTCTTTCAGCAGCAGTACACGCAAGGCTAGTGGTGGATTCGTGATCCATGACGAAGCAAGAGACCCATTCAAGCACGATCAAGCTACCAGGTTAGCAACTTCATTCCCCTTTCTATTTACCCAGAGGAAACCACAAGCTAGAAAGGAAGATTTAATACTGGAAATGTCTGTGATTATTGGCTCAATTTCTCCCACAGTGATCTCACTTCTGCTAGCCTTTACTACTTGAATATTGTCTGATTCGAACAAACACTTCTCCCAGCGCAGGTTATGTACCAGCTGAACAGCTTCTCGGAGAGCCAAAGCCTCGGCTAGGAGGGGGAAGGAGCAGGGACCCTTTTTGCAAGCCCATTTACAAGTAAGCCTCTGGAATCTCTAGCTATTACCCCTATAGCTGCGTACCTTTGTTGTGGGGACCAACTTGCATCCACGTTTATCTTTAGAATATCATCTTTCGGGGCTCGCCACTGAGTAGAGTGGGATGCTGCATTTTGATTTTGTGGAGCTTGTGGTTGTGTGGCGGAAGCTGACAACCACTCCCCCACCTGTATCTGAGTTAGATGTAGGATGTCAGCTGGGTTTGGCTTCTTATCTCGGAAGACAAACTCATTTCTACACTTCCAAATATTCCAAGTGAGGAAAGCCAAGTAGGTTAACTATTGATCCATGTTTTGATTCCCTGACTTGAGAGCTTGAAATTTCTCCTCTAGCCAGACATCAAACCTCTGCACGGAAAAATGACTAGGGTTCCATTGTAGTGTAGATCCGAACCAAACTGGGGTCACCCATGAACAGAGGAGCAGGGCATGTTCTTCTGACTCAGGGTGGTCCCCACATATCTTGCACATACTATCAGGATGAATCTTCCTCTTGTGTAGGTTGACCGAGACAGCTAGGGCATTTGAGCACGCCTTCCATAGGAATGTTTTTATCTTTTGAGGGGCATTCAGGTGCCAGATGCACTTCCAGAATTCCTTTGGGCTGCTGTGAGAGGCAGAAGGTCTAGTAGGAGGCAACCTTTCCTTAGAGGCTAGATGATAACCAGTTTTAACTGTGTAAGATCCTGACTGAGTATGAGGCCAGTAGAAATTATCTTGAGGTAGAGACCAACTAATGGGAGTCTGTAAAATTTTGATAGCTAATTCACTTGGAAAATTCTGCCTTATTTTCCCAGGATCCCAGGCTCTTAGGTTAGGGAACATTAAGTCTGCCACTGGGAAATCCTCTCCCAATAAAAACTGACTTAGATTATCTCCTGAAGCCACCCAATTGTGCTTCCCAGCTCTAATCTGATCCCCTGGTCCCACTTGCCATCTTCCATGTCTTAGGAGTAAGTCCCTCCCTTCCAATAAACTAGACCACATCCAGGAAGGTTGGGAGCCCTTTCTAGCTAAGATAAAGTCTTGGTTTGAGAAATATACACCCTTTAAAATCCTAGCACAGAGGGAATCTGGGTTTTTCCAAATCCTCCAAGCTTGCATAGCAAGATGGGCAAGATTCATTGTCATGAAGTCTCTGAAACCTAGCCCCCCAGATTCCTTACTAGTAGCCAAAGTATTCCATGCTTTCGAGTGAATCCCTCTGTCCTTCCATGGACTCCTCCACTAGAATCTAGCCACTTCAGCACCAAGTTTTTGACTAAATTGTTTTGGAAATTTTAGGACAGCCATTGCATAAGATGGGATAGCTTGAATAACTGCCTTAACTAAAATCTCCTTGCCTGCTTGATTGAGTAGTAATTCTTTCCAACCCTGCATCTTAGACTGCACTTGCTCCATTATCCAGTGAAGAGAGGCCCTCTTTGATCTGCCCCAATGAGAGGGAAGGCCCAGATATTTTCCTGGCTGGTCCCAAATCTTGATTGAAAGTATCCCTTCCATCATGCTCTTAGTCTGAAGATCCATATTCCTTCCACACACAATACCAGATTTAGCCAGATTGACCCTCTGACCCGAAGCCTGAGAATACAGATTTAGAATTCCCAAAATCTCATAAGCCTCCTTGGGAGTGGCCTGTGCAAACAACAAAGCATCATCTGCAAAGAAAAGGTGAGTAAGAGCAGGGCTGCTCCTTGAGAGGGATAACCCCACCAGATTGTTCCCCTGAGCAGATGAAATTAACAGATGGGATAAAACATCAACAGATAAGACAAAAAGAAATGGGGATAGGGGATCTCCTTGGCGGATACCCCTATTTGGGATTAGGATTTTGCTAGTATAACCATTAATTTTAATTCTGTAGGATACAGAGGTAATAATTTTCATAACCCAACCTATCCACCTCTCTTCAAACCCATAAGATTTGAGAACTCTGTGTATGAACTCCCACTCCAGCCTATCATAGGCTTTGCTCATATCCAACTTGAGGGCAAGTTGGGAAGCGTTTCTCTTTTTTTTGGACCTCAAAAAATGGAATGTTTCATGAGCCATAATTAGGTTGTCTTGGATGAGCCTTCCTTTGATAAAGGCACTTTGGTTAGGAGTGACAAGGGTATGAAGGCTAAACTTGAGTCTGTTAACTAGGATTTTACTGATAACTTTGGAGACAAAGTTACAGCAGCTGATAGGTCTAAAATGAGATACAGATTTAGGTTTGTCAATTTTTGGGACAAGGGTAAGAAGGGTTTCATTCATATCCCCAGGCAAAATCCTATCTCTGAAGAAGCTTTGAATTGCTAGGACCACATCTGACTTTATGGTGTTCTAATGAGTCTTAAAGAATAACCCATTTAGCCCATCCGACCCTGGGGCCTTGAGGCTACCTAACTCATCAATAGCATTTTTTATTTCTGGTTCCAGAACAGGTTCAATCAGTCTCTGATTCAATTCCTGGGTTACTTTGGGAGGGAAATTCTGTAAACAGTCTTCAATACCCGAGGGGTTGGAGGATGCAAAGACCCCCTGGTAATAGGAGTAAACAGCATTCATGAATTCCTCCGGCCCCTCCACCCATTGGCCCGGGTCATCCTGGATCCTGTGCACCCTGTTTCTGTTGCGCCTTTGCAAAGTTGTAGCATGGAAGAACTTTGTATTCTTGTCACCCCATTTGATCCATTTTAGTCTAGACCTCTGCCCCCAGAATTCTTCCTGCTTCCATAACTCTGCAATTTGTTTCCTAAGATCCCGGACTTCCTCCCATTTAGAAGAGCAATCACCACTATTCTGAATCTGCTTCAATCTCTGTTTAAGCTTTGGGAGTTCTTTCTTGGCATTTAGGAAAGTTTTTTCATGCCATCTGGCTCTAGAGCAGTTCTTTACTTTTTCTCTGAAAAGAGCCCAACTTTCTTCCTCTTCTTTTTCGTCCTTCCAACTATCAGCCACAACCCCTATACATTCCTCATGGTCATCCCATAATGCCTCATACTTGAAGGATGATCCACTAGATTCTTCAGGGTTAACGTCTAAGAGGATCGGAGAATGGTCAGATGAGATTGTTGGATAGGTCGTAGCAATAACATTAGGATAGAGGGTTAGCCAGGGTAAATTAACCAACACTCTATCTAATTTTTCTCTGATAATGGTGCCCTGCCTTGGATTACTAAACCATGTGAACCTGTTACCTTTAAGGTCTAGATCCAGAAAATTGGACCTATGGACAAAATCTTGGAAAAGTTGCATGTTGTAGAAGTTACAAGGTCTAATCCCCTCCTTCTCTTGCTGGGCCAACAGTTCATTAAAATCACCTATAATACACCAAGGGTTTAAATTAGAAAGGTGACCCCTGTCTAACCGGTCCCAGAAGCTTCTTCTTTGGGAAGGATTGGGGTGACCATACACAAAGGAGCAATCCCAAGAGTCACCACTTGCTTTAACCGTTATGGAGGTTGAGATGCAATTAAGTTTTGAATCTTCTATGTCCACTGTTACAGATTGGTCCCATAGCAGACCTAGACCTCCTGATAAACCTCTGGCCTCAACACAATGGAAATTCTTGAAACCCAGCTGCCTTTTAATACCATCAATTCTTGATACGTTACCTCTTGTCTCAATTAAGAAGACTATGGCCGGTCTATGCTTCTTGCAGAGCTCCTTAAGCTCTGAAACTGTCGTGGTGGCCGCCACACCACGACAGTTCCAACTTAGGATTTTCATGGCTGGGTTGGGGGCTTGATAAGGGCCGCCTCCTCGGCCATATAAGTATTGTCCCCTAGTGAAAACAATTGCACCTCTCTGAATTGAGTTTTAATATTCCTGCCATAATCTGGCTCCATTTCTGCTCTTGGCCTCTTACAACCAGACTTCTCACTATCTGTGCATTCTGTTATTGCCAATTTATGGAGGAATCCCATTGACAAAGTCTGCAGATTTTCCTGGTTAGGTTCTGGATGTGTTGGGGAAGTAACTTCAGGTTCTTCTGGGGGGAATTCAACCCAGTAGGGGGCTGTGGTTTGTGGGGGGGAACTGTTTGGGTGAGGGACTGATGTATGGCTACTTGTGGGGGGAGGTTCAGGATTGTGGGTAAGGTCTTTTCTGAGGAGATTCAGCTTTTGTCTACAATGGAATATGGTACCTGGGCTAAGGTTGACACCAAAGGAACTGGTGTTATTTTGCTTTGGGCTGGGGTAGTCCAGAGTCATAATGGGCTCCTTTAGGCATATGTGTTCTTTTACTAAGTCTAGACTCTGTAAGGTTTTGGGCCCTAGGCCCGGTTTAGGTTGGTTACTCTGCAGACTCAACAGGGTGGGGGCAAAAGGAACAGAGGGTTGGGTTTCCTTTTGTGGTGGGCTTCCTTGGTTGGTCATAGTTTGTGAGGTTAGGCATAAGATTGGATCAGTGTGGTATGACAGAGTGGACTTGTTGGGTTGGGCCGGGCGAGAGATTGGATTTATAATAAAGGTTTGGGAGGGTGGGTTGGTAAATGGTAAAGGGTGGTTAAAGTTTTGTAAAAGGTGGCCAGCTTCAGCCTGTGAGGTGTGGTTATGCTGGGAAACAAAAGTGTAATGACAAGAGTTGGGGGCACTGGGGCCTACCTGATCAGTGAAAGCTGAATTTTGGTGAGTTGTAGGGAAATCCTGATAACCTTGTCCCCCTGTTTGCTGTCCTTGGGATTGCTCTCCACTCTGCTGCCCCTCAGACTGCTCTTGCGGCCGGTAGTGGTCTTTTGTTTTTGACTGTTTTTGGTCCACCTCGGCATCTTCTTGCCCTTTGAGTTTCCTAATTCTGCTCAAGTTCTCTGCAACAATGGAGGTGGGGCCTCGCAGGAGGGACCCCGAGAGAGGGCCCAAACTTTGGCTTTGAAGGATCAAATGAAGCCATAACCTGCTTTTTCTTGCATTTTCTGTTATCATGACCAATGATCCCACAATTATAACAGAAGCCCTGTAATCTTTCGTATCTGATTTGCACCTAAATTCTTGGTAGGCCTTTTCTGGGAACCCAGCACCCCGTAGCTAAAGGTCTCTTCACATTAACTCTGACCCGAACTCTAATAAAGGACCTCATTAACCTCCCTTGAACATTGGGGTTTTCAACTAACAGCACCTCACCAATATTGGTTGCTATCTTAGTAGCATTTTTTGTTGACATCATCTCTAGAGGGAGATTGTGTAGTTGTATCCAAAACCCCACTATATCATAATTCACTTCAAACACCGAGGCTTCAGGAATCCAGTTCTGTAGACTCAAAAGGTGACCCATTACAAACCATGGGCCTTCCTGTAAAACTTTGCTAACCATCTTGCTATCTGTGAAACCAAAGAGGAACACATTAGGACCTAGGTCCATTATGGAGAGCTCTTCTTCAATATTCCAAGCTTTAGATAGTATCTCCTTTACTGCACTTCTGTTAAGATTTTTATCTGCTAGTATTCTTCCTACTAAAGTTTGTCTTGCTATTTTCAGGGCTTCCTCTGCATCTTCCTCAAGTATGATTTCTGGATCTTCCAGACTAGGATCTTGGTTACAAGACAAAGCTTCTTCATCCATGGAATGAGAGGAAAACGAATACTGGGAAGAAGGGAAGAGGGTAAAGGAAAGGGTGGGGGGGAACTGCAAAGGGACAAGAAGGACACAAAATTTTAAGAGAAAAAGCTATAGAAAGGTGGAGAGGAAAAGAAAAAAATAAAAAAGGGGGGAGGGCAATAAGGAGAAGGACTAAAGTTCCATTGAGGAAAGGGGGGGAAGGGGATTTGGTTGGAGGAGACTGGCTCATGAAACACCCATTACGGGAGAGAAAGCTCCAAGCTGTGGAGAGAGAGCTCCTACACAGAGGAGAGTGGTATCTAATAAAGGCCTCTTATTTTAGCTGCAGCTTGCGATCCCTTCAGTTGAAGTCTGCAGGAGCTCTAATTCTGTCTATTGTGCAGGATGCCATAGCCATAAAAGAGGTTATTAATTATTTTAGAAATAATCCTAATTTAGTTTTCATAAAACAGGATGTATGCCACCAAATAAAAAGAATTGAACGATATCTTCTTTTAATTGAAAACAACTTTTACTATAATAGAAACATAAATTACAATACATGAGAAAAAAAAGAGTGTATAAGTTGTATGTATGAGTTTATATTGACGTTTAAAGAAACTAAACTGAGACCTTACATACATTAGAATTTTTAGATCATAAACTACCCCATATTTTATGATATTCTCTATTCTAAAGAAGCAACTGAATAAAAACTCTGGAATAATTAGTTACTCCATATTCATTATTTTTCATATATATTTTATATTTAAAATATTATTTTACTTTTTTTTTCAACTTGATCACACTTTTTTCATAAGAATCAATTTCTTATTTAAACAATTCAATTCTTCAATTTAAGCAACCCTATGCCATTTTTAATATATATTTTATATTTAAAACATTATTTTACTTTTTTTTTTCAACTCTGTCACACTTTTTTCATAAGAATCAATTTCTTATTTAAGCAATTCAATTCTTCAATTTAAGCTACCCTATGTCATATCACTCTTCTCCAATTGTTATCAAGATTATCAAGTGAAGTCTTAAATATCACGCTTCTCCAATGGTTACCAATTATGAACTCACTAAATCTTAAAATAACTATAGGAAGAGAGATAGACTATTATTTTGGAAGAAAAATGGTTATTTTTATCACTTGAACTTAAATTTATAAATTTAGTTCTATATTTTTTCTAGCCCTATATGAGCAGTTCAAAATATAATCAAACGACTCGCTAAGAGGAATCAATTCTCAATGTAAGAGAGTGCATGATTAATTCTACATGAGTGGCCCTCGTACTAGTGTGGGGCATGAATGATGTGCCTAAAACTAATTTTAGGTATTTTTTAATGTGTAATGTAATTATGGTGAATTATTTAATGGAGTAATAATGAAAATTATAGAAAAAGTATTTATTTCATGAAAAAATTAGGGAAAAGTTGTTTTGGAAACCATTTGGAGACTATTATTAGGTGTAAAGGTCAGGTCTATTCGTGGTTATCTAGGTAGGACAACATTGTGAGGGGATCCATCTGTGAATATTTGGGTTGAAGGGAATGTTAACATTATGTAGTGATTGATTCTACATGAGTGACCCCCTTAGTCATGTGGGGGAGTGCATGATGTGCCAATAAACCAAGTTTCAGTATTTTCCGATATGTAATGTAATTATCATAAATCATTTAATGAAAATTATATGAAAATATTTTCTTCCATAGAAAAATTATCTTGGGCAACCATTTGAAGGGACTAATGTTGGGTGTGAAGTTCGAGTTCATTCGTGGTCGATTGGGCAGGACGACAACATGCTAAAGAGAAACCAATCGTGAATGTTAAGGTTCAAATTACTAAACTTTAGTGTCATATACATTCATTTGAATTCCGTTTAATTTCAGCTTCCCCTTTATATTCTGCCGTTTAAATTCCGCAATTCCCCATCCTTTTAATTTTAGTTCTTCCCCATTTATTTTTGAGCAATTTTATTCCTCCTTAATTTACCATTTTTTACGCATTATTCTGCCATTGTTTTGTTCAATTTTCTGCTTCTGCTTTGTTTGTTATTCTTGTAATCTGATTGCAAATTTGAATTATGCGCTAGCAAATCCTTAGGAAATGCCTGTTTGATTACGCAAAACACTCAAGTTTAGGCTGGGTTTGTAGCTCAAAAAAGGGGGCAAAAGTTCACCAATTTCTTTGTTGAATTTTTTACCGTTTTCTCAGTTTGATCCTTAAAATCAATCTAGCTCGCTTGAATTGTTGTGTACAAAAATTTTGTGTAATCCAAGGAACATGCTAAACAATTTTTGGTGCAGTTTTTTATTCAAGTTGTCATTCCGTTTTCAAAACAAGTTTTAGAAAATAAACAAATTTTATTAGTTTTCGGTACCGTTTTGGTCCTGTTTTTAGGCCGATTACATGCAAATTTTTCTTTTATAATATGAATTAATTTTTTGTAATTTTGGTACATTTTTTGTAATTTTACGTTGGGACAAAAGACAAAGAAAAAGGAAGAAAAATAGTAATATATATATATATATTAGCAAAAAAATGGAAAAAGAAAAAAATTCAAAAAAAATATATTTAAGGAAAAGAAGAATCCTCTAATTTAAAAAAAAAACATTTAAGAAAAACCCAACAATACAATTTTCCTTTCTATAGTAATTTGTCAATTTCCTTGTATATGTTCTATTTGAGTTGTAATTTGTTGTTTTCAAAATCTTGGCAACTTTCTCTTTGAATCAAAACTTAAACCAAAAACAATTTTGTTTGCAATTTTTTGTGTGTTTGTTTGTCTTGTTTGAACCTATATTCTTGTGTATAAGCTTTCTTCTAAGTAGCTTTTCTTGTTTGTCAAAATTCTATTCTAGTTTTGTCTTTAGAGTTTTCATTTTAGGCAATTCTAGATAACCATAGTGTTATTCGTTCCAACTCGTTGTGCTTGGGTAGGGAAATAACTTTCGTCTTTATAAGAACTAAAATAAATCCTAACCGAGTAGAAGAGGCAAGAGTGAACACATTATAGAAAAAGCCTTTAAAAGAGTGATATACACGAGTGTTAACATTCTTTGAGTGTAAACACTTAGCTTGAGTGGAAAGGTCCTAAAAGCTTTATGTACTTAAAATTCACTTAGGCGTGATGGAAGGAAGGAGTATATGGGTAAGGGAAAACTTGATGATGAGGAAAGACATAGAAATCCCCTTAGAAAAGGAAGATACCCAAAGAGAGAACCTTTTTCACACTAGATGCCTAGTTAAGGGTAAGATTTGTGCTATAATTGTGGATGGAGGGAGTAGTTACAATCTAGCTAGCCAAAAGTTAGTAGATAAACTCAACCTACCCACTACCAAACACCCACAACCTTACACACTTCAATGGGTGAGTGAAGAGAAAGAACTAGTGGTTGATAAGTAAGTGAGTATCAAGTTTGCCATAGGGAAGTATAAACATGAGGTAACTTTTGATATAGCACCTTTAGATCATACTCATATTTTCTTAGGAAGACCTTGGCAATATGATAAAAGGGCTAAACATAATGGGTTTACCAACATCATCACATTCCTTCATAATGGTAAGAAATTCATCCTAGAGCCTATGACCCTTAGAGAGGCTAGAGAAGACCAAGAAGCCATTAGGGAATCCATTGAACAAGAGAAATTAGAAAAATCTAAGGAAGAAGCCTTAAAATATGTTAACAAATAAAAAGTGGTAGAAAATGTAAAACAAAGTCTAATAGCAAAGAAGTCTAAGATTAGAAAAGAACTTAATAGTGAGAGACCTTGGTACTTACTTTTGTGTAAGGAACAAGGAGAAGAAGAAAAAAACCCTCTTGAGGATCTCGATCTTCCTCTCTAAGTCTCACAACTTTTAAGAGAATTTGAAGACATCTTTCCTAAAGAAATTCCAAATGGGTTACCACTCATTAGAGGAATTGAACACCAAATTGAATTGGTGGCCAGGGCTGTCCTTTCAAATAGACCAACCTATAGTACAAACCCCACTGAAACCCAAGAAATTCAAAGACAAGTCACTGACTTGATTAATAAGGGTTGGGTTAAGGAACCTCTTAGTCCCTGTGCTGTCCCAATTTTGATAGTACCTAAAAAGGACGAGACGTGGAGAATGTGTACTGATTGTCGTGCTATCAATAATATCACAGTGAAATACAGGCATCCCATTCATCGATTAGATGATTTTCTTGATGAGTTGCATGATGCATGCATCTTTTTAAAATTGATTTAAAAAGTGGATATCATCAAATTCGGATTAGGGAAGGGGATGAATGGAAAACGACTTTCAAAACCAAACATGGGTTGTATGAATGGCTAGTCGTGCCTTTTGGCTTGACTAATGCTCCTAGTACATTTATGCGCTTAATGAACCATGTTCTTCATGTTTTTTTGGGAAAATTTGTGGTGATGTATTTTGATGACATTCTTGTCTATAATAAGTCCCATGAAGAACATGTGCATCATCTAAGGGATGTACTTGAAGCACTAAGAAAGGAACACTCATATGCCAATCTTGGAAAGTGCACTTTTTATAAAGAAAAGTGTTATTTTCTTAGGCTATGTCATAAGCTCAAAAGGAGTACACGTAGATGAGGAAAAAGTTAAGGCCATCAAAGACTAGCCAAATCCTCAATCCGTGGGAGATGTTAGGAGCTTCAATGGCTTGACAAACTTCTATCGAAGATTTGTCAAGGATTTTAGCACAATTGCTGCTCCTTTAAATGAAATGATTAAGAAAAATGTGAGATTTAGATGGGTGAAAGCACAAGATGAAGGTTTCAAACTTTTAAAGGAAAAATTGATGCAAGCTCCCATCCTGGCTTTACCGGATTTTTCTTAATCCTTTGAAATTGAGTATGATGCATCTAATGTAAGAATATGGGTCGTTCTTATGCAAAACCAAAACCCATTACTTATTTTAGGGAAAAGTTAAAAGATGCAATGTTGAATTACCCCCACCTATGATAAAGTTTTATGCCTTGGTGAGGGCACTTCAAACATGGCAGCACTATCTCATACCCGAGGAATTTGTGATTCATGGTGATCATGAATCCCTTAGGTATATCAAAAGGAAAGGGAAATTAAACAAAAGGTGATGTGAATCCAACCAAGTAAAATTGAAGAGGAAGTTGGCTGAGTTTATTTCTTGTTTCAATTAATTAAATAAATGGCTGAATAAATTTCATCACATGGGGCGGTCAATTAAGGGACTTGAAGGCTGAATTATGATTCAAGAGACGAGGGGAGTTACAAAATAATTTGGCAATGAAGAGTTGTTACAACACTTAAAAGGGGCGGCCAACATTTAACACATGGGAGGTTACAAATTGATGGAGCAACTAGCAATCAATTTTGGGGCTGTTATGTCTTCCATTTGGAGCGACCAATTCATGGCTGAATCATTAGTCTTTTTATTTCTTGTTGGTTGTTACAAAACTATGTGTAAATATGCGGCCACATGTGGGTAAATTGTAGGTTGATTGTTTAATGCTTTACTGGTAGTTTTTCTCTAAGTTTTTAATATCCATTAGTAGAATTATTAGAGGTAGTAATCTGGCTGAATGCAAAGAGCCTTGCATGGTGCGCTTGGACTATAAATAGTACGTACAAGGCATGCAGAATTGTTAAGTTAAGTTTAAAACATATTTTTATCAAATTGGAGAGTGTTTCTCTAAATTTCTTGTTAATTCAAGAGTTGAGGTTTATCAAAGGTTCACCTACCTTTGTGTGTTCAATCTCATAAGACTTATCTTTCATCCTTGAAAGTATGACGTCTATCAAATTTCATTCCATCTTCTTACCTTTTTTCCATTTTTTTCATTTAAAACCATTTTCCAAATTTCTTACTTATGAGCATTCCAACCTAGATAGATCCGTAAAACGAATCCACCACCCGGATTCACGTCATTTGGTATCAAAGCTTCGACTTTGGGTTTGGAATGGCGATGGAAATTTACTATACAAGGTGTTTAATCGAAGGCCACCCATGTTTAGTTGCATATGATTACGGAAGCGACAACAATGTTGTGAGTCAAAGATTGGTGGAGAAACTCCATCTACCAACGAGTTTTCATCCGAATCAAGCGTGGATCACATTCACTATGGGGCAGTGTGAGAAAGAAGTATTATGTGATATCACTCCCATGGACTCTTGTCATCTTCTTTTAGGATGGTCATGGCTTCGTTATAAAACACTCAATCTGGATGAACGCTCACTTTCTTTGAGGCATGAGGGACGTAAGATTAAGTTAAAATTTCTGACACCAAGTCGAGCCAGTGAGTATCAATGTAAGTTGAAGAAGAAAATAGAAAAGGAAAGGAAAGAAAAAGAAGCAAGAGAGAGTGCAGAGAAAATGAGAGAAAAAGAAGAAAAAGAAAGAAAAGAGAAAGAAAAAGAAGAACAGAGAAAGAGAGAAGAAAAAGAAAAAGAACTAGAGAAAAGGAGCGAGGAAATTTTATTTGTTAATAATTTTTCTTCTATTATTTCTGATGTTATTTTACAGGAACAAAAGGATGGATCTTTGAATGAAACACACCAACTTCCATGTTTGAAAAGGAAGTTTGTCAACATTGTTCCTCAAACATCACTGTACATCTAGACCACTTTTGGAAGCCAATTTCAAGAGGATTTTGCAAACGAAAACATGGAAATGTTTGCTTGGTTATATAATAATCATACAACACATTTTCAAAAGCCTTTTGGGACTACAATATTTCTGTTTGGAAAATCAAATTTGCAGGTCCAACATAAAAGAAGAATTTCTCTTGAATCCGGTTTTTGGGTTTGTGCACTCCAGAGGAAGACTTCTATGAAGCATGAAGGAGATAGGAACAAATCTGAATTTGTACAAGTTATGTTTGATCCAGGAGGTTGGGATTGTTTGTTTTAATTTATTAGCAAATAAAATTAGTAGGAAAATAAAGTCTTAAGATTCGGGATGAATCTTCTCGAAGAAGGAGGGTATGATGTGAATTCAACCGGGTAAAATTGAAGAGGAAGTTGGCTGAGTTTATTTCTTGTTTCAATTAATTAAATAAATGGCTGAATCAATTTCATCACATGGGGCGGCCAGTTAAGGGACTTGAAGGCTGAATTATGATTCAAGAGACAAGGGGGGTTACAAAATAAGTTGGCAATGAAGAGTTGTTACAACACTTAAAAGGGGCGGCCAACATTTAACACATGGGGGGTTACAAATTGATGGAGCAACTAGCAATCAATTTTGGGGCTGATATGTCTTCCATTTGGAGCGGCCAATTCATGGTTGAATCATTAGCCTTTTTATTTCTTGTTGGTTGTTACAAAACTATGTGTAAATATGCGGCCACATATGGGTAAATTGTAGGTTGATTGTTTAATGCTTTGCTGATAGTTTTTCTCTAAGTTTTTAATATCCATTAGTAGAATTATTAGAGGTAGTAATCTGGCTGAATGTAAAGAGCCTTGCATGGTGCGCATGGACCAAAAAAAGTACGTACAAGGCATGTAGAATTGTTATGTTAAGTTTAATTCATATTTTTATCAAATTGGAGAGTGTTTCTCTAAATTTCTTGTTAATTCAAGAGTTGAGGTTTATCAGAGGTTCACCTACCTTTATGTGTTCAATCTCATAAGACTTATCTTTCATCCTTGAAAGTGTGACGTCTATCAAATTTCATTCCATCTTCTTACCTTTTTTCCATTTTTTTTCATTTAAACCATTTCCCAAATTTCTTACTTATGAGCATTCCAACCTAGATAGATCCGTAAAACGAATCTACCCCCCAGATTCACGTCAAAAGGCATGTCAAATGGGTTGAATTTCTTGAACTGTTTCCCTATGTCATTAGGTATAAGAAAGGCAAAACCAATATTGTGGCGGATGTTTTTTCTAGGAGATACACTCTTTTAACTTCCTTTGATGCTAAACTACTTGGTTTTGAACATATAAAGGAACTATATGTGCATGATGCCTTCTTTACTGACAAATATAATAACTGTTAACACCCAACTAAATATGAGTATTATGATCATGTGGGATTTTTGTTCAAGGGGAACAAACTTTGTGTTCCCCAAAGTTCCATCCGGGAACTTCTAATCAAGGAAGCTCATGAGGGAGGGCTTATGGGACATTTCGGTGCTCCCAAAATCTTGGATATCCTACATGAACGCTTTCAGTGGCCACACATGAGCACACAAGTCAAACAACATTGTGATAAGTGTCTGAATTGTATGAGTGCCAAATCTAAGGTACGACCCTATGGTCTCTATACTCCCCTTCCTATTCCCGAGGGACCTTGGCTGGACCTAACTATGGATTTCATTGTAGGGTTGCCTCGAACCCAACATGGGAAGGATTCCATTTTTGTGGTGGTAGATTGATTTTAAAAAATGGCACATTTCATCCCATGTCAAAAGGTAAATGATGCTCAAATTATAGCTGACTTGTTCTTTAGAGAAGTAGTACGTTTACATCGCATACCTAGGAGCATTGTGTCTGATAGAGATACTAAACTTCTTAGTCATTTCTGGCGCACACTTTGGCACAAAATTACTCTTCTTTATTACTTGTCACCCACAAACTGATGTTGTTAATAGGACCCTAGGCACCTTATTAAAAGCAGTTGTTAGAAAAAGCAAAAAGTCAGGGACTATATTAGAATTTTCTATTTCTTAGGGACTAAACTGCATGACCTTGAAAAAGTCAGGGATCGATTTGCTAGTTTACTTATCAAACAACTAAACTTACACACTTCATAAGATTAAAAAAAATAATAAAAATAACAATTTTAGGCGGGTGAAACACAAAATCAGTTGAGAAAACATAAAACCCAAAATCACATAAAATTAAAAATAAAGATAAGATTACAGAAAATTGATTAAAAAATTAAAAATAAAGCAATGATTTACAAAAATTTACAAAATAATTACATAACAATTACATAAAATTATAAAAAATAAGTATTTGAAATATTTAATCTCTCTGTAAAGTAAAACAAAATATAAATTTTGTTCCAAAATATTAATGAAATTACAAAAATTAAATATTCAAACTTGTAATTATTGTATGCATTTCATGTTTTAAAATTAGAAAATATAATAATATTTCAAATTGAATAAAAAAATTAAAATAATAAAAGTGTGATAACTTGTGTGATTTATTTTATTGTTCTTGTATAATTGCTCTCTTGAAACGTAGAATAGTATTTTAAGAAATGGTGTATATCAGTAGGGCTCACATAAAAATTAATAATATAACTTTTAAATAATTTGGGAAGAATTCCCTGTTAAAGATAATCTTAATTTTTATCCTATGGTGTAATTTTTTTTCTTTCATTTTCTATTTTTTCTCTCGATAAGATAAGATTGGTTTGTAAGGAAACAACAAACCAGATTCTTCCACAAAGCACGATAACAACTCTACCAAAATAATAATAATAACAATAAATAATAAAAAAAAAACAAATTAAGCAACGAAAGAAGGAAGAAAAACCACTAATTTTTGCGAAAATATCTTCCTCGTTCGTCCCCTCCTGCCCACTTCTTTCTTTTCCCCATTTCATAAACCAACAAAATAAGAAAAAGAAAAAGAAAACCCTAGAACGGGAGAGATTTCTTACCCCCACAAATCTCTTCCTTCTCTCTCTATCCCGTTTTCTCTGTTCCCTCTCAACAAGTTCCAATCTTCCGTAGATTCCGACCTCTAAGTTCCCTGGGCATTCTCTTTTTTCGACCTGAGGTGAGAAATCACAATTTATTTCTTTTAATTAATGTCTCTAAATTTCTTCCAATTTTATATTGTATAAATTAATTTCCAATCCAATGTTTGATATGCGATTGATTGAGGGTAATTATGTTGGAAATGAATTGAACAGATCTAGATCTATCTGGTGGTGCTAGTATATGGTAAATTGTGGATAGGAATGTCGCTAATTTTGCCTAAAAGCGAATCGATCCAGATTCGTGAGGTGTGGAACGATAACCTGGAAGAAGAGTTCGCGTTGATTCGGGAAATCGTGGATGATTACCCTTACGTGGCGATGGACACCGAGTTTCCGGGGATTGTTCTCCGACCGGTGGGGAATTTCAAAAACAGCTACGATTACCATTACCAAACCCTAAAGGACAACGTGGACATGCTCAAGCTTATTCAATTGGGTCTCACCTTCTCTGATGAGCAAGGGAACCTTCCCACGTGTGGCACCGACAGGTTCTGTATCTGGCAATTCAACTTCCGAGAATTCAATGTGAATGAGGACGTTTTCGCCAATGATTCCATTGAGCTTTTGCGACAGAGTGGTATTGATTTCAACAAGAACAACGAGAAGGGCATTGATGCGCACCGTTTTGGGGAGCTCTTGATGTCGTCTGGGATTGTGTTGAATGATACCGTTCACTGGGTTACTTTCCACAGTGGCTATGATTTTGGCTACTTGCTAAAGCTATTGACTTGTCAGAATTTGCCTGATACCCAAATGGGGTTCTTTAATTTGATCAACATCTACTTCCCAACCGTGTATGATATCAAGCACCTCATGAAGTTTTGCAACAGTCTTCATGGGGGTTTGAACAAGCTTGCTGAGTTGTTGGAGGTGGAGAGGGTTGGGATTTGTCATCAGGCTGGTTCTGATAGTTTGCTCACTTCTTGTACATTCAGGAAATTGAAAGAGAATTTCTTTAGTGGTTCTTTGGAGAAATATGCTGGTGTCTTGTACGGGTTAGGTGTTGAGAATGGACTCAGTGCTGCTCATTGAGGAAAAAATAAAAAAATAAATTGAAATTAGAAAGCATAAAAGTTTGTTTAAAAAAAGTCGGTAGATCTCTATTTGTTTGAGCTGCTGTATATCTGGTGAATACCAACTTCTTCTATGTAATGTAAACCTTTGCCATTAAGTGTTAACTTATCTATACTCTGTATTACTCTGCCTAACTCATCTTTTTGTGTTTTCTTCACATCATTTTGTCCAATGAATTCAGTTTCAATTTGGCATTACAGGACTTGGCAAGATGGTAAACAAATTAATTAAATCATTCAAAGCATTGTGGTCAGGAATTTTCCATCCGGAGTTTTCTTTTTTATGTTTTTCTTTTTCCTCCCACTTTTTGTGGTAGTTTAATGGCGTAATTGTTGAGAGCCTAAACATTAGTTTTTGAACATTGTTTAGGCTCTGCACTTCTCTTGCAAATGCTTAACATCTGAAGTTGTTTTTCATAAACTATGTTATTTGATGTAGGTAATTGATGATGCAAGTTCAATTCTATCTTATATTGGTACTGAAGCACAGGCTTGACCTCCAATCTAGTATTTATTATCAAACTAAAGCATTAAGTCCTACAATGCTAAATAAAATGCCAATCGTTCCATGCATGTGAAGAAAGGCATACAATATTGCTGCTATATTTGGTAAAAATATAAGTATAGATGCAATAACCATATACAATTGCTTAAGAGCTAATAAAAAACTTATGTTTGGGGTTAGGTGCTACTATGCATAAAGTGTCTGCATACAACTGCATTTTATTTTTAAGTTCTTAAAACTCAGCTCTTTTGCTGAAAATATGGCAAGTCAGATTATAAATTATTGTACAGCTGCTTCTTTTATATTTTACACATGAAATTTGTAAAATGAGCAGCTTATTTTTGCTAACCATTTAACCCTTTTGATATAATGTTTGAAATTTGACGATGTAAGTCTATCTTACTTCATGTATGCTTTGACATTTTTTTTTTATCTTTGATTGTCATATTCTGTGTATGAAGATATTCAGATATAGCTACATAAGTAAGTTTTATCATTCCTAAACTTTGATACTTGTATGTTATGTAAATATATGGCATTTTGTTTTTGTTATGTACATAATTGATCAATTGTTCATCTCAGGGGTTTCTGAACTTGTTGCATTAAAAAGGATGAATTTGCCAGCTATTGTTCCAAAAGGTCCCATTGCTATCTTAGGTTTGGTAATTTATTTAATTTCAAGATGGCATCTTGGTGAATTTATTGAATGGAATTCCTTAAATATGATCATGTAAGTAATATTATACTGTTTTAAAAACTTCAGGGTGGTAGAACTGCTGCTCATCTGATGCTTGACTTATGGCCTTCACTGCAACTTGAAGGCTGGGAGATTGATGAATTGTAAGATATGCTTCTTTTCTGCAATAAGATTTTTGATAAATTTAAATGGAGTTTCTTTGGTATACCCCCTTGGCTATTTGTGGTGTCAATTTCCCTATTCTATTTTTATATCCACTATAGTGATCTAGAGCCAATTACATTTTGAATTCAATGAAAACAGCATTTTCCACTGAAACCTGATTATCAAAATTGAAACTCCAGTCAGTGATAACTTTCCAGTAAAAACAAAAAAGCTGACATGGCATTTCTACTTGGATATAGTCTTTTAATCTTTTATTGAGCTGTAAATTCAAAGTATGATAGTCCACTAGTGCTTTGGATTTAGAAGGCCTCTTCATAGTCAGTCAAACTACCTCTAATGTAGACCCTTGACTTCCTCTATTGGGTAACCAGAAGTGTTACCGGATGGTGATAACTGATAAGTAACATTTGTTAATCAAGGACACAGTGAACCTAATAACTCACGTGGCTAGACTTACTTAGCCTCCTTTAGAGGCTAATATTGTCAATTAATAATTTGTTGATTTGTTTTCCGGAATTTCATTCTGCACTAACATTTTGCATGTTAGAGCAAATGAAGAGATCCACTCTATTGATCTATTTCTGTTTTCCCCTTCAGATTTGTGTTTTGTCTTTTGTGTTGTGCTATGGGGGATTTTACTTTGTTTTCCATCAGCTTTGTGGTTTCTTTTGAAGTATATCTTACCCTCTCTTGTATTTTCCCCTTCTTATCTAATAATATTTTTTTATCTATAAAAGGCTGCTAGGTTGCAATTTTCTTTTCTGTTGAAAACAATGTGATCGATGTTTTCAATTAAATTTCATGCCTTCTTATCCTACTATATTTACACATTCATTTGATACCTGATGCAAGCATCTCACCCATCTTTTTCCTTGAAAATCAAATATTAGTTGATTGATAAAGCGAGAGATTACTTTGGCCTATCTGGACTGGAGAAGAGAACAGAAGATGGTGGCATTTTAAATGTTCATATTGGTGATGTGTTCATTCCCTCAGAAGATATGCACAGAAAATATGCTGGTGAGCACTTCACATTGCATATTGCCTAATTTATCTAATTCCAAATTAGTTTTATTATATCCCGATCTAGTCAAAATATTTTTCTACTACCTTTACTTCTTAGTAAAAGAAACTGTATCTTGTTTGCATTTCCATCCACTTATGAAGAAATAAACAGAACAGTGAAGCACAATTTCAGCTGATAACATCGGTGCATTAATGCAAGGTTGAATTCATCACATGCATGCATCTTTTTTCGTTGCAGTAGCAATATGCTATTGAGATATCTCTTTTCTCCTAAATTGTTTAGAGTGCATTGTAGTTGACTTGTTCTCTGATGGAAAAGTTTTGCCTCGGCTGCAAGAGGTAGGTAGTTTTTTTTTTTCTACATACAGATTTGCATGTTCTAAGTGAAGTGAAGTTCTTCTTGGCCAAATGACAGCTTGTGTACCTTGTCATTATCAATTCTAGTCTCAATTTGATGTTTATACCAATCAACAATATACTTGTTCCTGCCATTATCTGGGTATAAGCCAATTTTCTATAATAGATACTTGAGTGTATATGTCATGAACCAGTTATTCCAAAAGCTTAATTGTGTATGACAGTATGAGCAACTTCTGACAGTGATCTGCTTAATTGATTAACTTGCTTTTTTTGTTGAGCCAAGGAAAGGTGATAAAAAATTTAACATTTACTATCTCAAGGCATGGTAGCATTATATTTCAGAGTTTTTTATTTGTTTGGCAGGTTAGTACTTGGTTGGAATTACATGAAAGACTGATGGCCAATGGCCGTTTTATGGTGAACTGTGGTGGCATTGATGGGGATCAAGTGTCACAGATGCAGAAATTTTATCAAGTGATGAGACATGGTTATTAAATCCAACAATAAAAGCATTATCCAAAGCATTTCCCGGACAAGTAGGGCTTCTTTTGCTGTTATAGCATTGTGTTTGTCATGGTTTTTTCATTGCTTCATGCATGACACTCTGATAGTACTTCTTATGCGGATAAGCTCAACAAAACATGTAATCTTAATATGAAGTATAAACGAGTAGAATATACAGAGACCGAGTCCTTACTCTAGAACACAATGTTTCTGAAAAGAAAATTCTATTATAAAATGTATAGACAGATTTTAGAGTAGTGTATGACCATAAGCAAATGATGCAGACTGGGTGATTAAGATTGTTACGAGACTTTTTACACAGCGGAAGGGCTTTAATGGGGATAAAGTACAAGGTTTTGAGTCATTGGGCTGATTATGATGCTTGGCCAATGGAATAGTGCTACATTTAGATGGTGGTAGTATGCCAAGGGTTCTTTATGCCTCAGAACTTGGTATACTGGTGATTAAGAGCCTGTTTGTTTTACAGTTAGTCTTTTGTTGCTTATATTCGAGTACAGTGTATATTCTTTCTTTCCAATTTCTATTTTATTCAGTGAAGTGATTAGAGAAATATCAATAATGCTTGCCCATTAATCAGTCATTCAAAGCACTGCTCAATAAGAACTCAAACAAAAAGTCTGAAACACTATACCTTCGGCTTATGTTCTCTTGCGCTTGAGTAGTTTGATATGTTCCACAATATAATGGAAAACATCTTTTAATGTTGCCTTCCTATTTTCCTTGAAGTTCCATAGCTCCCAAACAGTATATACATCACTTGCATTGTATTCATTTTACTCCCAAGCAGTATATACACCACTTGCATTGCATTCATTTTACTCTCTAAAGGCGCAAATTTAGCTTTTGTAATTTATCATCTTCCTCATCTATAACTGCCTGTATAAATACAACATCATTATGAATGGAAGTAGCTGGATGAAGAGCTAAAAGAGTTCAACTGTGTATGTAGGATTTCTGCAAATGTCAAGCCATCTGTATAACTTAACAACAGGCTTATAGGAACTCAGATGGTCAATTTAATCTCCTCCCGCAAACAACTCGCACCTGCTACTCTTTCCCATTTTCATGTAAACACCAATTGTGGAAAAGAGATAATGACTTGCAAAAGTCAATTCTGCAATTTCAAAAAACAATTGGACCTTCAATTCAAAATATATTAATTTTGATAAAGGATCATAGTAATTGGTTAATGAAAAAATAGATTAGCACCGTCTAAATAATACATATATAAATCAACGGATTAAATTATCTTGTGTACCAATACACAAGTTCCATGATTGTGTACCATAAAATTATCCTTTGTAAATATCCTGGATAAATTTTGAAGATATTTTTATAGGAGTTATAAATTTGTAAACATTCTATAGGTTGGGTAAGAAAATCATCTCCACCAAACACTTGTTACATCTATGTTTTTTACTACAAGTTAGAGCAACTATAAATAGGTAAAACCCAATGAAACATAGACATTAAATCACCTTATACTTGAATTGTCATGTCATAATCATTTTAAATTTTTTCCTCAAAATAAAATTAAGGTTGTTTATATTCATTTTAAATGGATTAAAATTGTCATTCATTTATATTTAACAAGTGAGGGAGAAGAGAAATGATAAACAAAATAATCCTAAATCATAAATTAAGAAAAGATACTTCAATCCTTAATATTAATATTTTCTTATTTTCTATTTGAAATTTTAAATACTAATAAATATTAATTCATAATTTTGAAATTTATTAAACGAAAATGGTTTGTCTCATGTTTCGAGCATGTCTTGTGACTGTGTAGCCATACACAAGTTCCATGATTGTGTACCATAAAGTTATTCTTGGTAAATATCCTTGATAAATTTTAAAGATAATTTATAGGAGTTATAAATTTTTAATCACGTTAGAGATTGGGTAAGAAAATCATATCCACCAAACACTTGGTTACATCCATGTTTTTCACTACAAGTTAGAGCCACTATAAATAGGTAAAACCCAAATAGATGAAACATAGACATTAAATCACCTTATACTTGAGTTGTCATGAATAATATCATAATCATTTTAAAATTTTCATCAAAATAAAATTAAGGTTGTTTATATTTATTTTAAATGGATTAAAGTTGTCATCCATTTATATTAAACAAGTGAGAGAGAAGAGAAATGATAAACAAAATAATCCTACATCATAAAATGAAATGTCAAGCAATATTCTTTAATGATAATTTGTGTTATGTACTTTGTCAAGCAATATTCTGAAGCAATTTGTGTTACGTATTATTTTACATTTGTTCCCATCTTACATTTGTGTTATGTACATTTAAGCTAACACAAAATCATCAAAGAATGATGGAAATTCAGTCTCTCTATGATCTTCAAGTTGAAGAAATGAAAGAAAATCAGAAATCTATTAGTGTTATTTGATTTAAATTCCTAACATTACAAAATAAGATGAAATGTGTATCTTCATTTCCATCCCATATATTTCATAAAACATGTATTATTCATATTTAACAATTAATTCTAGAATCAATTCTATCAGTTGAGTTCAAAATAAAATATCATCAGAAAATGATTTCGCAACACGGGGAGTTCCTGTACCCGTATAGTTATTAAAACATATTTTTCTATAAAATATATTTGAATATTATAATTTTTTATTATTTTATGATGAGATATATTTTTTTTTATATTTTTTTATGATGATATTTTTAATATATTAACACGTAATGGTATTATATAATAATTATTTATATATATAGTATGATATCTTAAAATATAAAATAACATTTCAATGTACTAATTTTTTACTATTCATCTTACCTTTCATTATTTTTCTGGTGTAGTATAAAGTGTTTAGTGCAAATAACAACAAACAGGAGGAACAATATGTAACATTTTTAAATTATATATGGTACATTAAAAATGTATAATTTGTATTTACATAGTCTGTTTCTAAGAACTAATGTCCCGACCATGTGGTTGATTAAGTCCAAACCAATTTTAAATTCAATTCTAAAATTATTACTTCTATACCGTTAACAGTTATGAATGTGAAAAAAATTCTCATTCTTGTTGCAATTATTATTATTGTCCAATTTGTGCCATTTCATTTTTTAATATAAAACGTCATTTACATAAAAATTAGAACCATGGTGTGGCTCACTATGCCAAAAAAGGTCTTAGAGGGCGCTCCCGTGCAGGCTTAGAGGGCGCTCCCGTGCGCACTAATAGCAACTGCTCTTGTTTGGTCAACAAAACGAGGACGCTCATGGAGCGCTCTGATATAAGGCCAAAGAGGGTGCTCCCGTGCATGCTAATAGGGCGCTCCTTGGAGGGCCCTCCAATACAAAAAACGCAAAGCTATAGAGGGCGCTCCTTGGAGCGCCCTCTTTTTGTTATAACAAGGGCGCTCTTAGGAGCGCCCTCTGTTTGATTTTTTTCAAAACAAGGGCGCTCCATGGAGCGCCCTGTTTGTTCTTTTTTTTTTAAAACTGGTTTAACCTGCATATTTATTTCAGTCTGATCCCAATGGCTTAATCCAAAATCATGCATATTAATTCCTTAAAATTGAAACACTTAGTCATACTATGAACAACACTTAATTAGTAAACAACACACATATCAACTTGAAACAAGAATTCAAACTTGTCATAATATGAATAGTTTCTTATGCAAGATATAACTTAGTGGTGTAAGTTACTCTGTTGAATCCGTTAGTTAACTCATTATCCATATTTACTTACTCTCATAATGTAAAAATAAATTACAAAAAAGTGGTAACTACATGCTTTGCCCATTCTTCCCGGACCTCATCTAGCTGCTCCGTTGTGTAGCATCTGCATCGGCACTGAGCAAAGTACTGTAAAATGCAAAAGTTGATATCAGTATATAAACTAGTGAATGAGGGTCCAAAAAAGTACTTTGCTATCACAAGCCATAATTACCTCTCTAGGTATTATCAGTTGGTTTTGATCAATGATCTCCTTCATGTAACGCATTACGTAGAGCCCACAATTGGAGTCATTGTTTTGGACAGGAGACTATAAGTATAATGAATTTAAAAATAAGTGATGCTTATGCGCATAGTAATGAAGAAACAAAATGTGTAGAAGAGATCAATATTACCTTAATGCGGTACCATGTTGGATCTGGTAAAATACTATTCGGTCCTGCCTGGAATCCCATCAATCTCCTATATTCTTTTATAGAGCTAAAGCAATATAACAAGTAATTTGTATAAGAGCCCGTAACTATGTTATTGTGATAGTAAGCCAATGAATACTTACTTTTTAATCAATTCCTTGATGTTATAATATTCTGGTGGTTTACGCATTGAGTCCATAAAGTAAACCTCGCCAAAACGGTTGAGACTCAATGCAAGTAGAATCCAATGTTGTCTACAATCACAATGAAAAATATGTCAAAGAAATGGTTTTTAAAAGACAAGAATATTGAGACATAAACAAATACTATACATACCCTTCATGATTGAATGGAAGCAGAAACAATTTGTCTTGCCCGCGTCTATTATACAACAAATTTCCCACCAACACATGTTGCATGGTGTTCGCGTTGAATAAAGTGGTGGTTTGCGGAGATATAAAAACATATCGATCCGTGCGAGAAGACGGGGCTAAGACCGAATGATATAGATAACTAAACGAAAAAAAATACATAATGCCGAAGTTGTTGGTCAAGTTACCCACCTTTTCCCACACCTGCTCACCAGTCAGTGGAGAAGGAGCCATGCCCTCTTCGGTGTTGCCATTGAATGATTTCTTCAATCCCCTATAACGATGGGTTAAAGGCAAAAACTTACGATGACCCATGAATACATTCTTCTTACAATGAGTCAAACGCATCCAAGTAGTATTTTGTTCACAAACAGGACAGACACACTGACCCTTTACACTATAGCCAGACAAATTACCATATGCAGGGAAATCATTTATCGTTCCAAACAACATTGCCCTCAACTGAAAAGATTCTTCTTTGTAGCCATCATAGACCTCTACTCCAGTATCCCACAATTGCCTCAAGTCTTCAATCAATGGTGCCAAGTACACATCTATGTCATTACCCCCGGTTGTCTGGGTCCCGATATCAACATAGACAACATCATGTATTTCCTCTTCATACACAGCCATGGCGGGAGATTGTAAATGATCAATACCACCGGCCATGTGCTATGACTACTAGATTGGATACCATGCGGATTCATTCCATCTGTTGATAAAGCAAGGCGGAGATTTCTTGGTTCCTCGCCAAAAGATGGGTACTCATCATCAATCCTACTCCACTGCGGAGAATCAGCGGGATGTCTCAACTTGCCATCCTTGATTCGATCATTTGCATGCTAAGTTAAGTTCCTTGCATCAATGACACTACGATACATCCTTCGAAACCTTGGTATGATGGGAAAATACCAAACCACCTTTGCTGGTGTAGTCTCTTTCTTATAACGAGGCAAATTGCATTTAGGACACGCACTTAATGACGCATGCTCATTTCTGAACAAAATACAATCATTGGGACAAGCATGTATCTTCTCATAGCTCATCCCAATAGAACTTAACATCTTCTTTGCCTCATATGTTCTTTTAGGTAGCACGTTGTCCTCCGGTAACATCTCCTTCAACAGGGTGAGTAACTCTGTGAAACTCTTGTCAGACCAACCATTTGTTGCTTTTAAGTTATACAACTCCAACACAGCTGACAACCTTGTGTACTTGGTGCACCCGTTGTACAATGCCGTTTCAGCATCACTGGCTAGGGTATCAAACATTTGGGGACAATCTTTGAGGTCATCTTCAACCACCTTTCGAATCTCATCAATTCGGTCGCAATCCTCCCACCCGGTCCCAAAGTCATCATGACTTGGTTCTACATTGACATTATTCTCTCCCATACCACTATGTTCACTCCTAATCTCACCATGAAATGTCCAACATGTGTAACTCTTATCAATTCCAAAACAGAAAAGATGGTCCCTCAAGTCGGTTACACTAACTGGCTTAGAACAAAAACACTTCGTACAAGGGCAGAGAATTCTACTAGGGTTTGTTGCATGGTCAGTGGCAAATTTTATAAACATTTCCACTCCTTCCTCATACTCATGTGTCAGACGGTTCGCAAACATCCAAGAACGATCCATTTTATAAAGGATATACCTGATTAAAGTCAATCACCAATCAGCAGTGTTGAATTATAACTAGCCCCAGGAAAAAATACCTTTAAGAAAAAAAGACAAGTAAAAAAATATACTCGCTCGTAATAAAAATTATTAGTCCTAAAAATTTGAGCAGCATTTCATCTATTTCTTTAACATTCCCAAATTAAGGAAAAATAATTTTAAGTCTAGACCACCAGCTATACCAGTCCAAAAGAGATCAATATGAGTAATATATATTTATATAACTTCAGAAACTTCTACCGAAAATCCGGCAGAGTTTCCCCTGTAAATTGGACATTTCCAATTTTTAGAACTTCACCTGAAACCCAGAAAATACCAGTGCAGTTTATAATGTCCAAAGCAATAATACAATTCAATAACAATAGGCCTCCGTGGCCAAACATAGTACAATTTATTCTTAAACATGAAACTAAGGTTAATGCATGTACATACAAATAACCTAATAATTATAATTAAACACAATTTTAAGTCCAAACCATCAGCTACCAGTCCAAAAGAGATCAATATAAGTAATATATATTTATAAAACATTACTAAATGCATAATAAACCACCACCAACAAATTTATAAAACAATATTTTAACTCAAACCAACAACAATACCACCAAAATGGTTCAATAAAACCAATAGTGTTCAATAATAATAATATGTTCTTAGTTCAGATAGCAAAATAGTAGGTGCAGATAGCAAAAAAAATACATGATAAGCAAAAAAAGGTGCAAAAGTTGGACAAAAATGGAGGTTTAGGGTTTCCCTTACCCTATTGATGGCGGCGACTGAACTACAAATGGGGGGAAGGACTGCGCCGGAGAAGAAGAAGACAGCTGCCGCACCGAACGGAAGCCGCGCCGCGCCGGAGAAGAAGAAGATGACCGCCGCGTCGCGAAGGAGAAGAAGAAGGTTGCTCCTCGTTCGAAGCTTCAAGCCGCGACGGAGGGAGACGGAGGAGCGAGAGGGAGACGGACGGGGGAGTTAGAGAGAGAGAGGGAAGAGCTTTGAGAGAGAGACGCGTGCGGCGAACTGAGAAAACGATACTGGATTAATAACATGTCCAGGCAAAGAGGGCGCTCCTGGGAGCGCCCTGGAAAGCCACCTACGAGGGCGCTCAGGAGCGCCTTATTTTCCTAATAATTAAAAAAATTCACTCATGCAGTTAAAGAGGGCGCTCCGTTGGAGCGCCCTGGAAAGCCACCTACGAGGGCGCTCAGGAGTGCTTTCCTTCCTCATATTTAAAAAAATTCAGGGATGTAACAAGGGCGCTCTATAGAGCGCCCTGCAAAACAGGAAAATAGGGCGCTCCTTGGAGCGCCCTCTAATCTAGACAAAAAAATTAATTAAATAAAAGAAAAAAAGAAAAGAGTGCGCTCATAAAGAGCGCCCTCTATTTCACAGAAATAAAAAATTTAGAAGAAACATAACGAGGACGCTCCTTTGAGCGCCCTCTATTTTAGGGATATAAAAAAAATATTAAAAAAGAAAAATGAAGAGCGCCCTCTATTTCAGGGAAATAAAAAATTCCTGCTATACGAGGGCGCTCCTTGTGAGCGCCCTCTATTTCAGCTTTACAGGGCGCTCCCGTCCAAAATTTGGAGCGCCCTCAATTTAAAACGATCATTGTTAACACAACCTAACGCGGGAGCGCCCTTAAGAGAGTGCTCTAATATCCCAAGATTGTTGTAGTGGCTGTTTGCTGAAATTAAAATTAGAACCAGAAATGGGAAAATGGTTGTTGACAAACTGATGGAGGCAATTCTATTAGTGTTGTTTGATTTAAATTCCTAACATTACAAAATAAAATGAAATGTGTATCTTCATTTCCATCCAATATATTTCATAAAACATGTATTATTTATATTTAACAATTAATTCTAGAATCAATTCTATCAGTTGAGTCCAAAATATCATCAAAACATGATTTCGCAACAGAGGGGGAGTTCCTGTCCCGGCTATGTGTTAAATCACAGTTTATCCTTTCTCCAAAGAGTTAATGAATTCATACAACCAAAATTATACAACAACTCATACAACACACTTTTTCTCTCTATATCTCTTCATCATATCACTCATCACATCTCATATTTCTCTCTCTTCTCTCTTTTCTCTCATTCTCTCTCTTTGATGTATGTTGTAATGATGTACAAATATGATTTCTCTACTCCAAATTCAACCTCTGCTCCATTCCTTAAAAATTCACCTCATAGACATTATCGTACGGACTCTTTTCTCTCTTTCTGCCTCAGCTTCTGAAGCTCTTATCGCACAACCTTCTCAACTTTATCAATAGAGTTGAGAAGTTTTTTTGGGGAGTGAAGAGGCTTGATTCTCCTTCTTCTAGCAGACTGGAAATGTCCAAGAAAATCTTTGGCACTTGGCTACCAGCTGGTATTAGAACCAGAAACAGAAGAATCAGAAAGCAACTGATCTGCAGAAAATAAAATCTCACTTTGCTGGCCTTCGTTCTCTATCAAGCGAGCCCTCCTTCTCTCAATAGCCTAAAAACAGTGTCAATTTAGCATCACTAAGAAATGTTTCCATAAATGACAAAGAAAGTACCAATAACAATACAACAAAGCTTCCATATGAAACGAGAAAGAAAGCTCAACTTATCCGAACGATAGAAGTGATATCTTTGACTTTCAGAGGCCTTCTCGGGTACCACGTTGGCAGAAGGAATCCTGATGATGAAGAAGGTCGTCCACGTCGAGTCCTTCCCAATGGACTAATATTCTCAATGCCCGGAGCGTGGAAGGCACGTGCACGACCGTGCCGGATTAAGGCATTTCTTGGAGCTCCGACGCCAACCGACCAAGTAACTCTTTTCTGTCTTGGAGAGAATCCGAAGGGAAACGTGGCCATTGGGGAATGAATAGTTTGGGACCCGATCTCGCGTGAAATTTTATTAATAAAATTAAGGGAAATTCTAAGGTAACCTCTAGCGAGAGAGGATTTTGATACTTTTTTCACCATTCAATTAATTTCTCTTAACTTTCTTAGATGATCTTAGTATTTTTATAGTTGTAGACATGTTTTAACTATTAGAATTTGTATTTTTAATTTTTGAAAAGACTTTCTGACCCCTATAACTATTATCCTGTATTTTTTATGGCGTTCTCTCATTTTTTCACATTCTCATTTGCAATACATGTGTTTCTCATTCAAAATCTATTTTATGTCTTCAAAATGATTTAACAGGGAGTACATGACTTATTCTTACGTAACTTTGGTCTTTTATGTCTCTATTTAATAAAAAAATAAATAAGAAGATACCAAAACACTCTCTTAGGAGATGGTATAGGATTGCGACCCTAAAATTAATACTTAGTCTCTAATTCTATTTATAAAACAATGGATTAAAATCTTTTGTCTCAGTTTCCTATCCTAATTCCTGTCCCACCAACCATTGAATGACACCTCAATTAAAATTCCATATAAGCATTAACGGCGGTTGCATGGTCCTGTTAGGACATTACGTTTTTTTATTTGTTTTGAAAATATGCTGTTACGTGAAGATGCCCCTGTTCTATTCTGTTTGCATAATCTTTGCCTCTGCTCCCGTGATTTCGTCTCCTTTTCATCCATTCTTGCAGTCGGTTCTTTAGTCTAAATAGGGTTTTGATTTTTCCCACCACCATTATTGTGAAGCTTATTGTCTTCAAGCTTACTAAAGAAAAACTCTCTTGATCCCCTGCAATTTTTCCGCCAATCCCTGTTTTTTCAAGCTTATTGACTACTGTGTCCACTGTATCTATCTCACCAGCCACTGCGTCTTAGTAGAAAATGTTGCTAATCCTCACATTCATCACCACTTCATTTCAATTTCAAGTAGTTATCTCCTATACACTTCCTTATTCTCATCTCAAATTCCTTACTTCTTTTCTTTGTAATTACTAATAAGAAGTAATTAGGCAGCGAGATCCAGGAGGTATAAAATATAACTTACATGAATTCTTGTGTTTCAACGTTTTTCTTCCGTTTTTTTTTAAAACAAAATTCAAAGTCATATCTGAGTTGAGAATCAAAAGAGAAGAAAACGAAGTAAATCTAGAATCATGACATTGACGATGAATGATGATGGTTAGAGTGAAGACACTGTTTAAATTAGCAGAACTCTTGGTGGTTGACGTTATTTTAGTGTTAATGCTGAGATGGAATTTTAATTGAGGTGTCATTCAATGGTTGGTGAGACAGGAATTGGGATAGGAAACTGAGACAGGGGATTTTAATCCCAAAACAATACTCAAACTTTTACATAATCTTATTTATAAAATAAAATATACAAATCTAAAAATATTTGTTTGATAACTGTTTTTAAAAATAGTTTTTAATTTTTTAAATTTTAAATATTAGAAAACTTATTTAATTAACAATTTTTAAAAACCATTTTTAAAATTCTGTTTTTAAAAACTAAAAAATAAAAACTGATTTAAAGTGTTTTGTTTTTCTATTTTTGTTTTTAGTTTAAAAAAGTGAGAACACACGTAAAATGATAGTTTTCACTAATGGCAGTTGTGTAATTTTATTGAACCTTTTATCCTTGATTTTAAGAGCAGACGATGTGTACCCATAAATCATAGTCTTCACTTCTTAGGGATGTTAAAAAAACTCGTACCCGTGGATATCCGTGGATATACCCGCAATGGGTACCTGCATATTTATATAATGGGCGGGCATTGATATTATACTACCCCACTCACGGGTACCCGTATAATCATTAAAACATATTTTTCTATTAAATATATTTGAATATTATGATTATTTGTTATTTTATGATGAGATATATTTTATTTTATATTATTTTATGATGATATTTTTAATATATTAACACATAATGATATTATATAATAATTATTTATATATATAATATAATATCTTAAAATATAAAATAACATTTCAATGTACTATTTTTTTACTATTCATGTTACCTTAATCATTATTTTTACGGTGGAGTAGTATAAAGTGTTTAGTGCAAATAACAAAAAACAGGATGATCAGAATGTAACAATTTTTTAAATTATTGGAGCTTGAATATATGGTACATTAAAAACGTATAATTTGTATTTACATAGTCTGTTTCTAAGAACTAATGTTTAGACCATGTGGTTGATTAAGTCCAAGTCAATTTTAAATTCAATTCTAAAATTTATTACTTCTATACTATTAACAGTTATGAATGTGAAAAAATTCTCATTCTCCTTGCAATTATTATTATTATTGTCTAATTTGTGACATTTCATTTTTTAATATAAAACGTCATTTACATAAAAATTATATATTCAAATTTCTTATTATAATAAAATTATATGTCTTGTATTTATGGTAGAATAGTGTTAAGTGTTTATTGAAAATAACAAAAAAAAAAAAGGAGGAACAAACTATAACGTCTTTTATAATTAATATAATTAAGATACAAACATTGATAGTGATGAAACAAATTGGAACGTTTTTTTTAATTATTGACACAATAGAATTTAATTTTAAAATGGTTAAATTAATGACATGGAGTTAATATTTGGTTCAAGTCAATTTTACATATAGAAATATAGATAGATAGATAAATTGAAATCAATTCAATTGAAGAATTGAATACGTTTATACGTTTCCTTTGATGTAAGGTTAATTGATTTCAATTTCAACTTGATGTAAGGTTAATTGATTTCAATTTCAACTAATATTATTTGCTTTTTTTGGAATAATACGTTATTGATTTATATTATTATGACTAAACTCTCATTTTGGTCCCTTAAAAGTTTAGAGTTGGTCATATTAGTCCCTAAAAGAAGGAAATTGCATCCTTCATCCTTGAAAGATGAAAAATTATTCAATATATTCAATCCTTGAAAAATGAAAAGTCATTCACTTTAATCCTTGAAAGTTTTTTTTAAAATGTCAATGTAATCCCTAAAAGGACTAAATTGAATGATTTTTTCATCTTTTAAGGACGAAAACATAATTCTCATCTTTCCAGGACTAATATGACCGAGCTAAAATCTTTCAGGAGCAAATTGAGGGTTTACTCCATTATTATTTGTAATAATGTTAAGTTTTATTTCTAAATAATATAACCAGCTGCAAACTTTCCTTTAGTATGAATTATGAATTAGTGATTTTGGCTTTAGTAGATTTCACTTTCACATGCTGAACTTTCCTTTAAAGCTTCCAACATTAAGAGGCAGCATATGTTGCATACTTTCGTTTCTCTCGGGGTTTAAAATGCTAAAATACCAACTGTTGTTTTCTCTTTTGGCCAAACATTTACAACACAGCTTCAAACATGAACCTTTTTTTTAGATAAAAGAATAGCATTCTAACCCTAAATCATGATTAAAGAACACCAGTAGAGTAGAAAAATGGGCAAACCTAAGAGAGAATTTTAGATGAAAAACCAAAGTATGAGCTGCAATCTCATCATGTTAGATAAGGCACCAAATCCTTAAATGACCAATCTGTTGATTCCAGTTTCAAAGCCCTTTTAGGAATGCACCAAAACACAAAGAACCTTTAACACCTAGCTTCACTTTCTACCCGTTGCTCCAGCCCGTGGCTTACCTTTAACTTCAGATTCCTGCACGTGAGAAAAAAGGTTACTCCCAAACTATCAAGCATGTTCAGTGGGAAAAAATGGAAAAGATCCCAATTCCATGTATGAATGCATTATGAGTAAAGGAATGATGTAAAATCCAAAATGAACAAAGCTTCTCTCAACCTGCTTTTTTTGGGGTTGGAAAGCCTGTTAAGTACTAATCAGAGGAGATGAAAAGACTATATTAAAGTCTTATGAACAAGTATATCATTATTCCTTCTCTTTCTTAAGATATATACACCAAATGAAAGAATACCATTATTGTCCTTCCAATTCTGTTTCATTCCTTTATATTCATTCAGTTTAAATACATACCTTCATAAGAAGATTCTTCAACAATTTAAATACATATAAACACTTATGCAGTTATGCATGCATGCAAACAGAAGAGTACCTGTGGTAAGTGCAAAAAATGTAGCTCTTCGCTGTAGCTGGATTGTGGTTTTCTGCACCTTTGCTCCAATCATAACAAACCTAGAGTATAGACAATTAGACATGCATAAGGTTTCAGAACCAAATTACTCATAATTGAATGGAAGGATCACATCAACATGTTCGTAAAAAGTAAGCAAATTTTGTTTTAAGTACTTTAAAAGTATGTTCATGGAGAACAAAAACTGCAAATTTCTTCACTTGACTGGAATAAACTAATCCCAACCTCCATTCCATATGGATAAAACTGAGTTTAACCCAAATGTCATCTGCGTGGCAGATAGGATATAGGCAACTCATTTCATACTCTCTGTTTCCACTTATAGTTAAGTGCCTAAAGATGGATGCATTGTATGATATATCCCCCCGAGGAGGGGTGGGGGGGAATGCATGCATTCCCCACAAAGTCATTTAAAGTTTCAATTCATCAATAAAGCAATTTGAATTTTCAATACTTGCCAACATCCAGCAGCATACATACTCTGTTGTCTTAAAAAAATGATGTTTTTACCACCAAGGGAGTTATTTATTGTCAACATTTTGAGAAGCATCATGCCCCCCCTCCCCAAAGTATAGTACGTACCATGAAAAACAGCAAACAGTTGGATATTGTATTACTTGTTTGTACAATTGATATGTGTCACACGTGCTTAAAGCATAGGGTCTAAATTCTGATGTGCTAAAATACTAGAGAAAGAGAGAAGAGAAGACTTAAAGAGGCCAAATATGCATATCATACAGATCTTACACACTAACAAATGGAGGTCCTTATTTGAATAAGAATGGAATATGGAACAGAGAAGCAAAAATTCATAAAATTGCATAGAAAATAAATAACTATGGTTTTTGAAAACAGGAACATACCGCATAAGCAAAAATGGAACCATCATTATTGAATGTGCTGCAAGGTATCGGCTGACTACACCTTTGCATAGCCTACAAAAAATAACATCAAAAAGATAACTTGAGGTGAAAAGAAGACAATATATTACTTTCTACATCTTGATACATGATCAATACAGTAATTAGGGTTTTTAAGAACCCAAAAGAAAAACAAATATCCAAATCTGATATGGAAAAGTATTCATCCTTCCATTTTCTTGTAAGTGATAACAGGCAAATTAGAGACTGAGTTTCCCCCACAACCCCACCGTGAAAAAATTACAAGTTAGAGAGGAGAGAAACAACACTACTATGAAACAGAGGTGCAAAAACTTTTATTCTATAGGGAAAAAATACAAGAGTGTGTTTTTGAAATTCCATAGATCAGTTTCAGCAAGAAAGGACAAGTGAGAAGAAGAGTTTTAGAGAAAAGCAGAAACCTTAAGTCTCTGTTTACTGTCCTTATCCCAGAAATTAAAAGCACCATCAGATCCAGCGGTTGCAAAAGTGTGATGTATCTGATTGCAAAGACATCAAATAAGATCTTACACAAAAGAATATTAAATTCACAAGTTTCAAAATGAAATTTAACTAATTTAATATTATGTAGTTTACCGGATGGAAATTTAAGGAGTTGACTGAATATATCTCATTATTCTCTCTGTGGCATTTAAAAGTAAAATTCTTGCTTTGTTGTGCATCATCCAGGTGATGTACTCCAACCCTTCCTTCTATTGAGCCAACCTACAGAGAAACAGTTGTCAACACTCAATACTCAATACTGTCAGCAAATTAAATATTTTGAGTTTAGTGAATATACAGCAAGGACTTCACCAACCAGAATAATAATAACACCAAGAAAACACCAAAGGGCATACAAGTGACACAGGAAACTGTTTAAATTCAAAGAAAAGCAGAATTAATGGTGTTTGGGTTTGTGTATGTACAAAACAAATACAGCAAAGGAAAAGGCTGACATAATATCCAATTTGCGGTCTCTATTAGGTTATATCTCAATAAATACAACATTGTATTTTGATAGGATTAGTTCAAAATCCTCATAGAAAATGATGCATTGGCAACCAAGAAGTCTAAATGCTTTAATACCTATGTACCAGTTAGAGCATCCTCCAGCTGTAGAGGCTCTTCACAGCATGGACATATAAGCTCCAGATAAAGTGGAGAAATCCCCCACATCACAGCAGTGATGAAGTTAAATAAAATAAAGGGCAAAAGTTAAGACTTGTACAAGTATTTGAATGTAAGTGAGAAGTGAATACATACCAAAAATCCTTGCTGATCTGGAAAAGCAGCAACACATCTTGTCTGATACTTTAGAGGTGATATGATTCTTTTGAACTCAGTCTGTTGGGATTTCAACACAATAACATATAATCTTGACATTTATTCCAATCAATTGCTCTTAAATTTTTTGTCATAATCATAGAAAACCAGAAATAGTAGAAAAGGTGGAGTATAAACAAATCATGTGACCATCAAGAACTTAACACTTTTTATTAGATATATAAACCCATGATAGAAAAAACAGAAAACAGTGTCAACGAGGACACTCATATTCAGTTTGGGTTGCATGATCCACGGGTTCATTTTATATTTTCTCGATTCTTTCTAATAAGCAACTATGTGATAAATTCCATATTTTTTTTGCTGGCTGTGTAAAGGGATAAGATGTAACCCCCCCGGTGTATATATATAATAAAATTTTAATCAAAATAAAAAACATCACATTTAGAGCACTCAGTAGATTTAATACAATGCATTCCTGATACTGAACAATTTAACTGATCTTTAGGGTTTTTCCTAGGTGTAATACTACTTGAGTAATTTTATTAGATATATAAACCCATGATAGAAAAAACAGAAAACAGTGTCAACGAGGACACTCATATTCAGTTTGGGTTACATGATCCACAGGTTCATTTTATATTTTCTCGATTCTTTTCTAATAAGCAACTATGTGATAAATTCCATATTTTTTTGCTGGCTGTGTAAAGGGATAAGATGTAACCCCCCCAGTGTATATATATAATAAAATTTTAATCAAAATAAAAACATCACATTTAGAGCACTCAGTAGATTTAATACAATGCATTCTTGATACTGAATAATTTAACTGATCTTTAGGGTTTTTCCTAGGTGTAATGTAATACTACTTGAGTAATTTTATTACATATATAAACCCATGATTGAAAAAACAGAAAACAGTGTCAACCAGGACACTCATATTCAGTTTGGGTTGCATGATCCACGAGTTCATTTTATATTTTCTCGATTCTTTCCAATAAGCAACTATGTGATAATTTCCATATTTTTTTTGCTGGCTGTGTAAAGGGAGAAGATGTAACCCCCCCGGTGTATATATATAATAAAATTTTAATCAAAATAAAAAACATCACATTTAGAGCACTAAGTAGATTTAATACAATGCATTCCTGATACTGAACAATTTAACTGATCTTTAGGGTTTTTCCTAGGTGTAATACTACTTGAGTAAAGTTCAGATGATCTGTCCAGTTCCTGTAAAGTGCATTGTGCACTTGAGAAGTGTAAGTGGAAATTGTTGAGAAAACCAAGGGATGAGCAAGAGCCATAGTTTACTTATCCAAGTTCTTATATTGTAAAAAAATATAAATTGTTGATTATGCTTATATAGAGAAAAAGAAGATAATGAAGATTTCAGATAATGTTGCAAAATTATAAACTAGTAGTACACTAGTACCCATGTTACTCTAATTGGATACTGATAACAATAGAATTTCTAGTTGAAATTTCATCAACTAAATATATAAAAGTCACAATTTACATAATGACACCAATCATTTGCTTACAAAGCTACAAGCAATAACACTATGAAAATAAATTTTAGAATAGAATATTACCTGAGGATTCTGCAAGTTGAAGATAATCAGATTTCTATCTGCAGTTCCCACAACCATCAGAGGATGCTTCACTGTCATTGCATAACAGCGATCGGGGAGTTGTTGAGTATGCACTGGATTGGACTGCCTAGTATCCCAGTACCTAACATAAACAAAATAAAGCATAAAATAATTAATGAAGTAGCTAAATCTTCAATGTAATCCACCATACAGATACCAAGAAAAGGAACAAAAACAGAAAATGCATTTTCCTGACCAAAATACTTTAGTTTTCATAACAGCTGTCACAGTGTCATCCAGAGAGACAATCATGAACTTTGTAAAGTTATAAACAAAAGACTGAAAACAGCTCATTTGTGAAAGTTTCTTATCCAGAAATAATTATCCCAAAAACTCAATCTGTTAGGAGAAGTCACATCAATGGACTTATATTTAATACACCTTTGCACACAGAAACCATTTAGACTTGAAGTGTGGACAAGAAAATGCACATGGACCTTTACCTTGTACTGAAATTCCATTTTAATTTAGAAGAATGAGGTAAGCAAGGCCAAGGATCAATCTCTTAACAACTCGGTCATACAGGCTAATCATATCAAGAACCAACAATCCCGAAGCTTAAGTTGTTGGATTATGAACATGTATGGTTTTATTACATTTCTTAGATCACCCCCTCATGCAAGAGTCCTTTGGAATTGAAGCATTGATAATGCACTAACCCATTTTTACAATATACTGAGATTCAACTTTCTATTTAGAAGATTTGGGGCAGCAAAAATCAATCTCTTGACCATTTGATCATAGATGCTCTTGCCTCTAATACTATATCATGAACCAACTATCCCAAAAGTGTAAGGTTTTAGGTTAAACACAAATGGTTTTATTACATCTATTGACACTTCCCTTTCAGCAATTTATGAAAAGACAAAAACAAAGTAAAAAATAAAGTGTTTGAAATGAAGCCACCTATTCTTGAGTTATACTTTTTCACATAGAATATTATAAGTGCAGTTATATGTATTGTGCTGCCTAAGAATTAACATAGCACTCTACAATATATCATAATTGGGCATGCATTAAATATAAAAGGCCACCTTACCAACAAGTTAATGGAAATGTGTGGCCAAATTCTTTCACGCTAACACAATAAGAAATTTTCACATTATTATGGAATGTGTAACTTTTTTCTATCCCAATTTATAAACATTAGCCATTGCATTGTACTGCTATGTATTTTTGCCTTATACAGTGTCGACTACTCTCTTCATCTAAGTTGGACCCTGGCTTACGTATGCTTGAAAAGACACAATAGTAAATGCAATCATACCTCTTGAATTCATATTGATATTGTTACTACAAAATAACTAGGACACTAAATGAAGAAAAAGTATCATACTTGAGGGTCTTGTCCCAACTTCCTGTGGCTAAAAGATTCATCTCTGGTATCCACGCAACCTCTTTGATTGGAGCATCATGCATGGCAACAGTCATTGGTTGTCCACCAGATGTAAGCGGCCACATCTTGACCTGCTTGTCACAGCCTCCAGAAAAAACTGTTGTTCCATCATCCTTCCAAGTGGAGCACAAAACCTTCAATAATAAAGCAAACATTAGGTTAAAAAGTGCAACCAATGCTACTTCAATTCAATCTCAAAGAAGAAGAAGAAAAAGTGATGAAATTCAAATTCATTACTGGTTGGTCATGAGAAATTGAAGCCTTGGGAGTACTGGTGACAACAGTTCCATTCCTTGATATCTCCCAACACCGAACCTGTTAAGGAGGAAAGTGTCAAAGAAGCAAATAAAAACACAGAGAAAGAGAAGAAATCATGGGTTTCTTGTTAGGTCATGAGATAATTAATGGAATGCAATACAAGATAAAGAAAGGAAGTGAGACCTGGTTGTCCCATGAACTAGAGACGAGGAAATTGGCCTTGGGACTGAAAGAAAGACTCGAAATAGAATCAGCAGGTGGTTGGGCTACCTGAAAATTGCAAGTTTGATGTGAAAGTGAAACCAAATTAATATAATATGCCACATTGCACACTCAAGTCAAGACCCATAACATTACCTCGTAGGATTTGTTAGGATTGGTATTTGCAGTCCCGAAAGTCGACATTTTGATCAAACCCAACACAAGGAGAGGGAGAGGGAGAGGGAGGGATTGATCCCGAGAGAAGAGGAAGGGCTGAGTTGAGTGAGGGAAATAGAGATTTGAACTGAGCAACGATGGTACACGACGATAAAGTGCTGTGAGGCAGGGTCACACCATGTAACCTGCTCTTATATATATTATCAGTTTTGGCTTGATTATTAAGCTAAACCCATTTTTTGTGGAAAAAAAATGATCAATTTAGCTTAGCAACGGTGTGTTTGGCAAAACTAGCTGATAAGCTAGCTTATTGAATTAGAAGTGTTTGGTAAAACTAGCTGATAAGCTAGTTAGTAAATGTAAAATGACATAAAAGGGCATAACAACTTAAATTTTATTATATAAATTTTATTTGTATTTTTTTAGAAAAAATATATATTATTATGTAATTATAATTTTATATTTTTTAAAAAATAATTAAATTCTCATTAAACCTTTTTAGTGATAAAATATTTAATTAAAAATTAAAATAAATAATAAAATCAATAAAATAAATAGTATAATATAAAAATAATTTCATAAAATAGTGAAAATAACAATTTAATTAATTCATAATTTTTTAAATTACTTATTATATATGTAATAATAGATAAAAAGAAATTGGAAGGTTTTTGTCACTAAAATTGAAAATATATAATAATAGATAAAAAGAAATTAAAAATAAAAAGGGAAATGTATTAAAATATAAGGGGTAGCGATGAAAGAAAATTAAATAAGCTACAAGCTATAAGTTAGGTGAACTAACTTGTAGCTTATAAGCTAGAAGCTCCTAAAATAAGTTACTTTGATGTACCTTACCAAACACTTTTGTGCTGGTCAAACTAGCTTATAAGCTAGTAGCTAGCTTATTGGTCTTGCCAAACACACTCTAAGCTGAAAAATTGATAAAAAAATTAAAGATTGTTACGAATAATTATAATATAGTGGATGTCAATCGATTTTTTTTTTTGTGTAAACCATAGGTATCCCCTATTACCAGGGGCAATCCTATTCGGGGTTTAGTGGGGATCGAACCCGGGAGCTCTTCCCACAATCTCAGCCTGCGTTGCCAACTGAGCCACAATCGATTTAGTATGCTTATTTTACCCCCTTTTTAATAAAAGGAAAGACCTTGAGATGATATTATATAAGTGTAGGTTACTTTGTTTCCTTAATTGTAGGTTACTTTATTTCCTTAATTAACTCTTATTCACTTGTATAAATATTTCCTTATGTGAATGGAATAAGACACGACCAGCTCACAGTCTCTTCTTCTCACATCTTTCTCTCTAATCTCTACTTTTATATATTGTTAACATTAATTTCATAACACGTTATCAGCATGATGCTCTACGCGCGCACTATTACAAAAAGTCATATGTTGTTGCGTAAATTAAAGATATTACTATTATTACAAGAACTCACATGTTCCTCAATAGAAGATATGATTAATTTTCTTGACATTCATTATCTTAAATATGAAATTATCCTTCAACTTGCAAATTAAGCTTATAAAGAATGATAAAATAGAAAATTTATTCAATGTGACTTTTTTCTTTAATTTATTAAAAATGAGTATGTAAGATGTGTAGAATTTTTGGGTATTCATGTTTCTTTTATAGTGAGAAATATGTGTAATATATTATATTCTATTATTTTCAATCAGTGATAATTATTATTATTGTTATTATTATTATAATTGTTAAAGAAGTTAAATGGAAAAAGATATATGATAGATATGAATTTTATCTTTGAGATATTTCTTACATGGTTAAATAAGTAAGTGCGATAAATATTTTTTTTGGAGATATTACATGATCTACTGTATTGATATTTGAGAAAAAGGATTGTGCACTGACAGTGTAAAAAGTTTTACACATACGGTTAATCATAACCCTTGATTTATGGTAAGTTTGTTGACTTTACTAATTAATATTTTAAAAGTCATATAAATGAAGAATCATGATTACACGTCAGTGTAAAACTCTTTTACACTGTCAGTGCATACTAATTAAACTCTTGATATTTTGTAGTTAAAAAAATTCAAAGAATTATATAGCATGTGTTACACATTTACTCTAAGATTAATTTGATATTTAAGGGTATGTATGGTTTCCTTTAAGGAGTTTAATTAATAATATTATCATATTACTTTTCATGTTGTGATTATGAGTGTGTTTGGCAAGGCCAATAAACTAGCTACTAGCTTATTTGACTGGCTTATAAGCTAGTTTGACCAACACAAAAGTGTTTGGTAAGGTACCTCAAAGTAGCTTATTTTAGGAGCTTCTAACTTATAAGCTAAAATAAGCTACAAGCTACTTCACCTAGCTTCTGGCTTGTAGCTTGTAACTTATTTAATTTTCTTCCATCATTATCCCTTATATGTTAATACATTTTCCTTATTATCCTTAATTTCTTTTTACCTATTATTATCTATTTTCAATTTTAGTGACAAAAATCTTTTAATTTTTTACCTACTATTACTTATATAATAAGTAATTTAAAAAATTATGTATTAATTAAATTGTTATTTTTTTCATTATTTTATGAAATTATTTTTATATTATACTATTTATTTTATAAATTTCACTATTGATTTTAATTTTTAATTAAATATTTTATCACTAAAAGGTTTAATAAAAAATTATTTTTTTTTAAATCTAAAATTATAATTACGTAATAATACATTTTTGTCTAGAAAACACAAATAGAATTTATATAATAAAACTTATATAATTATGTCCTTTTATGTCATTTTACATTTACCAACTAGCTTATCATCTAGTTCTACCAAACACTTCTAATTCAATAAGCTAGCTTATAAGCTAGGAGTTTATCAGCTAGTAGCTAGCTTATCAGCTAGAAGCTAGCTTATCAGCTACCAACTAGTTTTGCCAAACACACCCTAAAATTATGATGGACTCTTCAAGATTAATCTCAGTCTCTTCTTCTCTTATCTTTCTCTCTACTCTTTACTTTATATATTTTTAGCATTAATTTCATAACAAAGATTAAATAATTTAAAGTTAAAAATCTATTATTGATCATTTTCAGCTTTATGGAATGCAATCATTTTCGAGCCCGGTAGCATCTTTATGGACGACAAAACTCCCCTACTTAGCTAGGCATGGCAACGAGCGGGTCAGGGGCGATTTTACTCTCCCTGTCTCCGCTCCCGTAAAAGTCGGGGCATGTTTGGGTTTAAGAAGAGCGAGTATGAAATTATGAAACCCAACTCCATTATTGCAGGTCTCCGTCGGGTTCGGGGAAACCCGCAGGGATTTCACCATCTCTATTTTTTATTTTTTCTCTATTTTTTATAACTTAAATACATATTTTTACATAAGTCATTTATAGCTAATATATTCCAATTCAAATAATATGTAAATATAGACATTGATAATCCTAAAAAAAATAAGAAACTTAAGAACTATGTTATATTTTAAGGAAAATATATAAGTTTACCTTTATTATTTAACTATTAGTATAACTAAAATTATTTAATTAGTATATCAAGGAGGGTTTGGGTTCGAGGGCGGGGGGGGTTCTTAGACCCCAAAATTCGTCCCCACCCCGTCCTCGTTAAAGGTGGGGCGAAGTTCGGGGTCGGGTTTTTCTTAAACCCGGTTAAAGCAGGTTTTCCCCATCAAAGTCAGGGCGGGGACGGGTCGGTACCCATATGTTCAGGTTATATTGTCATGCCTATACTTAGCCCCTATAGTAAGAAAAAAAAGGTTTAGTCCCCAAACTATTTTTTTCACCCACCACATTAGTCACTGACATCTATCAAATTTGTTAATGAGACATTTAGTGCCAATGTGACGTGTTTTCTGCCACTAGGGGTGGAAACAAGCCTTAGCATCAAAAGAAATATGGAACACTCTTAGAAGAGGAGAATAAGATAAAGTAGTAGGATATGCTACTGCAAAAGAAATATGGAACACTTTTAGAATAGCACATGAAGGAACAGATCTAGTTAAAGAATAAAAAATAAACATTTTGACTCATCAATATGAAATGTTCAATATACTGAAACATGAATCAATAGATGATATGTTTAGCAGATTCACCATCATTATTAATAACTTAAAATCTCTTGGAAAAAGTTACACAAACCAAGAGCAAGTCAGAAAGATACTTAGGAGTCTACCAAAAATTTGGAGGCCCAAAGTAACAGCCATTCAAGAAGCAAATGACCTTGCTGTCTTGAAATTAGATGAACTTCTTGGATCACTCAAAGTTCATGAGAAAGAACTCATGGATGAAATATTACGAAGCAGAGGAAAAATAATAACACTTAAAGCTAGCACTTCAAAAAGGATCAGTACAAGTCAAAGTGCAAACTCTTCAGCTGAGGACAAAGAACAAGAGTATGAAGAAGAAGAAGAAGAAGAAGAATCAACCTCTGGAAATTAAGATGAACTTGCATTTATCTCCAAGATAATCTAGAGAATGTTAACAAGAAAAGGAAAGGGAAAAAGAAGCTTCATACCAAGAAAAGAAGAACAAAAGCCAGAAGATGGAAAATCACAAATAATATGCTTTGAATGCAATAAACCTGGACATATGAAGACTGAGTGTCCACAACTAAAGAAAGAACCCAGAAACTTCTTAAAAAAGAAGAAATCCATGATGGCAACCTAGGATGATTCAAAAAGCTCTTCAGAAGATGATCTAGAAGAAAACACAACCAACCTATGTCTCATGGCAGATAAAGAAGAAGATGAGGTATTTAATTATGACTCACCATCTTATAAAGAACCAGAAGATGCATTTGAAGTTTGCTCTCCGATTCATACACACTAGCACAAAAATGTACCTTACTCAAAGCACAATTAACAGAAGCACACAAAGCAAATGAAGAATTGAAAATGAGAAATTGTTTAAAACAAATCATTGTCTGCAACAATCTCATTTTAAACTCTCTGAGCAAGTAAAAACTCTAAGACCCAATTCTTTAGAAGATACAAATCAAAATAATCCACTACAAGAAATTTAGTTTTTAAGTGATGGCTATTCAGCGACGGCCCCGTGCCGTCCCTAAACCCTAAACCCTAAACCCTAAACCCTAAACCCTAAACCCTAAACCCTAGCCGTCGCTACAACATTAAATGCACTATTTAGTGCAATTAATTCTTAGAGACGGCCTAGCCGTCACTAATAATTGACAGTAATGACGGCTAGGTCGTCGCTATCATTATAATTTATTTATTTTTTTCTGAAAAAAAATAAAAAATGTAGCGACAGCTTTAGCGATGACACACCGTCGCTACATTAAAAATAAATTTTTAATTTGGCGCGCATTTTTTAAAAAAAGGTAGTGACGGCCGTAGTTAAAACTTGGACGCGTTTTAAAACCCCTCCTCCTCCCCTCTTCCTCCATTTCCAAACTCTCTTTTCCTCCAAACTCCATTTTCCTCTCATACAGCCACCCCCTGTTTATTTTGAAAAACTAACCGATTAAAATGTTCCCCTCCTTCACAGGACCGTTTTGAACCGATCAGTTTTCAAAATAGTTGCCTGTAGGTGATGTTAGAGCTCATTCAAGAGTTATTCTTTATTCGGAGTCTTTGACAAAGTAGGAATAGGATTTAACAAATTTTAGAAACAAAAGTTGTACAAAAATTTCTTTGTACTATCCAAAAGGCAACTTCCTAAATGTTCTTGGTGTAACAAAATTGGACATTTAGTTCAAGATTGTTACAAGAAGAAAGGAAATGTCAGAAGAAAGGTAACTAACCACAAAGGACCCAACTTAATTTGGGTACCTAAATCTTTGTTTATCTCTAATGCAGGAACTAGCCAAAACTACCAGAAGGAAAAAGCAATGGTTCTTGGACAATGGTTGCTCAAGACATATGACAGGGGACAAGAACAAATTCATCCAATTATACAAGGTAAAAGGTGGTACAATCACTTTTGGTGACATCAATAAATCCAAAATCAAAGGAATACATAAAGTAGGTATGTTGAATCTGCTAAAATTAATAATTTTTATCATGTGAAAGGTTTAAAACATAATCTTCTTAGCATTAGTTAGTTATGTGACAGTTGCTATGAAGTTGTGTTTCAACCAACATTATGTGTGATAAGAGATTCTGTTGAGTCTCAGAATTAATTTAAATATTTGAAATTAGAATCAAGACTCATTATCCTTGGTTTCAATGATTAACAAATTAGACTGTATAGAAACAGGTTCTACTGAGAAAGGTATTTTTTCTTTGTGTTTCAGAAATCCTGCAGAAGCAACTCTCTGAAGATGATCACCTGCTGAACTGAAGAAACTAGAATCCGCTGAGAATAAGAGGTATATCCGTGAAGGCTGAAATGAAGAAAGTCATCAAAATTCTTGGAAGAGCGTCAACCAGAAAGTACTTAGATAGATGAGAAATTGGTTTCTGTTTGTTGGTGAAGAAGTGCAACCTACTAAAGAAAAGAACTTGCTGAAAGCGTCTTCCTGCTGAATAAGCTACTTGCTGAAGTATGACAACCTTCTGAAAAGGGTGGACTGTCTGAAGCAATTGAATTCTTTGAAGAATGAGAAGCCTCTGAAGTCTGAATGGCATGCTACTCTCTGAAGACTTGTGAGTCAATCTGATTTATGCATTAAAAGACTCAAGTCTCTGCAAAGCCTTATTGGTTAGCTGAATAAGTTAAAAGGTAAAAACAAAGGCTAGCTGGCACGGTTTTATTTCCCGACACAAAAAGAGAAGCCTACTACAGAAAAGAAAACAGAGGTCAGAAATAGAGTCAGCGTTGCTGCATACCTACTTCAGTACTGTCTCTGCAATACGCTATCAGAAGCCCGCATCTCAACAAGGAGAAAAGTTAAACTCAACGGGATTAAAGAGAAGTCTAACGGATCTCATCATCTCTATCTTAATACCAGACTTCCTGCAACAAGAGAAGAGAAAAGAGAGAGAAGAACATCAACTTGCTGAAGTGCTAAGAAAATCTCTCAAGAAATATTCAAGAGCCAAACTGCTATGTGATAGAGCTGAATCATAGCTGCACACCTACTCTGCTTAAGTCAGAAGCTAACAAAAGAGAAGTATTTAACAACAGCTCTAAAAGCATTTATCATTCCTTCTCAACGGTATACTAAGCAATCTTCAACTGCTATATTTCCAGAACATATAAATAGTCCCATGAAAGACTTTGAAGATTGGCGAACCTTTGGTGAACCCATGATAAAGGGGCGACCATGAATCTCAGAATATGAATTGGCAAAAATGATGCCAAAATTGGCCATATTGAAGCCCAAGAGAGAACCGGCAGAAGCTCAAAGTAATATCCTATCAAGCCAACTCTCTGAGGAAGTAATCCCTCATACAGAGATGAGATTAAACCTAATTATACACTTGTATCTCTGTCCTATCCTTATACTTAGATTTATCCTTTGTATCCTGAGTTATACTCAGTTATCCCTTTGTACAAGAAGAACCTGAGTTTAAGTTTCTCAGTAACTTAAACTTAGTTTATATTGTAAACACTATTAAGTGTCTGAGAGCCTGGAGAGGCTTGGAGGAATAAAGAATACTCGGTTCAGCCTGGAGAGGCTGGGTGAACAAAGAATACTTGGTTTAGCCCGAAGAGGCTGTGTCCAAAGAATACTTGAGATAGGCTTGGAGAGGCTGGGTCCAAAGAATACTCAGTGTTTAGCCTGAAGAGGCTGGGTCCAAATAATACTTGTATCCGTGTTCAGATAGTGGAAATCCAGTGGAGTTTTGCCCTGGGACTGGATGTAGCTCACTGGGTTAGTGGGTGAACCAATATAAATCTTTGTGTTAAGTTCTCTCTCCCTTTAAACTCTTTACTTTCTGTTGTTAATTGTTTATTACTAACCAAGGAGGGTTTAAGAAAAGTTGTTTATTAATCCAAGCAGAAAACAATCTTTTCTTTAAGAGAAAATAGTTTTAAAATAGGCTTTCACTCAACCTTCTGAGTTGCATCAGCAAGTTGCTGAACTTCTCAGTTTCGGAAGGTTGATCAAATATTTTCAAATCAGTTTTGCTTGTTTCGAAAGGTTTTCCAAAAATCTGTAAAGATTATAAAACACTATTCAACCCCCTTCTAGTGTTTCCTGTGGTCCTAACAGATTCATCCACTTAGAAAAATTCTATTCTCTGGAACAAGGAATAAAAATCTCTATAGTATATGTTTAGAAGAACTATCTGATCTTATGCTTTTCATCTTTTGAAAATGATAAATGGATTTGCATAAGAAAGTAGGTAACTTAAATATGAAAACTATTTCAAAACTATCTAAGTTAGAATTAGTTAAAGAGACAAAATATGTGATGCTTGTGTCAAAGGAAAACAAACTCATTCAAGTTTTCATCCTAAAAATATCATTTCCACTAAAGACCTTTATAACTTTTGCCATATTGATTTATTTGGTCCTACCAAAACTCATAGTATTGGAGGAGAAGAGATATGGATTTGTAATGGTGGATGGTTACTCAAGATTCACATGGGTATTATTCCTCGGCACAAGAATGAGTCTTTTTATGCTTTCAGAATCTTCTCCAAGAAGGTACAAATGAAAGTGGTCAACATATTTTTTATGTTAGGAGTGACCACGGGGGTGAATTTGAAAATTCTTCTTTCAAAATATTTTTTGATGTGAAAATGGAATTCCTCATAACTTTTCTTGTCCTAGAACTCCACAACAAAATGGAGTTGTAGAAAGGAAAAATAGAACTCTACAAGAAATGGCTAGGACTATTATAAATGATAGTGGAATTCAAAAATATTTTTGGGCTGAGGCAGTTGCTACTTCATGTTACATACTGAATAGAGTTTCTATCATAAGTATATTAAACAAGACCACATATGAGTTGTGGAAAGGAAGAAAGCCTAACATTTCATACTTTCATGTATTTGGATGTGATTGTTATATTTTAAACAACAAGGAGAATCTTGAAAAATTTGATTCAAAATCTGAAAAGGCTATTTTTTCTTGGATATTCAACTCCATCCAAGCCTACACAATATATAATATTAAGAATCAAACTATAGAAGAAAGTATGCATGTTATTTTCAATGCTTCTAACCTATCTTCTGAAAGAAAAGTGATACAGATGATGAGTTTGATAACTCATCATTCATCATAAGTTATCTTCTGATGAAAATGAGTCTTCAAAAGGTTCACTAGAAATAGAAAGACCCATACAAAATTCAGAAGACCAAATAGAAAACCAGAATCATAATAGGGGAGAACTTCCTAGAAGCTGGAGACTAGTTTCAGCGCATCCGTTTCAGCGCATCCTCATGATCAAATCATTGGAAGCACATAAGAAGGAGTAAGAACTAGATCTCAGTTCAGAAGTGAAGAAAATGGAACAACTTTATTATCTCAAATTGAACCGAAAAATATCAATGAAGCTCTTGACGATAATTCTTGGGTAAAAGCTATGTAAGAAGAGCTTGAACAATTTGAGAAAAATAAAGTTTGGACCCATGTGTCTTCTCCAGAAGAACAAGCTATCATTGGAACAAAATGGATTTTCAGAAATAAAATGGATGAAAAAGGTAAGGTTATCAGAAATAAAGCAAGGTTAGTAGCCCAAGGCTACAATCAACAATAAGGTATAGACTTTGATGAAACTTTTCTCCAGTAGCTAGATTAAAAGCTATTAGAATCCTTCTTGCATTTGTTGCATTCAAGAATTTTAAATTATATCAAATGGAAGTTAAGAGTGCATTTCTAAATGGATACATAAATGAAGAAGTGTATGTGCATCTGAAGGGAATCAAGCATGTGGTCAGGGTGCAGCGGAAATAAATGGATTCCCTCCCTTTTATAATCGTTTTGCGAAAACACGAATCAAGGCATAAAAGGTATTGAAACGAAAGGTCGTACCTTATTAGGATTATAAACGAGGCAAGTGTAGCCACGTCTCTATTGGTATCCACGCCAACAGTCGGACTAGGAAACCTTCCTCAGCTCTGCTAGTAGCCATAGAAAGTAAGAAGCGATTGCTCATGTGTCTCAGGGGTAGTGCATCTTATGCTCTATTTATAGAGTGATGGCTAGGGTTTTACCCCCTCACTCACTTAACCCTCACACTTATGGGTCTGGCCCATTATGTAATAATTCTAATTTAATTTAATTAGAATTATTATCATTTTCCTAGTGGCTTGTTGTATGCGTGTGGCCCAATAGGATTTTAATATTTGGTTTATAATATTAAAATAAAACCCTTTTTATATTTAATATCATAAGGTTTTATATTTAATATCATAAATAGTGAGTGGTATCTAGCAACACATCACTATCAAAATATTGAGATTATCAATAACTTTGATAAATCCTATTTTATGATAATAATTTATATGATTGTCCCTTTGTCCAAATATCTAATTGAACACAAGGGCATGGATTGTGTCAACCTTGTACAGTTCAATTTATATTTTCTAGATCCCCAAGTAGACTGTACAGAAAATAAATATCTCATGTTTATCCCACTATTTTGATTCAAAACAAATACCCTCAATATAAAGAATCAAAAAATTCCATCACTAGATTTTCTAGTGGGGCCAAGATCCATATTTCACCTTATTTTAAGTCAGCTTTGGCTGATCGCTTAAGAAAGGTTATTTAGGTAGGAACGCGCTTTCCAATTGCATCTCATACAACTCTTGGATCAGTTAGGTGAATAACTCTTATTCTAATTCATCTTATGAATTAATGTCTAACTTAGTGCCTCTAGGTTCTTCAATCCTATTGAATATACCTAGTTAAGTCAAAACCCAATGGTTGACATAGATAAATGTACCCTGCTTTGGCAGACCCACATTTATCCCATCGCGCCTCACTAAAATAGATACATGTACCCTGCTTTGGCAGACCCACATTTAATCGATTCAAGGCTAAACGAGTGTCATATATTGGAAGACAAAACATGACTTAATATTAGTGCCTCTAGGTTTTTCAATCATATTGAATATACCCAATCAAAGACCAATGGTTGACAATCGGATATTACTTTTATCCTATCGTGTCTCACTAGAATAGACAAATGTACTCTGCTTTGGCAGACCCACACTTAATCGATTCTAGTCTTGACGAGTGTCATTCATTGGAAGACATAATAAGCATTGAGGGGATTTGATCGCTTTATTTTTCCATTCCTTTGTTAAACCATTTAACAAAAACATAATTGCCCCTCACTAAAATAGATAAATTGTACACTGCTTAGCAGACCCACACTTAATCCATTCTAGCCTTGACGAGTGTTATTCATTGGAATGAAAAACATAACTTAACATTCCCTTCGAGGGATTTGATCGCTTTAATTTTATTCCTTTGTTAAACCATTTAACATACAAGCATGCATCTCATACAAACACATGATATGGTTATGGCCTCCTAAAATCAAATACAAAATTACATCAACTGTATAATCTTGTACATTATCTTGAGCTCTCTAAATCTCCCCACTGAATCCATGCTCCATGTCCTCCAGGTTATATTACATAACAAGAAGAAACCTCGTTTAACATACGAGGGTTACAAGAGGAATGTTTAGAGGTAAGGCACGACACGCAGGTCGTATTTAAATTAAAAAAACTAAGGCCATAACCAACCATCATGCAAACTAAGCATCCATTGATTGTAAAATGAGTGATATAATAAGATGTATATATTAAGCGAGGTTTGATTACACGCATACGAAATAACACACTGCGCAGTGTAGTACGGGCAGCGCCCCGACACAAAAAAATTAGATTTGATAAACATCCAACCAATCATCAATAAGTGTCTCGCATCAAACGAATACTTCACGAACCGATAAACGAGTAAGTCCCTCGTATCATTTGAATACATTCTTGTTAGCAAATTGATAAGTGGCATGTTTATCGCAGCCAACATTTGAGTCGAGATAAGGTTTCAACAATTGAACCCTTTGACTCCCAAGACATGAACTCTTTCATGTTCCATGGGACCCTCCAACATTAGAACATATAAACATATATACATCGCACATAAAACAATCAATAAGGAAACAAAATACGTAAACTGCGCTCCATTCTGCGCTCCAGCCTATCTGAAGCGCAGATCTGCGCTCCATTCTGCGCTCAAGCGCAGGTTGAAGCGCAGATATCAGCGCTACGATTTTTAGCAGAAAAGCAACAAAAAAAATCATAATCTTCACAAGATTAAAAGCCTAAAACGTGTTTATCGCAAACCAAAGCTCTGATACCAATTGAAGGGAATCAAGCATGTGGTCAGGGTGCGCTCAAGCGCAGGTTGAAGCGCTACGATTTTTAGCAGAAAAGCAACAAAAAAAATCATAATCTTCACAAGATTAAAAGCCTAAAACGTGTTTATCGCAAACCAAAGCTCTGATACCAATTGAAGGGAATCAAGCATGTGGTCAGGGTGCAGCGGAAATAAATGGATTCCCTCCCTTGTTATAATCATTTTGTGAAAACACGAATCAAGGCATAAAAGGTATTGAAACGAAAGGTCGTACCTTATTAGGATTATAAACGAGGCAAGTGTAGCCACGTCTCTATTGGTATCCACGCCAACAGCCGGACTAGGAAACCTTCCTCAGCTCTGCTAGTAGCCCTTAGAAAGTAAGAAACGATTGCTCATGTGTCTCAGGGGTAGTGCATCTTATGCTCTATTTATAGAGTGGTGGCTAGGGTTTTACCCCCTCACTCACTTAACCCTCTCACTTATGGGCCTGGTCCATTATGTAATAATTCTAATTTAATTTAATTAGAATTATTATCCTTTTCCTAGTGGCTTGTGTATGCCTGTGACCCAATAGGATTTTAATATTTGGTTATGATATTAAAATAAAACTCTTTTATATTTAATATCATAAATAGTGAGCGGTATCTAGCAACACATCACTATCCAAATATTGAGGTTATCAATAACTTTGATAAATCCTATTTTATGATAATAATTTATATGATCTGTACCTTTGTCCAAATATCTAATTGAACACAAGGGCATTGATTGTGTCAACCTTGTATAGTCCAATTTATATTTTCTTGATCCCCAAGTAGACTGTACAGAAATAAACATCTCATGTTATCCTCCTGAGCATGGCCATGCATTTTGCAATCTCACTTTATCAAGATGCCTACAGATATAACTCCCGTTACATAGGAGGGACAAATCCCATCTAGGGCACTCACATTCCTCCACATAATTTATTATATGTCCAAATATCAACTTTATGATCACCCTGTTACAGGCAACGTTTGATGATATTCAAAACACATAATTCCTTATGTAGGAATCGTAGTGATTTCAGGTCAAAGGACTTTATATAACACTTATCAATTTAAGAAACGTTCATGACACTTATGTAACAACCCATGCAATGTTCTTAAGGTGGGTCTGTCCAGTAGACCATTACTCTTAATGTGTACCTATGTGAGCGCATGATATCTCATATCCATGATCTGTGAGATGCGATCATCAATGAACTCACATACTAGTCTAAATGTATCTTTGTCCTAAGATGATAATTGACTAGAGACTATTTAAGAATAGTTCTTCATAAGCTCTCACGATCAAGTTATCTACTTGATTTCTTATGAAGTTTAAGCTTACTATTCTAAGGACAATAATTATATTCTAAAAGAATAAGTTGCCTTTATAAAATAACATGATACAAGTGATGGATGTTCATAAACATATAAGTCTCTAGTGCATATTCCTAATAACATCAACCACCTAGATTTATAAATCAAAAGCATCCTAATTATGTTTTCAAACTCACCAAGCTTTATATGGATTAAAGCAAGCTCCTAGAGCTTGATATGAAAGATTAAGCAATTTTTTACTCAAAACTGATGATTTTTCTAGAGGAAAAATTGACACAACATTGTTCAAAAAAACCTTCAATAAGGATCTTTTAATTGCACAAATATATGTTGATGATATCATGTTTGGATCATCAAATGAAAACATGAGCAAAGAATTTTCGTAATTAATGAAAGGTGATTTTTGAAATGAGTTTGATGGGAAAACTCATGTTCTTCTTAGGACTACAAATCAAAAAAGAAGAAAAAGGAATCTTTATCTATCAAGAGAAATATACAAAAGATCTTCTTAAAAGATTTAAAATGGAAGATGCAAAACATATGTCAACACCTATGCATCCTTCTACAATTTTAGATCTTGATAAAAATGGGAAATCTGTTTCTGAAAAGGAATATAGAGGAATGAATGGATCTCTACTTTACTTAAGTGCCAGTATACTAGATATAATGTTTTCTGTTGGATTTTGTGTTAGATTCAGAGAAAGCTTATTCATACACCTTATACTAATGTTTAATAAAAATAACATGAACTTTTATGTGTTTCCAAATGAGAACATGACTAACAAGTAACAAGTTAGAATATTCATCAAGTGTGGACATGTGATTCATGTGAAGATGTGATGATATTCATATTAGAACACATATCCTCCACAAGGGGAATAAAAAAGTGAATCATCACTGAATCCTTAAGTTTAGCTTTCTGAAAGGCTTTCTATTTATGGGACTTGACAAGGCATTTATTAGCTCACTAAATATTCTTATTTTGAACAAATATCAGTATGTCACACCAGAAAGTAGAACAAAAAGAATTGATTTGCTTAAGATGACAATTGAAGGTTGAGTGGTAAACAGATAAAATGAAATGAACTTAAGAAAATAAGTTATGAATAAAGAAAAAGTCTTTGGCCCATATATCATGCAACTTAAGGGGGAAAATGATCATTTAGTATTGATCTTCAAGATGATCAACTAAGTAGAACATATAATTCCCATAGAATGGAACTGGGAAAGAGCATATTGTGATTAAGAATATTTTCAAGTCAACAAGTAAAAATAGTAGCAAGCGAAATTTGAAACTATGTTTAAATCAATCAATTGCTTAATTGATCCAGCTCTCAATGAAGACACAGTCTTAAAAATTGTGAGGCATAACAATAAAAACTTACCAAATTGTTGCTTAACTTCAGGACTATTAAGGTCAAAATTTTTTAAAGTGTCCATCATTCGGCCATCCCATTCACGGCTTCCACTCATGTTGTTTCTGAAATTGAATATGTAGCAGAAAGAGAAAGGATATATGAATCTTTACACACCAGATAAGATCATATGCAATATATTAACAAGCTATGCATCGATTTATCTAACTGCAGCAGTTCAATGCAACACATAGAATGAAAGTTGAGGGAAATAACATATAAGAATTACAATTGTCAGTTACTTAAGGTCTCAAAGTCAATGCAATGACATGGAATCCAGTCATTAGTAAACTCTAAAATGTGAGCACCAGTAGTTATAAGGCATATGAATCATAGCAACAGAAAGCTAAAATATAAGCCAATCTAAATAATAAGATAGGATGAGAGGGAAAAAGAAGAGGTAAAAAAGGCATTTCTCCTCTCATAGAAGGATGGTCATTTCCTCCAGCAGGACCACAAGAGACGGATACAATACAGACATGGGGATACAACAAATTTAGAAATTATAGGACATGGCGTGGTTGTAATATAACACATGAAATTAGTATAAAATAAAAAAAATCACAAGAATCGATATTCTAAAAAATAGAATGCATCATTATAGACATAATAAAATATTATCATTTATTAATTGTAATAGTATTTCCATATGTATTGTTATAAATTTCTAAAAATATAAAATTAAAAAATTGTAAAATATAACAAGATGTGTGTGTTAGACATGGATACATCACAACACGCCTACTACTTCAAATGTCTGTCCTTTTCTTGCTAATAACTAGATTGTTAGTGTTGGAAAGACAGAGCAAGATAGCCCACAGAAAGCAGAGGCTAGTTGTACTTGCGTGACAAATGAAAGAAAATGATGGCTTTTAAAAGAGGAAATCATTATTCTCCCTTAAGGATTTTTTCCATTCACCAGAAAAAATAGTTTTTAGTTGAAATGTGTCGAACAAGCTGATGTAGGGAAGCATTTTCCCAGAAGCTTAGTTTTCCAAAATCCAAACAACAATTGAATCCATGAGGTATGAGATTATTAGTGGAACAAAAAGGCTCTGAAGAAACAAGATGAAGAACTTACAACATTTCTTCAAGTTGTTGACGGTACTGAGGATTCTGCAGCATCCCTATTAAAAGAGCAACTATTATCCATTGGCCAATCATATTATGATGTCATGTAGAAACTAATTATGAATTGTACAACTAATGATTATTTACATATTACTAATTAAAACAACATGTGGCTAATTCTAACAAGTTCCCATTTACATTCAAACTTCTTTAGAGGGTAAAACTAAGGCCATCAGACATAACATTCTGATCCAGCAAACACTTGATGTCTGTGATGATAAGAACCTAATACAACAACAAATTATTGAGAAGCTCATATTGGGAAAACCACTCAACTACTAGTTGAGCAATATCAGAAATATGGCAATCGAAAATCACCACTCAACTACTAGTTGGGCAAAACCACCCGCATGGAGACAATGCTCAAAATTTTAAAACCACACATTTCCACTAGAATGCTTAATTTGTTCTTTCTTGATACAAATTTGTTGTTTTTCCTAATAAAAATAAAACAGTAAAATGCAACTCCAAAAGAAAATAAAATCTTTCTATTGTATCATTTGAAAACCTCCCATCCCAAAATCATTTCAGAGAAATGTAATTCAAAACAAAAACAGAAAAAGAAAATGAACCTTGGAAAGTGGGGTTGGCAAAGGAGTGATCAGGCATGCCAGGCATATCAACCTTGTCCAATGATCCCTTGGACAATGGAGAAGATACTCTGATTTTTCTCTCAAATGTCACCTTATAATTAATTTTAGCCTGCACATCATATTCACATGCACATTTCTTATATCTATGATAATAGTTGATGTTGTCATTAATGTCAAGTCAATTTATGGGATCAAGAAAAACTGGCAAGGAGATCCTTGTATTCCAGTGGCTTACTTGTGGGATGGTCTTAACTACAGCTATGCTAGATCTGCAGGCATGAAATATGTAAACTGATCCTTTAGTTTAGTTTTAACTGCACCTTTATAGTTTTGCCTTCAATAATAATAATGAACTTCACAATCATTGTTTAGTAACTTATCTTCCAGTGGTTTGATTCGAATATTAAATATAGCTCAACCATGTGATAATTATCCAGTGCTCCTGCTACATTTACTCCTCTGGCCTTAGTCATAGCTATTACTGCTGTTATTCCTATTTCCTTAGCTGCTAAGCTTGCTATGCTTATCACAACCTGTTACACAACGGGTATTAAAAGCACTTGGTATTTTTTTTGTGCATTGAATCAAAATGGGAAGTTTTGGAAGTGCATTTCAAGTGTGTACCTTTATTTGATCAAATAAATTAACTAGTGCAGAAAAGAAACAGAACATTTCAAATCTTAGGAATAATCACTGATTTTTTTTCTTATTTCAGTACCTTTATTTTAGTACTGAAGAAACTCTACATTTTATAAGGTCTGCAGGTCTTGATTACTGATCCCTTCTCAATAGAACATTGAGGGTTAAGGGATGAATGGTATAAGGAATTATTTGAAATCATTTTGAGATAGGGATACCAGTCCACTTGCTTACAATTTCAGCAATATCATTTCCTGTAACTTCCTCTCTCAGCATAGACTTTCCAGAGTTCATATATTCATCTAAGTCCTTCTCTGCACTTTCAAGTTGTCGAGGAGTTTAGCTGCCTTACTTTAATTCAGCAGCACGATTTATTTCATACTCCCGCTCAGCCTGTTGGATCTCAAGATTCACCCTGTCGATTTGATGCATAAATATTGAATCATTAGCATCTTCTGTTGATCATAGATTACTCTAAAACACTCTTTTACAATGTACATAATTAAATATCTAATTTCATTTTATAATTACCAAGTCAGCCTGTATACTTGCACTAGCTGTTTCATATAATGAAAATAATACCGCCCTATTCATCCCACCCATGTTTTAAACAATCGCTTATTTTTAAATGGAAAAAAGTGAACCTTCAACAAAAAAATAAGTACATAGTAACGTGCCTCTTCTTTGATTGATTGAATACGAGTCATTATAAGACTTTTCATGCTCCCACTGTTCAGTTAGCTCAACCTGTTTCTCTTTTAAGAGAGAGAGCTCTGCCTCAAGACGATTCAACCCATCCTTAGAAGCCTTATCTGTATCATTCATGAGGGAGAGTCTCTCCATCTCTAGTTTCAGGACTGACCGATTGATCTCATCAAGTGCAGTAGGTTTAGAAGTGATTTCCATTTTCAGTTTGGCAGCTGCCTCATCAACCAGATCATTAGTTGTAATTTGGAAGTAGCTAGTAGTTAGTGCTTTATGAACAACGCTGATTCCCGTCCAGAAAGAAATGTTAACAAAATAAAGTTAAAAGTAATAAAAAGAGATGAGTCAGAACTATATTTTGATCATTCACAACCATCCTTTTAAAAAAAAGTAGACTCTAGTCACATGTATGTTCCCAACAGCAGACATGTGCCATTGATTTAAAGATCCTTACAAAACGATTTCAAATAATTCCTTATACCAGTCATCCCTTAAATGTGATTTTTTTTTTCTTTTTTTAATAGTTTAGTTGTAAATTGTGTTGAGTTTATTTACTTAACAAATCGTTCTCACTAAATTGTGTTCAGTTTCAAAACAATGATATTATCAACTGATGATGAAACCTTCATATCAGGGCCATAGGATAATAGCACTTCCACTAAACAAATCTGATGTTAAGGAGTGAAGGAAGTTTCTGATTGAACCCAAACTATAATCTATAGACAAGTGTTTCCAATGAGAAGAAAAATGTTCAGCTTACTACTTCTCAACTTTTGCACTGTTGCAAATCTACCACTTTGGGAAGAAAACTCTAGGGATACATAGCTTAATATCGTTGAATTTGAAAAGCAATCTAATTGAACGAATGTTGAAGAAAAACCCTAAAAATTAAGCGAATCAAAACCTTATAATTTTAGAACTCAAACTATAGCAATTCAGATACATAAACATAGTTTATCACAAGAAACGAACATGACATGCGATTAATATAACAATATATACACAACCCACAAAAAAACTTAAAAAGAAAAGAAAGGATAATATGTAAACCTACCTTCGAGGAAATCTACATGAATATTAGATACAGCAGCGGAGATACAACGGAGGAAATATGTTTGAGTGTAAAATAATAGATTACCATAATCTTTTATGAAATCTCAGTGTTTTATATTTAAGTATGCATTGGCTTCAAATTTTCCCTCTAAATTTTCCCTCCATTCCAAATTCTTGATCACACAGAAGACTATAAATTCTTAATGAAAGCTCTGTTGTCCGGCTCCATTTCAATCAGTTCCTCGTTTCCATGCTCTTTAGTGTCCCTTGAAGCAAAGCCTCTATTTTTGGGCATTTCATTTTCATTTCATTCTGGTGAGTGGTTTAAGGTATGGAAATTGGAAAGTCTGTATCCCCACCTTATCTTGCGCCAAATTGGTTTGATTGATGAAAGAGATGTACCCAGAATTTTACTAGTGAAGAGAACATTGTCCTTGATGTGATGAAGCACTACGATGAATTGTAGAAGAAATGACTAAGATAGAAGCTGCAGTAGTTCCTGGATATCCCACCTCTTCTTTCTGCATGGAGATGGTTGTCATGCAGGATCATGATGGATGCAAAAAGAGTCCTATAACTGCCAAGGGTTTTGATCACGAGAGGAAGAAAGTGGTTCCTTGGACAAAAGAGGAGCATGAGTGAGTTTCATAATCTTCATTGTTTCTCTCTCTTTCTTAATTGAGGTTTTACATATATTCTTGAAAAGTGATAGCAACACACGGACACATTTCTTGTGATTGGTTAAAATTCACATGGGTCCCACCACATTGGTAGTGGGACCTACATAATTTGGTGGACCCATTAGTTTAGTTAAGTTCTATTTATGCAGTTTCAATTTTCAACCTTGGTTCCTCTGTTTCACATTGATTTTGGGTACTGAATTTCAGACGCTTTCTGATGGGACTTCAGAACTATGGCAAAGAGCATTGGAAAAATATCGCTCGCTATTCTGTAATCACAAAGACGCCTACCCAAGTGGTAAGCCATGCTCAAAAGTACTTCCTAAGGCAAAAGCTTTCTGGAGGGAAAGATAATAAAAGGAGGTCTAGTATCCATTATATCACCACTGATAATCTTACCGAACCTACAACTAATTCAGGTCAAGACAAGCCTATTTTGTTCAATGAGTCTCTCATGCCAATTGTGCAACCAGAAGGGATTAATCACCTCAATGAAGAGCCACTCCTGGAGGTTTTCAATCCAAATTATGAGTCTCTCATGTGATGACAGGAATTGCACAGGATCTAGAATTGAGCAAAACAAACCAATTAGAACCAAAAATAGCAAGTAATTCACGAAATTAGGTGCTGGGCAGCAGCTAATTTAGCGTGAGAAAGTGCAAGAAAATGAAGGAAAATGAAAGAAAAAGTGGAGAGGAAAGAAATGGAGGGACGCCACTGAAGCAAGAATCCTCCTGCAGCAGATAAGTCCAATCGCCAGACGCCACTAATTCAGGAGAATTAGATAAGTCTCACCATGGTTTAAGCAACAACCACCAAGCCTCACTCAACTCTCAAGAGAGGAGAAAATTTGGCATAATGCCTTTACTCTAAAAATGATGTGTGAAAATACAAGAGAGGAGGGCCCATTATATAGGAGAGGGGAGTGTGGGGGGCGGCCACTTACATGAGGGAGTGGGGGAGAAAATAAAAGATGAGTAAAAACTCATCCACAATGGGATTTGAACCCATGCTCCTAATGGTATTTGGCTAAGCTAAGCTTTTAGCCACTAAACCCCAAAAATGCGCCCAAAGCTACATAGGAAAGAAAAGATGAGTTAATTTTCTATCCTATGTGGGATTAGACCCCATGACCTCCTACACCTTGTAGCAAGGCAACCTACTAAACCAATAAAACCCCTATATAGGCGCCCCTAATTAAAGAAAAGAAATATATCCTAATTACATCATAAAGTCCTAATTACATCATGAATTACTAATTACATCACAAAAATCCTACTTAAGTTGAGTCTTGCATGTGACTTAGGGATGACCCTCATGAAGGAAGACTCATGCTTGGTTCAGCTCCAAGCACTTCAAGTAGCTCCAAATTGGTCCTAGCCATTGTCAGTCCAGAGGTCTACTGACAGGTTGTCATCATCCCCTCCCCCTTGGAAAGCATTTGTCCTCAAATCTAAAGAAAGAAATGAGAAGATTATCAGGGGTAGAAGAGAATTCAAGGGAATGGATGACAAGAAGGGAAAAGGTGGAGACTTCCCTTTCTGGATTAGTGAATCCGAGCTAGGCCTCAATCTTGGACATCCTTGCGCACCCTAGTCACAAAGAAAGGAGACTCATTATTCCTAAGCATATAACCTCTAATGCTCATAACAATAATACTTAGGAATCATGTAGGGAGCTTTAGTGAAAGAAAGAGGAGTAGAAGAAGGAGATGAAGAAATAGGGGAAAAGGTTAGAGGAAACTCCCTTGTGGTGTAGCCACTTCCTCCTTCCATATCCAGCAGCTCCTTTTCTTGAATCCCTTCAAAACAATCAAGGTCAGCAGTTTTAAATTGGTGGAGTATTAGCATAGCTTCCCTTTTATTTTTTTGTTTTTCCTTGTTTTTCACCTTTTCTACCATCACTTTTGATGCTTCTTCTTTCTTTTTCTTTTTATCCTCACTCTCTATCTTAAGCCTTTTTATTCTCTCAAGCTCTATCTCTCTCTTCATGTGGGCTTGATCCTCACATATTTCTTGAATTGACATTGGCATTAAAGTGATTTTTGTTCCATCTTGTTTGAAAGTGATTTGATTAGAGTAACCATCATGAATGGCCCTCTTATCAAATTGCCAAGGTCGACCCAAAAGAATATGTGTGGCATCCATAGGTACAACATCACAAAGAATATTATCATCATAATCACCTATGGAAATAAAGATGAGAGTTTGCCTATTTACTTCCCTTTCCCCATCATCACATATCCAAGATAACTTGTATGGTCTGGGGTGGGGTGTGGTAGATAAACCAAGTTTTGCTACCATTCTTGAACTTGCAATGTTAGTGCAACTTCCACTATCAACAATTAGGGAACAAATGCGTCCCTCTATCATACATCTAGTGTGGAAGACAGTTTGCCTTTGTTCATCTTCTCTAATCATTTGATTTCCTAAGGCTCTCCTAACCATGCAAAGTTTGCCTTCGGCCCTATACACTTCTTTCTTAACTTCATTTTCATCTTCTTCACTAGTTTCTTGTTTATCATCCTCACTATGTTCATTCTCGCTTTCACTAGTGTATTCACCATTTTCCTTAACCAACATTGCCCTTCTATTTGGGCATTGGGAAGCTATGTGTCCCTTTCCATCACACTTGAAACATTTGATGTTTCTTGTGGAAGTAGAGGGCTCTTCCTTTTTAGTAGAAGGAATGGGGTTAGAGGTAACCCTAGAACCCTTAGGCTCTTCCTTCTCTTGGCTCTTTCCCTTATCTTCTCTTAGGGTTTCCTTGTTCCTAGTTGTAAAACTAGTGTTTCCTCTTTTATAGTTACCCTTTCTTTTAAGTTGAGTTTCAATTTTAATGGCTTGATGTACCAAGTCCTCTATTTCAACATAAGGATGCAACTCCACTATGTCCCTTATGTCGAAATTTAGGCCATTGATAAACCTAGCCATAGTTGCTTCACTATCCTCAACTATGTTTGCCCTAATTAAAGCAAGTTCCATTTCCTTAAAATATTCATCTACACTTTTAGACCCTTGCTTAAGAGTTTGGAGTTTAATGTGCAACTCCCTAGTGTAATGTTGAGGTATGAACCTCTTTCTCATGATGGATTTCATTTCCTCCCAAGAGGAAACTAAAGGAGCATTGCACCTTCTTCTATCAGCTTGAAGCTGATGCCACCAAACTAAGGCATAATTCTTAAACTCAAGAGAGGCAATTTTAACTTTTTCTTCTTCCCCATACCTATGGCAACTAAAGATTTGTTCAATTTTAAGTTCCCATTCTAGGTATTGTTCTACATCATTTCTACCATTAAAGGTTGGGACTTCTATCTTTACCCCTCTAAACCCTTGTTCCCTTCTAGGTTCCTCTTCTCTCCTATGTTCCCTTCTATTCCTCCTAGGGTTTTCCTCATAGTATCTTCTCTTCTCCTAGGGTTTTCCTCATAATACTCTTCTCTAAACCCTCTATGTTCCTCACGCCTCCTAGGCCTCCTATTTTCCCTTCTCCTATAGGTATGGCTAGAGTGTCTCTCTCCCTCACTACTTTCTGGATGGTACCTATCTTCACTCCTAACCACACTATACCTATCCTCACTTCCTCCTTCTTGAGAAGAATGTCTTCTCTCCCTCCTACTCCCACTTAGCTCTTTCCTAAGTTCACTCATCTCATGCCTCATCATTCGAGTCATATCATGAATTGCACGTTGCAACTCGGACCTATACTTCAAAGTTCTAGGAGAAGGAGGTGGTGAGTTCCTACTACCCATTGTTTTAAAGTTTTTGATTTAAAATTTGGACCTTACCACTCAACTAAGTGTATACACTCAATGGAATGCAACACTCGTGTATGTCACTCTTTTTTGGCTTTTTCTATAATGAGACTCTCTTGCCTCTTCTACTCGGTTGGAGGTTGATTGAAGTTGCAAAGACCAGATTGAGTCTAAGTCTTAACCCTTACCCAAAATAGAAGCGCGCTAACAAAAAAAAGATCTACCGGAAGAGAATTAGAAATCCTAAGACAAAACAGAAGAATTGATATGACAAACAAGAAAAGCTGGCACTCAAACAAGCTTATACACAAGAGCAGACAGCAAAACAGACAAGACGGAAGAAATTGCAAAGAGAATTGTTTTTGGTGATTTTTGAAAAAGAGTTGCCAAAATTGTCGTTTTTAAGAAAAACAGCAAATACAACTCAATTACAGTATACAGGGAAAAAAAAAAAAAAATTACAGTAAAACTGTCACTGTATTGTTGGGATATCTCTTTGTTTTGAATTTTCTATTTTTCTGAATTTTTTTGAATTTTGACTCTTTTTGGGTGTCTTTTTGTCTTTTTCTTCGTTTGCACCCTTTTTTTGCTTTTTACACCTCTTTTTCTATTTTTGGCACGTACGTACTCTTTATTTTTTTTGTCTTCTTTTCTTTTTTGACTTTTTTTCCCAACAGAAAATTACAGAAATTTGTACACAATGAAAAGAAAATATACTGAACCTACTGTAATATTTTTGGAATTTTCTGACAGTAAACTGGTCCAAGTGGCCCAGAAAAGCAAAAATAATGAATAAACTGATTTCTAAAAACTGTAAAAACGTGATGGCAACTTGATTTCAAAAATGGCCAAAAAAATTGCTTAGCACTTCCTTGTTGATTATACAAGACCAGTGTGGTCACAGAAACGCGCTTGGTTCAATTTTAAGTTTGGAATTAAATTTGAAGGAAAATCAACAATTAGAATTTGTTGATCTTCTTCCAATACTATGAACCAAAAAAGATCCTATAGGTGAGCGTTTTGCACAATCAAACAGGGAAAGTTCTAGGTAGAGATAGCAGTCAATCCAAATTTGCAATCAGAATGCCAATCAAACAGACATAACAAGAGTAGAATATGAACAAAACATAAGCCCAAAAAATGCGCATAAAATGGCAAAAAGAAGAGAAAATTGCGCAAAATAAATGCAAGAAAGTAAAGGGGGAAACTGAAATTAAAAGGATGGGGAGGACAAGAATGTAAATGACTGAAATGTAAAGGGGAAGCGGAAATTAAAAGGATGGGGAGGACTGAAAATTAAATGACTGAAAGTAAAGGGGGAAAGCTGAAATTAAATGGGATGGGAGAAGCGGAAATTAAATGGCGGAAATTAAAGGCGGAAAGTAAAGAGATGATATATGGGGGATGACAATGTAATGGTGATTGGGAGAAAATGTAGGTGAACGATCTTTGGAAAAATGAAGACAACAATGCCTCCTCTTACCACACTTCACCAACAAACAAGCAATTTATAGCAATTATATGTAGAAATCACTCAAGAACAAGTATGAGCAATTAAGAGACAATTTATCAAACACCTAGGGGGTGGGAATTAGCGGCCCAAAACAGCCCCCAACTAGCAAGATAATCACCCAATTCAATCAAGCAAACAAGCACAAAGTAGTAGTAGAAAGGCACCTCGGGCCCGGGAAACAGTCCAAGTCCAAATTACAATAGAAAAGAGGGATTGAATTACACTAAATTGAAGCAAAATTCTGCACAAAAGAGGTGCAGCCACCACGCCCAAACAGCCAAAAACAGCCCCAAATTGCTCAATCCATCAAGCTCTTGATACCAAATGATGACAGGAATTGCACAGGATCTAGAATTGAGCAAAACAAACCAATTAGAACCAAAAATAGCAAGTAATTCACGAAATTAGGTGCTGGCAGCAGCTAATTAGCGTGAGAAAGTGCAAGAAAATGAAGGAAAATGAAAAAAGTGGAGAGGAAAGAAATGGAGGGACGCCACTGAAGCAAGAATCCTCCTGCAGCAGATAAGTCCAATCGCCAGACGCCACTAATTCAGGAGAATTAGATAAGTCTCACCATGGTTTAAGCAACAACCACCAAGCCTCACTCAACTCTCAAGAGAGGAGAAAATTTGGCATAATGCCTTTACTCTAAAAATGATGTGTGAAAATACAAGAGAGGAGGGCCCATTATATAGGAGAGGGGAGTGGGGGGGCGGCCACTTACATGAGGGAGTGGGGGAGAAAAATAAAAGATGAGTAAAAACTCATCCACAATGGGATTTGAACCCATGCTCCTAATGGTATTTGGCTAAGCTAAGCTTTTAGCCACTAAACCCCAAAAATGCGCCCAAAGCTACATAGGAAAGAAAAGATGAGTTAATTTTCTATCCTATGTGGGATTAGACCCCATGACCTCCTACACCTTGTAGCAAGGCAACCTACTAAACCAATAAAACCCCTATATAGGCGCCCCTAATTAAAGAAAAGACAAATATATCCTAATTACATCATAAAGTCCTAATTACATCATGAATTACTAATTACATCACAAAAATCCTACTTAAGTTGAGTCTTGCATGTGACTTAGGGATGACCCTCATGAAGGAAGACTCATGCTTGGTTCAGCTCCAAGCACTTCAAGTAGCTCCAAATTGGTCCTAGCCATTGTCAGTCCAGAGGTCTACTGACAGGTTGTCATCATCATGACAAATGTGCAACCAGAAGGGATTAATCACCACAATGTGGAGCCACTCATGGAGGTTTTTCAATCCAAATTATGATGAAATGTTCATGTTTCCCTCATCTGATATCTATTCCGAGACCCTCAAGTTTCAAGGTAAGCAGGATCTAGACAAATGTCTTTTTCATCATGCTTATGCCCAACAAAATGCTCAAGGTTTCGGAACCACTTCTAATGACTTCAATAAGGACGTTGTTTTGGTTTTTGGTTTTTGGTGACCATTGTTATACTAGTTCTCCTGCATGGTTACAGTAGATTACCTTAGACTATTTGATTTATTTATCAACAACAATAATGTTTCATCCCTTTCAGTTGTAAATATGGAATGAACTTCTTTAAGTTTTCAATTGTCTTAAAGTCAGCATTTTGTTGTAAATTATTAGAGAAATGAAAGATTTCAATTCTCTTTAAGTTTTCTTAGCATTTTAATTGTTTTAAATTATTAGCATTTTGTTGTCTTTAAGTTTTCAATTGTCTTAATTAAAATGAAAGATTTCATTCACATGTATATTATTTTTTTAAAACTATAAATATGGAATGAACTTCTTTAAGTTTTCATGTTATCTCTCCTAGTCTTAAAGTAAGCATTTTGTTGACTCATTTTGCATTATGTCATACACCATCCAGGAATTATGATTCTCGACCAATCATTGAGTTCCATTAGATGACACGTGTATTAATAAAAGATTTTAACTATATGCTTGTTGTGTACTTGTGTACCCTTTATAACTACTTTTTCAAGTAAAAAATAATAATAGATTTAGTTAAGTCAAAATTTAGATTAAATAAAATATATATTTGAAGCTTTTCAAATTGAAATTTGAATTTTATTTAATTAAAAAAATATTTTTAATTAAATATTTTAACTCGTGAAATCCACCTATCAATTTTGAATTTTGATGCGCGCTTGAATTGGAGTAGAGGGTTTTGATTCTTCAATGGTTGTTAGTCTAAATATTTTTTAGTCTCTAAAGTTTGACTCGATTTTGGTTTTAGCCTCTAAGCTTTAAAATCGTTGGTTTGGGTCCTTCAAGTTCTGAAATCATGTAACTTTAGTCCCTCATGGTCTAAAATCACGTAACTTTATCCCTCCTTTTACACCGTTAACTTTTAACGTTGACCTGAGAAAAATATTTCTATGTCAGCTTGTCTAGTCAAATTCAATAACCATGATGTGACAATTGAATTACACTTTAACTCATCCAATTAGATTTGTTGGCCTTCCCTCTTCGTGAACAATGTGAAGTTAAATTTAATAAAACCCAAATAAAACCTAACTGTATGAGTTGAGGTATAATTCAACTACCACATCATGGTCATTGAAACCGACTGGACAAATTGACACAAAAATTCGTTTGTCACGTTGTTAGCATTGAAGTTAACGGTGTTAAGGGGAGGGACTAAAGTTACGTGATTTCAGAACATGAGGGACCCGAACCAACGATTTTAAAGTTTAGGGACTAAAACCAAATTCAGGTCAAACTTGAGGGATTAAAAACATTTTAACTCAAGATAATATAATATTTATAATGAAGTCTTATAAATGTAATTATTAGAATTTAAATGGAATAATTAATGAAAATAATTTGAAAAGCATAATATAATATTATTATTATATCAAAAAGCATATTTAATTAATTTTTTAATGCAATGATATAAATTTTGGTTAATATTAACTCAGATCCTATTTATAAAATCATTTTTAACTTAAATACGCATATTAAAAAACATGTTTTTAACATATTGATTTTAAAACATTTCCTCTAACTTTTAAATTTACTCCTATATGAAATTAAATTCTTTTTAGGTTGAATGCCCGGTAGTTCTCTCCTGAAATTTCTTTTCGTTGAGGTTGAGTGTCTTGATTATATTGCGTATGATCTTGGATTAAGAATGTAATCTCCGATAAATAAAATAAAATGCAATTTATAAAAAAAATGTTTTAAGAATTAAAGAGAGACTTTCGAAAAGTTTTGTGCAATTTTGAAATAAGCTCTGGAAATTAGCTTCTTCAAAAGCTTTTTTTACATAAAATTAAGCTCCATTTTCTCTTTAAGAGCTTTTTAAAATAAATGTTTAGCCCAACTTATAAGTTAAATTAAATTGTGTCAAACGGTCACTAATTAATTGCAATTTTGGTTCCTCTAGTTTAGATTATGTTAAGTTATTTTTTATAATAAATTAAGTCCATCCTATTTCACAATTAAGCAAATTTGGTCACTCTATCAATTAATTTTATTTAGAATCCTCAAATTATCACTTCTACTTAACATTTCCACAAATCGAATTCATTAAATCATTTTGAGTTTTATTAAGTTTAAAACTTACCATTCAATATATCAAATTTCACCAAAAGTTAAAAAATCACAAATTTTTACCCTCTTTAAATCTTAATTTCACCTTCTATAAAATCCTTTAAATTTTATTAAATTTCTATTAAATTTTACTTGTGAACCTTTGGAATTATTTCATATCTCAAATCTATCACAAATTACCAAATATTTGAATTGAAATTGAAAGTTTGGGGGTTTATGTTTACATACGTTTGATAGGACTAATTTACTTAATTTTACAAATTGAAGAATTTAATTTTCTAAATAAAAAACCTCAAGAACTAAAATTATGTTGAGTCTCAAAAATATTATTAATATTATTAAGAAATTAATAATGTTTTAAGTTTCATAATCCTTTTAATGAGTAACAAATTTGATTGAAAATCCTTGAATAATTGCAAAAACTCTTTAAGGTATTCTCATGTTCAGCAGATTGGACCTTCTGAAGAAGACCTGTTGAAGTGAAGAAGACATGCTGAAGGTTGAAGACTCTCTGAAGTTTTATGACGTGGCTTTTGTTTCTGCATTCAATCTCCCTTGAAGAAATGCTCGTTGAAGACTTTCTCAAGAATCAAGTCTATTCAGAGACCTGTGCAAGATGTCTGCTTTAGTCACTCATCTTGGCACAGTGCGCAGAACTCATTTCCAAAATAAGTTCAAATTCTATACCTTAAAAGGAATGTTCCTGCTGCAGAAGTACAAGTGTTCAGAAAAAGTAAGGTCAATACTGCAAGCCTACCTTGCCCTGTTCACAAGCCATCAGAAGTTATGTCTCAACAGAAGAATTACCATTAAACGCTATCTCACAACGGGAATTAAACAGAGCTCAATGGATCTCAAGTCCATCTCTATATATACCTGTTCTCAGACTTCATGCAGGGTAACAAGTGAGATATATATATATCAACCTCCTGAAACGCTGCAAAATTTACGTGTAAAAATTATACTTTGATATTCTTATACAAAACTTTCATATCCTGAGATTAACTTAGTTTGTTTGTACATTTTACCCAGTTTGAGCTTTAAACTCGTGTAGTTTTTAAGCTTAGGCTATTTTCTTTCAAACACTTTTGTATAGAGCCTGGAGAGGCTTGGTAAGTAAAGAATACTTGTGCAGAGAACCTAAAGAGGCTTGGTATTAAAAGAATACTTGTAATCTATTCAGATTAGTTGAAAATCCATAGCTGGTTGGCTTTGGGACTGGACGTAGCTCACAACGGTAGTGAGTGAACCAGGATAAATACTTGACTAAGTTTTCTTACCCTTAACTCTCTTAAATTTCAGTTTAAGCTAACAAGAAGAGATCTGAATTCACTGTTTTATAACGCTTAGCTTTCAAACATATTTCTGAACGTTTTATTGAACCCTCTGAAGCAACTTTAGAGAGTATAAAAACTTCAGATAACAACAAGTTATTTGAACCTTCTTAAATATATTCTTCTTGTGAAAAAATTTCCAAAAACTCACTAAGTTTTATAAAACACTATTCACCCCCTACTAGTGTTTCCTGTGTTTTCCTACAAATTATGCATAATATGAACTAGAGAGGTAAAAAATACAACTCAACCTATAATATATATTATTTATAAACTTTTATGTTGACTCCCCCAAATATGTTTTTCAAGCTCCGCTACTGCCCTCTTCCTTCTCTTTTGAGGGCACTCAACAACCGAGTCCAAAATCCCAAATCTTTTTTTTTTCTCTTCAAAATTTCAAAATATAATCCCTATTTGGATTTGCTATTCATCAAAGCATCCTAATTATGTTTTCAAACTCACCAAAGCCTTCTATGGATTAAAGCAAGCTCCTAGAGCTTGGTATGAAAGATTAAGCAATTTTTTACTCAAAAATGATTTTTCTAGAGGAAAAATTAACACAACATTGTTCAAAAACCTTCAATAAGGATCATGTTTGGATCATCAAATGAAAACATGAGCAAAGAATTTTCGTAATTAATGAAAGGTGATTTTGAAATGAGTTTGATGGGAAAACTCATGTTCTTCTTAGGACTACAAATCAAAAAAGAAGAAAAAGGAATCTTTATCTATCAAGAGAAATATACAAAAGATCTTCTTAAAAGATTTAAAATGGAAGATGCAAAACCTTTCTCAACACCTATGCATCCTTCTACAATTTTAGATCTTAATAAAAATGGGAAATCTATTTCTGAAAAGGAATATAGAGGAATGGATGGATCTCTACTTTACTTAACTGCCAGTATACTAGATATAATGTTTTCTGTTGGATTTTGTGTTAGATTTCATTATGCTCCTAAAGAATCCCATGTAACTACCGTAAAAGGATTTTTAGATATCTTGTTGGTACTATTGATCTTGGCATTTGATTCAAGAAGGAAACTAGTTTGATCTTATAGGATACTGATGATGACTATGCTGGAGATAGATTGGAAAGAAAAAGTACAAGTGGTGGATTTCAATGCCTAGGAGAATCACTCATCTCTTGGTCTTGCAAAAAACAACCCACAATTGCATTATCAACTGCAGAAGCTGAATATGTTTCAGCTGCAAGTTGTTGCTCTCAAACTATGTGGATAAAGCATCAAATGGAAGACTATTCCCTGAGGTACTCCAAATTCCTATCTTCTGTGACAACAGTAGTGCTATTAATTTATCCAAGAATCCTATTCAGCACTCTAGATCAAAACATAATGACATAAAACATCATTTTATAAGGAATCATGTTCAGAAAAATGAAATTGAACTCAAATTCATTGAAACTAAATTGCAAGTAGCTGATATTTTCACTAAACCTCTCATATAAGAAAGGTTTAATTTCATTAAAGAAAAATTGCATATATGCAAACTGAGTTGATTGCATCTTCTATAAAATTCTAAGTTTGTTTAATGGAAGGAGAACTTATCATATTCAGAAGCATTTCCTTCTTAAAGAAGTAAGAAGCAATGGGTAAAAGCCATTCTTCTGGAAATATGAAATTGTTTTCTTCTGAAAAGAAACACTACCATTCTTTTGGAATCCACTCAACCAAAATCAATCCTTGGTTGACCAGAAAGATCTCTCTCCTAATCCTAGGAATTGTCTCTATCATCCGAATACTCCTAAGGGTCCATTCATCTAAGAAATATATTTTTAAAGAAAAGGGGTCAACCATGAAAGTAACCTTGCACTCCCTGTCTAGGCATTTGCTAGTAAGAAGCTTAAACTCACTTTTGCCTTAAGGAAAGAGAAAGCATGGGACTTGCACAATTGAGGAAATTAATTTTTGATTGTTGGAAGCAACAAAACCGCTGCTCCTCTTTTCTTGCGCGCATAGAGTTATCTCTCTCTCCTCACTCTAATCTCCTTAGTTCTCAAATGATTAGTATAGTGGATAATAACCTCACCTATTCACTAAACAAGTCATTACCCACTACTGAAGCTTAGATGCAAAAACTTCTGCTTCATCTCTCAAGTTCAAAGCCACTCTGTTTTCTATTCCAAAACCCTCTTCTTCACATTCTGTCTAAATTCCAGAAATGAGGATCAAATCTGTAGCTCACAAGAGGAAAGCAACATCCCCAAATGTCTCTGGTTGCTCATACAGCAACCATGAAGCCTTTCCTAATCTAGATGAAGCTCCTTAAACAAAGGTTCTAGATATTCAACCTCTGTCTGTAAAACTTCCACCCCCCAAACCAATTAAGAAAAATGAAGCCACTGCATCCTCTTCTGCAGTATACATTAGGAGGTCAAATAGAATATGAGTTGGTGTTGTTAAAACCCATTGTACATAAGAGAATGAAGAAGGAAAGCCCATCAATATTGATGCTTAAGAAGAAGAAAGGCTAAGGAGGAGGAGAGGAAGTTGAAAATGAAACAACAGAAGGTTCTGACTCAGATCTCTTTCCCAACAAAAATCTCTTACAGTTTTTTTACGATAAATGGGAATGGAGGACTATCATTCCTGGGAAGTTTTTTCGGCTGAATGAAGTAAAGAAGGAAGGCTGGGATAACTGATCACTTCATCAAGAAGCAAGGTTGGGGTGATTTCCTTCTTGTCTAAGAATCAATATATCCCAAACTTGTGAAAGCCTTCTATGCTCAAGTGAATATAAAAGCGATGGGAACTCACTTGTGGTAGATTTAAAGGATCCACTATGGTCCTAACTCCAAAATCCATAGAAGAAATCTTGGGACTTCCTCACTGTCCCACACAACTCTATAAAGACAACTTGTATGACTCAGTAGGAGTTTCTAAAGAAGAAGTCATCAAGAAGGTATTGAGTAAGCCAAGCTCAAACCTCATTGCCAACAAACTGACACCTATATGCAAACTCTTTCATAAGATGTGTCACTATGCACTTTTTACCTAGGGCTAGTACTCTTGAGAAGGTGAATGATCAAGACCTTCTAATCATCTATCTCCTGATGAGTAAACCTCTTTCCCTCTCTTATATAATTTCAAGAAACATGGTTATTGCTGCCAATCCAGTAAGGAGCTATGCAAGCCTGCCTTATTGAATGCTCTTAACCATCCTTTTTAAGAACCATCAAGTTTCTCTAGAAAGGGAGAATAAGGTAGAAGAATACACTTTCTTTGCATAACCAATGTAAGGAAAATGCATATCTGTAAACCAACCCTTCCCTTTACATAAGAAGTGATTCTGAAGATAGTGAACAAGATAAAGAAGAACTGTCTCACTGCCAAAGGTACAAGAAGCAGAAGGTGGAGCTTCAGACCTTCAGCAGAAAGAGAAAGAGGGTAGAGATCAAGGAAAAGGACTCTGCAGAAGAAGGAGAACCAAGAAAAAAGAAGGAAGAACATCCTTCTGTTGAAGAAGAAAAAGAAGAAAGTCTGGATAAGATGGATTCTCCAGAAGTTGAACCTCTTGCATCCTTCAACTATGAAGAAGAATCCTTCTCTAAAGGAAAAATTGAAGGAGAAGAAGCTTCCCAAGCAAGAGTTGCTTCTGAAGAAAGGGTTGAAGAGGAAATTGCCTTTGAAGAAGTATGGTTGCAAATGCCTTGACCATGCTTGCCAAGAGCTATTCTGAAGCACCCTCTTATGACATTTCTTTACCTATTCTCCATGAAGACCCTCTTACCCAGATTGTGAAGAATAATCTCTTGCTAAGACCGAAGAGCTTCTCCTTTCATATGACGAAGATGTGGAGGAGAATGAAAGATGTAAGAACTGACACTGCCCATTCTGGTCCTTTCGCAAGAACTTTTGGAACTGATATGGTAAACTAGTTTCTAGCTTCTCCTATTTTAGACTCAGGAATTCCTACTACAACTCCTGTTAGAGACAATTGTCCTAACATATCTTCCACTTTTGGATCAATGGGATCCTTCCTGCAATACTAAGGGGGAGAATTTACTTTAGCTCTTAAACGCATTTGATTATTCTCTAATATTTAGAATCATATAAGATAAATTTTGAAATGTTGTCATCATAAAAAATGGGGAGATTGTAAGGTTCAAGAATCCTCTTGAGATGTTTTCATAATGACAAACTCTCAAAATAAACTTAATATAATTCTGAATCACTGATATCACTGTATAATGGTTGCAATTGAGATTGTCTTGAAAATAATAGAAAAATCTTAAATGAATCTTCAAAGAAGATTTGTCAGAAGAAACCACCAGTAGCAGACCTCAGAAGAAACAATTTTGCAAAAGAAATGCCTTATCCAGAAGACACTACCCGGAAACCTTCATATTTAATGATAAGAAAAAATATACTTATCAAAAGGTTGTCAAAGCATATTTCAAGAACCCTCCAGTAGACTGAAATTGATAAATAAAGTGACAAATTCAAATTGCAGGAGTTAAAAACATTTTAATCTGGAATTAAGAAATTTGCCAGTATTCTTTCACATCTTAAATACTACTCCAGAAGAAGAAGCTCGATTAGAATTAAAATCATGACTCCAGAAGAATGACCCTTCAGAAGAAAGATTGGTCAAACCTGATGAAAGTGAAAAGCCGCCACTTGACAGTGACAACTTCTTCACAGCCAGCTAAGAGCTTAACCCTTCTCCAAGGCACTCCAACGGCTAGTTTGCTCCATACTTGGATATAAAATGGATCCCCTCTCCATCCCAATACACACAACACCAGAATATGCTATTAGTGCATCAAAATTACCATTTGTACCTTCTGGAGAAATACCATTTTCTGTCAAATCATCATTCTTGTTCCCAAATAGTGAGGAAAGTCAGAAAAAGTGTATTTAGGTTCATTATCTTTCAACTGTGCTCTTTTCTTTGTTAAATCTTGATCCTTTAATTGTATTTTTCTTTTAAACCACTGATTATAACTCTCAAGACTAGCAAGATCGTATTTGTTCTTCTTGAGAGGTCTGTGTATGTTCTTCAGAGAGTTGTACTTATATTATGTGAGTCAAAACTGCAGAAACTCTATTCGGTATTGTAAAGTGAGTCTGCAGAGGCTGCAGAAGAATACTAGGTGGTGTGCTACACCAAGGAGCCTGAGGAGGCTGTGGAGAAGAAAGAATACCTGTGTATCAAGCTTGACATAGTGAAAATCCTACCGAGAGTAGGGACTGGACGTAGCCCTAAGGTTTAAAGGGTGAACCAGTATAAAATACTGTGAGCACAATCTTCTTTCCTTAATCTCTTTCTATTTTAAGTATTTTATCAATTCTTCTAAAAGGCGGTAGAATCATCTTTCACTGCCACACATCAAAGTATTTTTCAAATCTACCTAATACCTATGTATGTGATTTCATAAATTTATTACTCGTATTTTGACAAAGAAGTCTTTCAAAGGAAGGACTCTATTTTCATAACATAAGCACTACTTAAAACATAAAGTTATATCTAGAATATCTATCCTTGTGTTATTTTGTATAACTTGAATACTAAGCTTCTAATATTAGCCAAGAAATATTCTTGAGCAGATATAGTTAGAAGTTCTTGAAGAAATACACAAAATTCTAACTGGTCACAATCCAACCCCTTTCTTGTGACTGCAATATTTACTTCAAGAGTATCTCAGTCTGAAGGACATGGACTGGTGATGGAGCTTCTACTTTGGAGAAAAGAGGAAAGAATTCTCATCATTAGGATTGGATTCTATGGGAAGTTAAAAATAGACCATGTTAAAGCTTCCAAGTATGGTATCACCTCTTGTACCCCAATCAATTCTTCAATCATCAGTTCAACCAAGGTTCTCTCATTCCCTACCCTTTCATTTGTGTCTCTTATCTTTCTAAACATATCTTTTATCGTATGTTGTATGATTCTGTGGTTGGCTCTTACCCCTCCTTTGTTAAGACAAACCCTTAGATGCATAAGGTTTTAATGATTGGCAACCCCTCTGACTAAGTAAAAATTTAAGTTTCATTATGAGTTTACTTTTGCATCTGACCCACTTACTTGAGTGTGCAGTTTTAGAATCTAACTAAGATACAGATACAAAGGCTTATGAAATCATCCTTCATCAAGCACCAAATGAAATCTTAGAATCAGACGCAGAAGGATGCAAGTTAGACTTAGAACCAAATGTTGAAGACAAAGTCATAACTCAAAGTACAAGAGTTAAAGCCTCAAGATCTGTAAAAGAAATATCTACGCAAGATGATTTGAAGCACACAGTCAGAAACATATCTCAGAAGCATTAGCTTAAGTCAGAAGCAGAATTAATGTCAGACACAAAAGCATTATTCAGACACAGAAACAAGTCAGATGCAAAAATATTGTGTCAAGACAGAAACAAGTACAACATGTTGATGTGGTCAAGTTCTTGACACATAGTGGAAAGAGCTGTTGGAAGACTACAACGACTATAAACGGCTAGAATCAAGCATGATCCTATAAAAAGCCAAGAGGAACGCATACCAAAATAAATAGAACACGCATCAAAGAGAAGAAACTCTGGAAAAAAAAGCTTTCTACTGTGTTTAATCAATTTTACTTGTTTCTGACCCACACAATCTTCACTGTTCATCAATCTTAGAGTTTTATTTGTGGAATTTATTTTGTAAGATCCATTGTAACTTGACTTGAGGATTATACTTTTGATTCACACTTTATGGGTTTAAAACCTCAAGTTAAGATAAACCTTTCTTTTATCTATCTCTATTGTAACTCCTCCACCAAGTCAGAAGGTGTTTCTAGACTGTGGTGTTGAGTTGAGAAGCTTGGAGAAGCTTGAACAAGAATACTCAGGAGCCTGAAGAGGCCCGTGAAGGAGAATACTTATGAGCCTGAAGAGGCCTTGCGAGGAGAATACTTGTAACTTGTTGAAGTTAGTGGAAAAATCTCACTAAGGTGAGGACTGTACGTATCTCTTGGTTGATAAGAGTAAACCAATATAAATCTTGTTGTGTTCTTCTTCTTCTTCTGACTCTATCTCTTAGTTATTTCTGATTCTCCTTTCACAATTCTGAATCTGCTTCTGAGTTTTAAACTTAATCTTGAAATTGAACTTTAACTCTGAAACAATATTCATCACTTCAAATTACTTGAATCATATTTTTGATAAAGAGGACCAGAAGCAAAGTTCTTAACTAAACCTAGTTTTAGTCAGAACCTCTTTTGCATTTGTTTGTGACTAACCTTCTGACATCCAAGTGAATTGAGAATCCAAGTCAGAAACGATTTTTAATTTTTAATAGGCTTATATGTGTCTCAATTCTACCCCCCCGTTCTTGAGACTTTACCAACTACATTCTTCCCTGTGTAGTTTTTGTTTATTACTCCTTTATGTGCCTTTTTCTTTGTCAACTCCAATTACAAATCAACTTTCAAGTTTGTTATTAGGTGTGGAGTTCATTTTCAACCTCATCACATCAGACCCACACTTATTCCCTCCTGAACCTCTTAGATTCAGTCTTCATGAGTCTGATCTTTTTTATTTTATTTTGTGTACCCCTATTGTTTCTTCTTACTCCCTATTCCTTTCTTCATTCCTCCCCTTCCCCCTTCTATTTCCATTATTTCCATTGCCCCTTTACTGAACTTGCTTATGTCTTGCAACGATTACGAGCTGAAGAGGCGAGAAATCATAGGGCAAGGCGTAACAAGAGAAGAAGCAGAGACAAATTACTCAGAATCAGGTAACAATTCAAGCAAACCAAGAAGAAATTCTTAGGAATCAACAATAAATCCTTTGGAGGTAGAATCTTATTCATATTGAACAACAAAACCTTAGGAACTTTGTGTTGAATAGGCTTGAGGTGTCCTAACAGTCCATGCTAGATATTAATTAAAATAGAATGAGTGAGTTCCTTAGGAATGGATTTATGCCTGATGATGACTAATGTAATATGCCTTATTATCAATGAATATTTGTTGTTGCTTGCCTTAATTTATTATTTTACTTTTACTATATTACTGCATCTTTTTCTATCTATCATTTATATTTCGTTTTCCTTTTTTGATATGACAAAGGGGGAGAAACAAAGAAAAAGAAAGCATAGTTTTTTTTAAGTTATGCAGAAATTTAGACAATAGTAAAAGGAGGAGAAAACAAAGATGAATAAATGCAATCACTCAAGGGAGTATCATCTAAGGGAAGCATAGAGTATCACTTAATCATTACTATTATTATCAATTTGTGTTGCTTACCTTTAAGACTCAATAAAAATTCCAAATTAGTTGCCATCATTAAAAAGGGGAGATTGTTGGATAAAGACTAAATCATAGTCTGAAATCTCTATGTTTTGATGGATAACAAACTGAAATATTTTAATAAGTCTTAAGAATCAAACAAAGTCTGAAGTGCATAACAGATGGATCTTAAGAAGGCTAACGTCAAAATAAAAGTATTATGACAATATAAAGTTATCTTGGTGTGAAGACTGAAGGAATCAAGCATGTGGTCAGGGTGCAGCGGAATAAATGGATTCCCTCCATTGTCGTGATCGTTAATGTGAAAACACGAATTAAGGCATAAAAGCTATGAAACAAAAGGTCGTACCTTTTAAGGATTGCGAACGAGGCAATAGCAGCCACGTCTGTAGTGGTGTCCAAACCAACAGGCAAAATAGGAAACCCTCCTCAACTCTTCTAGTAGCGTTTAGAGAGTAAGAGCGACTACTTATGTGTCTAGGGTAATGCAACTCATGCTATATTTATAGAGTGGTGGCTAGGGTTTTACCCCTCACCCCTTATCCCTAACACATATGGGTCTGGCCCATTAGGTTATAATTCTAATCAAATTAGAATTATTATCTTTCCTAGCGGCTTGTTGTATGCGTGTGACCCAATAAACTTTTAATATTTGGTTATGATATTAAAATAAAACTCTTTTATATTTAATATCATAAATAGTGAGCGGTATCTAGCAATACATCACTATCCAAATATTGAGATTATCACAACTTTGACGAATCCTATTTATGATAATTTATATGATCTGTCCCTTTGTCCAAATATCTAATTGAACACAAGGGCATGGAATGTGTCAACCTTGCATAGTTCAATTTATGTTTTCTTGATCCCCAAGCAGACTGTACAGAAAATAAACACCTCATGTTTATCCTCCTGAGCATCGGCATGCATTTTGCAGTCTCACTTTATAAAGAGGCCTATAGATTTAACTCCTGTTACATAGGAGGAACAAATCTCATCTAGGTCACTCACATCCCACCACATAATTTATTATGTGTCCAAATACCAACTTTATGATCACCTTGTTACAGGCAACGTTTGATGATATTAAAAACACATAATTCCTTATATAGGAATCATAGTGATTTCAGATCAAGGGACTTTATATAAAATTTATCAATTTAAGAAACGTTCATGACACTTATGTAATAATCCATGCAACGTCCTTAAGGTGGGTTTGTCCAGCACACTATTACTCTTAATATGTACTTATGTGAGCACATGATATCTCATATCCATGATCCGTGAGATGCGATCATCAATGAACTCACATACTAGTCTAAATGCATCTTTGTCCTAAGATGATACTTGACTAGGGACTATTTTAAGAATAGTTCTTCATAAGATTTCACGATCAAGTCATCTACTTGATTTCTTATGAAGTTTAAGCTTACTATTCTAAGGACATTAATTATATTCTAAAAGAATGAATTGCCTTTATAAATAATGATACATGTGATGGATGTTTCAAAAACATATAAGTCTCTAGTGCATATACCTAACAATCTCCCATTTGCACTAGACATTCAAACATAACTCTTATGCCTAATGATCTAGTGTGCCCTTCATGCTTCTGCTGCATAAGGGGTTTTGTGGTAGAATCAGCGACTATTTCCTGCTTCGAACTTTTCTAGCACACAGCGCCACCATTCAAACACATGACTTGATTGCGATCTTTGAATCATCTTTGTCAGTTTTGAGATCTATCTCTATAGATCTTGATACCTAATGTAACATCCCAAAATTTAACATAAGTGAAATGTAGGAAGGTTGTATAATGATGATTTTGAGGGTAACTATATGTAAAAGGAACAGGTAAAGATAGGAGAAAGGTAAAAAGTGTAAAGTTAAGAAAAAAAAGTTTCAGCATTTTAGCTCAAGCGAAAATGACTCGCTTAAGCGAATTATGCAGTAAAAATATGAAAAAACAGTTTCTGCATGTTTCGCTTGAGCAAGACAAGTTCGTTCAAGCGAGAGTCAGAGCAATTTTTGAGGGCTCTCTGAACGATTTTCGCTTAAGCGAGTAGGGACTCGCTCAAGCGAAAATCATCCAGAGATGGAGTCTTTTCTGAATCATTCTTGCTTAAGAGAGAGGTTTCGCTCAAGCGAGAATGTGAGTGTGGTTTTAGAGAGAGGAGTTCTGGTTTTAGAGAGAGGAACAATTCCACAAGCTTGAAGGAAGGATTCCGAGCCAAGATATCTATCTTCAAGCTCCAATTCATTCTTCCCATCTCCTTTTTGAATTCAGGTGAGTGTGGTTTTCCCCACTCACTCCATAATTGTGCAAATCCTATACTATGATCCCACTTCTTTGCTTTCCTTTCTAATTGTGTGTGTGTTGCTGAATTATGTGTGAATTTTCTAATTGAGTTTGTATTGAGAAATTTGAATAGGGTATGAATGATAAAGAAATTTAAGGTTTTCTTTAATGTTCTATATTTCGACTAATTCGAGCATGAAGTTTATATTACTAAATTCTGTAATTTTAATTCCTGCATAATAAGAAGTAAATGTAAAGAAAGGAACTTTGGTTCCAAGAGGTTAATTAGGGGTTAATATCCCAGAGGTTAAGTAATTAAGTTGAGGTTAAGTAATTAAGTTATAATTGAGATTGAATGATTGAAAACGGGAGGTTAAATTGGCCACAAGGAAGACGTTCCTTGTACGGTATTGAGCTCAGTCCAGGTCAGAGGTTCAAGTGAAAATACCCATCGGTGTTGGGTAATACACCAAGAGGTTGATTACAAAAAATTTGATGTTGAATGATTTGATTATTTGTAATTGTTGCATTCATACTATATCTGTACACCTGTACTTTGATCACACTCACTGGGACTTAGTATCACCACACGATATGTGGTTATCTTTAGATGCACAGGTCTCTCCTCGTACAGGACCGTGATCTTGGAGATTTGTGGAGCTGCTGTTATCTTCTTCTTTTTGGTTGTAGATACTTATAGCTCTTGGTTAGAAGTATAGGCTGTGGACATAGTTGTATGGACCTTTTTGGAAGAGGATATTTGTACATGTGTTTCTTATACTTTCTTTTCTTTAGAGCATATGTATAGGGTTTCCTCAGCTTCATGATATATGCATAGACTACCTTGAGCCAGTTGGCACCTTTGTGTGTGTGTGTGTATATATATATATATTTATTTACTTATTCAGTTTCTATGCTTACACGTGTTATTTAAATTAACGTTGGTAGTTTGAATGACTTGTGAGAATAAGTTAAATCGATATCTAAATGGCGCGAAATAATTTCAGAAATTCAAGATTTGGTTTCCAACAGACTAAATCTTTGTATAAGAAATTATGACGTTACACTTAACACATAGGTAGCTTCGCCCAAATCTTTCATAGAAAAACAATCTCCTAACCAAGTCTTTACAAACTGAAGGGTAGGAATGTCATTTTCTATGAGGAGTATGTCATCTACATGCAAACCAGAAAAACCACTATGTTGTCACTAACCATTTTGTAGACAAAAGGTTCATCTTCATTTTTAATGAAACCGAACTGGTTAACAACTTCATCAAAACGAAGATTCCAGCTTCTAGAAGCTTGCTTTAATCCATAAATGGATCGTTGTAACTTGCATACCTTTCCAGCATTTTCAGGTATACACAACCTTCAGGTTGTATCATATACACATTTTCAAGAAGGCTTCCATTTAGGAAGGTTGTCCTGACATCCATTTTCCAGATTTCATAATCATGGTAAGCTACAATAGCAAGCAAGATCCGAACAGATTTAAGCATGACAACTGGGGAAAGGTTTCATCATAGTCTATACCATGAATTTGCTTGAAACCCTTAGCCACCAACTGTGCTTTAAAGATACTTACATTACCATCCATGTCAGTTTCCTTTTGAAAACCCACTTGCACCCTTTGGGTTTTATCCCTTCGGGTGGTTCAATCAAGGTCCATACCTTGTTAGTGTACATATATGGAATCCATTTCAGATTTCATGGCATCAAGCCATTTCTCAGATTCTGGACTCAAAAGAGCTTCTTGGTAAGTCACTAGCTCATCTTGATCCATTTAGCAATACATCCCCTTCCTGAGACACAAGGAAACCATATCTCTCAGGTTGGTGACATACCCTATCTGACCTACGCAAGTCTTGCGCTACTTGAGCTGGTGGCTCCACAACACTTTGTGGTATCTTCTCCTGTTCTATTATTGGCTCACTGCTACTTTGTGGTACTTGAATTTCTTCAAGTTCTACTTTCCTCCAACTCATTTTCTTAGAGACAAATTCCTTCTCTAAGAATACAACAGTCCTAGCGACAAACACTTTGCCTTTGCTAGGATTATAGAGTAGCAACCCTTAGTTTCTTTTGGGTATCCCACAAATAAGCACTTATCTGACTTGGGTCCTAGCTTATCTGAAACTTGGAGTTTCACATAAGCTTCACAACCCCAAATTTTCATAAAAGACATACTAGGTCGTTTCCAGTCCATATCTCATATGGTGTCTTTATTATAGCCTTAGGCCATCTTTATCCCAGAACCCCACTTTTTCACTATTCACGGATCTTAAATGGGCCCCACCACACACAGCAAAGTTCTTATTAAGCACCTATCTTCTCTAATCCAGCACCTCACTTTTTTACTATTCACAAATCTTAAATGGGTTCCACAAATACACATACCCAATTTTTATTATTTTTAATCATAAATTTAATAAATAATAAAAAAACTAAAATAGTAATTATTTGGGTTTAAAAAACGTTGCTGCAACGGATGAAATTTTTTTAAATATCACTTATTTAACGGGGGTTGCAACCCCCGCTAATTTCAAATTTAAAAAAAAAATAATTTAACGGGGGTTTACAACCCCCACTAATGTCAAATTTAAAAATAAAAAATTAAACATGACTGAAAAGCTGCCATGGCGCAGTAACTTTTTTAGTTGCATTTAGCCGGGGTTTAAACCCCCGGCAAATGCTAAAAAAATAAAAAAAATTATAGCTCGCAGGTGCTCAACAGAGCACCAGCTCTTTCGGAATTCGTGCCCCTGTCAGTCAATATCGGTGGTTCTTATCAAGCAGTGGGTCTTATTGAGCTTTTTGCTCAATAAGACCATCGTTAAAGATGGCCTTAGATGGAAAACGGTTTAGTGTGAAGGCTGTTGTTAACAAATCATGACCCCAAAAGGAGTCGGGGAGATCAGTATGACTCATCATAGATCGAACCATATCTAATAGAGTTCGATTTTTCCTTTCTGAAACTCTATTCCTTTGAGGTGTTCCAGGAGGAGTGAGTTGAGATGTTATCTCACACTCTCTTAGATAGTCATCAATTGTTGGCTTAAGTATTCTCCACCTCGATCTGATCGAAGTGTTTTAATAGTCTTGTCAAGTTGGTGTTGTACTTCATTCTTAAATTCCTTGAAATCTTCAAAGGACTCAGATTTGTGTTTCATCAGATACACAAATCTATATCTACTGAAATCATCAGTAAAAGTGATGAGGCATTGAAAACCTCCTCTAGCCATTGTGCCCGTGGGCCCACATACATCACTATGTATGAGACCAAGAAGATCACCAGCCCTTTCACCTTTTCCGGTGAATAGGGTTTTGGTCATCTTCCCAAAAAAACAAGATTCATATGTTTCAATTGATTCAAAATCAAAAGATTCCAAATGGCCATCTTGATGGAGTTTGGATATGCGTTTCTCATTTATGTGGCCCAAGTGACAATGCCAAAGATAAGTTGGGTTCAAATCATTTGTTTTGACCCTCTTAGCACTTATGTTATAGATAGGAACTTCAAAGTCAATAACATATAGTCCATTGTTCAACTTTGCACAACCATAAAACATATCGTTCAAATAAATTGAACAACTTTTGTTCTTCATTATGAATGAAAAACCAATCTTGTCTAAACAAGGAACGGAAATAATATTCCTACTAATGGAAGGCACAAAATAACAATTATTTAGTTCAAAACTAGCCTAGTTGGCAAAGTTAAATAATAAGCTCCTACGGCTAAGACAGCAACTCTTGCTCCATTTCCAACACATAGGTCGAATTCTCCTTTAGCTAATGACCTACTCCTTTTAGATCCTACACATTCACACAAATGTGAGATCCATATCTGGTATCCAATACCCAAGATGCAATACTAGGTAAATTGACTTCTATAACATAGATACTTGAAGCGGAAGTCTCACTTCCCTTCTTTATCTCCTCCAGGTACTTTACACAGTTTCCAATGTCCTGATTGGCTACAGTGGAAACATTCTCCTTCCTTAGCTATCCCACCCATAGGCTTCATAGTAGAGGTACTAGGCTTATCCTTGCCTTTGTCCTTTGGTTTGAAATAGGGCTTCTTGAACTTCTTCTTTCCCTTGCCTTTTCCAGGTTGGACCATCAATATGGCCTTCCCTTTACCTTTATTAATGTTTTGCTCAACTATTCTTAACATGCTTAGTAATTCTGGCAGTGGTTTGTCAAATTTATTCATGTTGTGGTTCATGACGAATTGACTATAGCTGTCTGGCAACGATTGCAGGACAAGATCAGTGGTCAACTCTTGGCCTAATGGGAATCCAAGCCTTTCTAGATTTTCAATGTACCCAATCATCTTGAGTACATGAGCACCAACAGGATTTCCCTCTGCCAGTCCACATTGATAAAGTGCCTTTGAGACTCTAAATCGTTCATCCCTAACTTGGCCTCGATAAAGTCTCTTTAAATGTACAATCATATTGTACGCTTCCATGTTCTCATGCTGTTTTCAACATTCATGGTAGCAAGCATAAGGCAACCTACATCGCGAGCATCATCCAGATGCTTCTTAAAAGCATCCTTGTCAGCTTTCGAATCTGTTGCAGCGGGTGTTTCAGGAACGGGCTCTTCCAGGACATATAGCCTTTTCTCATGCCTAAGGACAATCCTTAGGTTTCTATATCAGTCTAGAAAGTTAATTCCAGATAGTTTGTCCTTCTCAAGGTCAGATCGCAATGAAAGGTTATTTGTTCGTTGCTATGGTAATCATGCACATAAGTATCATATAACAAACATATTTAATAAGGTCTTTGATTAAATATGTCTCCCACTAATTTGATTCAAAATAAGTACCCTCAATATAAAGAATTAGAAAATCCAATCACTAGATTTTCTAGTGGGCCAAGATCCATATTTCACCTAATTTGAAGTTAGCTTTGGCTGATCGCTTAAGAAAAGATTAATTAGGTAGGAACACACTTTCCAATTGCATCTCATACAACTCTTGGATAGTTAGGTGAATAACTCTTATTCTAATTCATCTTATGAATTAATGCCTAACTTAGTGCCTCTAGGTTCTTTAATCCTATTGAATATACCTAGTTAAGTCAAAACCCAATGATTGACAATTGGATATTACTTTTATCCCATCGCGCCTCACTAGAATAGATAAAGGTACCCTGCTTTGGCAGACCCACTCTTCATTGATTCTAGCCTTGACGAGTGTCATTCATTGGAAGGCAAAACATGACTTAATATTAGTGCCTCTAGGTGTTTCAATCCTATTGAATATACCCAATCAAAACCCAATGGTTGACAATCGGATATTACTTTTATCCTATCTCGCCTCACTAGAATAGATAAAGGTACCCTGCTTTGGCAGACCTACACTTGATCGATTCTAGCCTTGACGAGTGTCATTCATTAGAAGGCACACAAGCATTGAGGGATTTGATCGTTTAATTTTATTCGTTTGTTAAACTATTTAACAAAACACACAAGCATGCATCTCATACAAATAAATGATATAGTTATGGCCTCCTAAAATTCCAATTCAAAATTACATCATGTATATCATCTTGAAGCCTCCATCCACATGTCTCCACATGCCCTCATTGACTCCATGTCCTCTCGGTTATATTACATAACAAGAAGAAACCTCGTTTAACATACGAGGGGATAGAGATGAGAAAAGAATTACAAATAGAATATAAGAGGTAAGGCACGACACGCAGGTCGTATTAAATAAAACAACTAAGACCATAACCAATCATCATCAAGTGTCTCACATCAAACGAATACTTCACGAACCTATAAACAGGTAAGTCCCTTGTATCATTCGAATATGCTCTTGTTAGCAAATTGATAAATGGTATGTTTATCGCAACCAATAATTGAGTCGAGACAAGGTTTCAACAATTGAACCCTTTAACGCCCAAGACATGAACTCTTTATGTTCCACGGGACCCTCTAACACCAGAACATATAAATATATATACATCGCACACAAACAATCAATAATGGAAACAATATAAACTGAAACGCGAACCTGCGCTTCACCTACGCCCAGCGTAGATGAAGCGCAGGTTCCAGAATCAAATTCTGTAAGTTGCGCTTCATTTGTGCTTCACCTGCGCTTCATTTGTGCTTCACCTTCGCCCAACACAGATGAAGCGCAGATAACATCGATTAACTGTGTTCTGCTCTTTAAACAGTAAACAAAATATCACAATATTCAAAAGATTAAAAGCCTAAAACGTGTTTATCGCAAACCAACACTCTGATACCAATTGAAGGGAATCAAGCATGTGGTTAGGGTGCAGCGAATAAATGGATTCCCTCCCTTGTCATGATCGTTGATGCGAAAACACAAATTAAGGCATAAAAGCTATGAAACAAAAGGTCGTACCTTTTAAGGATTGCGAGCGAGGCAATAGCAGCACGTCTCTAGTGGTGTCCACGCCAACAGCCAAACTAGGAAACCCTCCTCAACTCTACTAGTAGCGTTTAGAGAGTAAGAGCGACTGCTCATGTGTCTAGGTAATGCATCTCATGCTCTATTTATAGAGTGGTGGCTAGGGTTTTACCCCTCACCCACTTATCCCTGACACATATTGGCCTAGCCCATTAGGTTATAATTTTAATCAAATTAGAATTATTATCTTTTCCTAGCGGCTTGTTGTATGCACTTGACCCAATAGGCTTTTAATATCTGGTTATGATATTAAAATAAAACTCTTTTATATTTAATATCATAAATAGTGAGCAATATCTAGCAATACATCACTATCCAAATATTGAGATTATCAACAACTTTGACGAGTCCTATTTTATGATAATTTATATTATCTGTCCCTTTGTCCAAATATCTAATTGAACACAAGGGCATGGAATGTGTCAACCTTGTATAGTTCAATTTATGTTTTCTTGATCCCCAAGTAGACTGTACAGAAAATAAACATCTCATGTTTATCCTCCTGAGCATGGCCATGCATTTTGCAGTCTCACTTTATCAAGAGGCCTACAGATATAACTCCTGTTACATAGGAGGGACAAATCCCATCTAGGTCACTCACATCCAACTACATAATTTATTATGTGTCCAAATACCAACTTTATGATCATCTTCTTACAAGAAACGTTTGATGATATTTAAAACACATAATTCCTTATGTAGGAATCGTAGTGATTTTAGGTCAAAGGACTTCATATAACATTTATCAATTTAAGAAACATTCATGACACTTATGTAACAATCCATGCAACGTTCTTAAGGTGGGTCTTTCTAGTACAATATTACTCTTAATATGTACTTATGTGAGTACATGATATCTCATATCCATGATCCGTGAGATGCGATCATCAATAAACTCACATACTAGCCTAAATGCTTCTTTGTCCTAAGATGATACTTGACTAGGGACTATTTTAAGAATAGTTCTTCATAAGATCTCACGATCAAGTCATCTACTTGATTTCTTATAAAGTTTAAGCTTACTATTCTAAGGACATTAATTATATTTAAAAAATGAATTGCCTTTATAAATAATATCATACATGTGATGGATGTTTCAAAAACATATAAGTCTCTGGTGCATATACCTAACAAAGACTATAACAGTTAAAGGATTTTGAGTCTAAAACCATTCCAAGTTTGAGGACAATTTCAGAAGTTTAGACCCTACATGAAGATAACTGTGAAGAATCTTTTGTGGTACCTTAGTCTACATAAAATTCAAATTCAAATATTCTTTGAATGATACTACAAGTTCTCTAATTGAAGAAATAAAGCAGAAATATTTTTGAGGAGAAAGAACAACAAAACCAAAGTAGAAAGAATGTAAGAAAAAAGGACAAGTTGCATTGCGCAAAAGCATTTTGGTCTTTCCAGTATACACTATTGCAACTTTAGAAAAAATAACCATCGAATCCATGCATTAAATTCTAAGAGAATAAGAAAACCCCCCTCTCATGAAACTACTCCGTCTCTAGGAGCCTATAAATAAAAGAATGGAGAGTGAAAGTGATAGAGAACTTTGATAAAGAGCTTACATGCTGCCATTTTAGCTACTCTGATTCTTTAATTTTGTCATTCATTTTCATCTTTGTATTGTTCTCTCAAATGAGTTTTTGACTTGAACTTTCTCTAATAAACAATCCGCAATTCATTTTTCATATCAACACTCAGTGTGCTTAAAGATAGAGTTTTATCTTTTTTCTTATCATTACTTGTGTTTGAGCCTGAGTGCTTGCTTTTGTAAAGAATAACTTGTAAAGGTATCGGAAGGTTGTTGAAGAATTGTTAACTCTCCTTGGCAAGCGTACCAAAAGTCAACTGTAGTATAATGATTTAAGATAAGAGTGTCGATCCCTCGAGGAACGGTTTCAGTTAAGTTTTAGTTATACACAAAAAGCATATATACAACAGTTTTGGATTGATTCATGATGGATTTGATTAAACTAAGCTAAATTTACATAAAGGTAATATGAGAATAACAATAAACTTAAGGAAGATTTCAGTAAGAGAAACTGGGATTGAATTTCATCTATCTCACTCATCCATATTCTGGGTAAATATAAATACATAGCATTTGAAACTATCAATATTGATGCAACACACAGAAATCATTTATATTGATTCCTCAAGTATAAAATTCATAAGATTAATCCCCTGAATATTGATTCCTCAAATATTCAACAGATTGTCCAGCATTACGTTCAAGTGTTAAAAAAGCATCGATATATTGAAACCTATTCCTAGCATTATGATATATCGAGTATTCTCGTTCAGATCGGATTTTCAGAAATACTTTCCAGTTAGATCTAAAAATCAAATTCAATAATTCTATTGATCAGATAGAATCAAAGATGAAGACAGAACGATAATACCAATATTGATCGAAACAAGATTACTATATATAAATATCACCAGAATATGTCTGAGTTCGTGTCGATTACATTCAATCCCAATAAAAGAGATTAGCTACTCATAGTAGCTTTTACAACCAAGAAATATGAAGGAAGATGAAGAATCTTGATTCTGCAGCTTTCGTTCTTCTTCGAGCTCTTCGTTCTATTTTTAGAAAGTGACGAACTGTCGAAAACTGAAATCAAACTCTGTTTTGTGCTGCTGCGTAAGTGGAAATTCGCTTGAGCCAAAATTTTTAGCCCAAGCGAATGGAATCCTTCATGGTGAAGCAAAGTCCATTCGCTCACGTGAATGAAATTCGCTTGAGCGAATTAAGCACCTCAAAAACCCCTTCTCGATCCAAATTCGCTTGAGCCAATTGGAACTCGCTCAAGCGAATTTTCAGCACTTAAATTCCTCCTTTTCTCCTACTACTCCATTCCTTGCTCGCTCAAGCGAATTTTCAGCACTAAATTCCTCTTCTCACTATCCAATTCCTCTGCTCCTGGTAATCCTCTTCAACTTTTCCTGCAATTAACACCAAAAATTGGGATTAAAAGGTTTCAATTAAACCAACACTCGGATATTACTGCTTAACTTAAAAGTTCTAGAATTTGGAGGAAATCAACTAAAGAATTAATGCAATTAACCCATAAGTGTCATGTTTCCATATGAAAATAACCTAATCTTTGGCACTTATCAACTCCCCCAACCTAGAATCTTGCTTGTCCTCAAGCAAAGTATGCAGTTATACTCAATTAGACATGCCTTAATTTCTGAAACTGGTTATTTGGAAATCATTTTCATGGTCCTTCAAGAAACAACCTCACAACCAAACTACAGATTTGAATTAAGAACACATGGAAATTCCAGCATCAAATAGGAGGAGGACAATAGTGCAATCAATCACCAAAAAACAATTATAACAATGATATGATTTAATCAAGGAAATTTTCTCTCAAGTCTCACTGGTGAGTGTTTCTCTCTTTTTCACTGAAGTTGCACAAATTAACATTGCTAGTTATTTCCAATTCAATTACAATCACACAATTGGCATGGATCTTAAGGTCTTAAAAGGGATGTAATGAGGCTAGGCTTTCAAAAACATTGGTTTTTCAGGTTAATCAAAAGCACACTTTAAGAAAGAGAGCATAAGCATTTTCAATTCAATTCACATCAACTCTCTATTCTTGACACTTCAATACATCCACTTTTCATTCTTCACAATTTACTCCTTTTTTCATTTATTGCATTTTTCTTCTTCTTTTCTCTTCTCTCTCTTTTTTTTTCGATATATACATTAAGGAGTAAATTGTATAACCAAACCTCTTTTTCTTTATAACACACTTTCACTAACCCACCATTAATTTGTTACTAATTAAATGCACCTATGCTCTCCTTCCTTTAGTGTGCAAAGTAAGGGTGAAATTTTTCAATTTAGGTTCAAGGTGCAATATCAAAGAATAATTAAGCCCAAATGGGCTAGCAAAAATTGGTTAATTTTAGGTTGGCTCTTTGGCTCTAGCTTTTTATGTACAACACAAAATTGCCTTAATCATTTCCATGCCTTTTATGCAATGTTATCAAAAGGAAACTCTAGCAATATCAATTGGTCAATCAACAGTGAACTCTCAGTCTGTTTATGGATTCACACACTCACTAGGTTATCTATGGCTTTTTCCTTGATTATATCATCTATTGTTATAATTATTTATATTGGTCAATTATCATGCACAAATGTCTTAGTCCTATTTGATTATGCAATCCACCATATTTTCTTATTTTTCTCTTCTTTCATTCAGATTGTTCAGTTGTTCTATCTTAGGACACTTACTGAATCCTGATTTCCTTTTTAACCAATTTCCTCAAGAAAATTTTTTCATTAATTCCCAAAAAATTTTCTAAGTATCTATCAGTATTATGTCCAAAATTTTAAGTAAAACTACTAAAACGCAAATCCTAACTACTAAAATAAGCAACAACCTGAAAACAAAATAACTGAAACAACCATATATATAGCTATCACATAACCCATAACTATCAAAAGCATAAAAAAAAAACTGCAGTCTCAAGTTATCTGCCAAAATACCACCAAACAGTATAAGCAAGTATTAAACTATGAACAATAAAACCGTGTCACCGCATAAAAACCACAACAAAGGGATCAATCAATCTCCCCTCATGATACTGTCCAAGTCATCCTCAAAGTCTACATCATGGAAGTCTACTCCAGCTCCATCTCCAATATCAGCTTCATCTTCATCTACCACTCCAAATATGGTCCTTCTGCTGAAATGTAATCACCTCCAGGTGCAGCTCCAAAAGCATCCTCTCCATCAATATCACCTCCATAAGCAGCATCTCCAGTGGCAGCAGCTGCTCCAGCTCCACTCCCCCTGGAAAAATTGGGCTGTCCCCAGGCCATTGGACATAAGGAATTGAGCCGGATCCATACCTGCATAGGGACCTTTCAAATTATGATGTAGCAACCACAACAGCCAATTACTTTCAATATACATTTCACTTGCATTTGTCCTATCATGTGAACATTCTAACACTCAAATGCAAAAGAAGAAAGAAATCACTAAATTATCATGTATGACAAACAGTTCAAATGCACAATGTAATTTTATCAATTGAAGCACATTATGCACAAGTTCGTTTACATTGCCATTCAACAAGTCATCAAGCATTAAGAACAATTAGGGTGATTCTTCCCTCTTTTTAAACTCAAATGCTCAATTTCAAATGCAAGCAATTCACCTTTAGAATGCACAACAAGTGAATGATAGTTTATAAAAGTGAACATCTTACAGGTGTATTTCATCAAACACTTGATATGCATTATTCATAACTTCATTCAAAACTCAAATTTGTTCTCAAATATTTCAACCCATAGTCATTCAAATGATTCACAACACACTATTAACCACCCAATCAGTGTTTTTCACCAAATCAATCACAATTTCAAAACTAGAGCATATGTCTCCTACCTTAGGGTTCACCATAATGCATAAACCAAGACATTGTTCGGTGAGATTGAAGAAAATCGAAGGGAGACTTACCTTGGAGAGTGATTGGAAGAAGGAAGAAGAGATTGGAGTGTGAAATTTTTGTTTTAAATTGAAGAAAATCGATGCCCTAGGAGAGGGGTTCCATCGCGCACGAGAGAGAGAGAATGGGTTTGCAAAAAGTGAAAGCTTTCTCTCTGTTTGTTGTCAAAAGGGTGTGGGCAATTAAAATTTTCGCTCAAGCTAATATGAATTAGCTTGAGCGAATTCTGTCCAGAGAGTGTGAAAAAATACCCCTAAATTCGCTCAAGCGAATTTCTATTCGTTTAAGCGAATTTCGTCCAGAGAGCAGCATTTTTCACTCCTAAATTCGCTTAAGCTAATTTAAATTAGCTTGAGCGAATTTAGCAGAAGTTGCTTATTTTCAAATTTTCTGCATAATTCGCTTGAGCTAATTGCTTTAGCTTGAGCGAATTTTCTGAACTATTACTTCTCAATTTCTTTTACACTTTGCAAAATTTTCTACCAATTTCAATCATTCAATTCTTGATTATTGCTCTCTCTTAGACTCCAATTCACACATTAATTCACTCCCTACATTGACCTCTATGATTCAACTGAAGTTGAGGGTTCAATCACAAGAAGGGGGTTGAATTGTGATTGATTAAAATTTTCTGCAAATTTCTTTTAATACTTAATCTGCTCAAGTCTTACTTGGCTTAGTATTAAATAGGTTAACCACCAGAAGATAGAAGTTAGGTACAATGCAAATATGCAGAAGATATGATTCCTTCTTGGAATCTTGATGGTTAACACTTACTTAGGTAATATATAGTTCTCAAAATAGTTTTATGCACATGTAATAATAAAGGAGAGAAGGGTAAAGAAGATGGCACACAGAAATTTTTATACTGGTTCACCTCTTCCAACCTGAGGGGCTACCTCCAGTCCCTACACCTGTAGGATTTTCTCACTCTTTCAAACAACTTACAATCTTCTTGGGTAACCTTACCACTAGTATCTTTACCTGCCTCTTCAGGCTAACAACAACCTAACCAGCTCAGTTTTACAACTGAATATCAACTGCAGAACCTTTTGCAAAAGATTCACTACCCAGAATGCTGCAAGTACCTTCTGCAGATTCTGTAATCCCACCGAGATCACCAAATCTCAGTAAACCTTCACAGGGAAAACTAATTACAACTTTCTTGGGTAACCTTACCACTAGTATTCTTTACCTGCCTCTTCAGGCTCTCAATAACCTATCAAACACAGATTTCACACTGAATACTTACCTGCTGAACCTTCTGCAGAAGATTCAGTCCCAGAATACTGCAAGTACCTCTCTACAGATTCTGTTAAAACAACTGAGATCATCAAATCTCAGTAAACCTCACTGAGAACCTCTTTCCCTTGCTGCTCAAAGAAGGAAATGCACCTGCACACCTCTCTTGAGACTTTACAATGAAAATGAGAAAGAATAAAACAACAAGGCTCAAACTATTACAATACTTGCACAGCAGAAGAAAATTGATGAGCCAAGACTCTCTCCAAAGCTTTCAGACCAGAAAATAATCTTAAGAAGGAGAGAAAATTTTCCAGAAGATTAGGAAGTGTAGAAGCAACAGCTGATGTATCTTCTGGAGTGAGGTGCCTTCCAATTGAAGAGAAAGCATCCTTTTATAGAGTTCTGGGGAGAATATAGCCGTTGGAAGAGCCAGCTGGGTCCAAGGATGCTATGTCACTTTCACTGCTGCAGCGTACAGCTTACAGCTATCTGGTTTGACCAATCCTTCCTTCTGCAGTCTGTTTTTGGGCTATTCTCAAGGCTTTTCTTCTGTAGACATGATGAACCTTTCCAGTATAGTATTTTCTCTTATTATAGGGTCAGCTGGCCCACTGGAACTATGAGAAGATGAGAAGAATATGGTTTAATTTGAGTTTTGCCTTATTTGCACCTTCTGCAGCAATTCTTTCCTTCTGCAGGATTATCTGGAATGACATTTTCTTGCAGATTCCTTTAACATTTATCATTTGCTTGATGGAGAATATTTTTAAGTCAATTTGCAGCTGTGACCTCAGAAAGTGAAAAACTCACTTTGTCTTGTATGTTCTCTATCTTCTGCAGACTATGAAACTTGTGGATTCGTAGCCAGTTCTTCTGTAAGCACATTGTGGGCTCCAATAATTTGACATAAATTATTTGAACTATGTTTAATTAGATGAGTCTCAGAAATGAGAAAAAATATTGGATCAATTCTGCTTCTTCTCTGCAGCTTTCCTGACAGCATGTTTCTTCTGCAGCTTTGTTGTAAACTGCTTCTCTGCAGTGTGCAGGAATTCTTGTTCTTCTTCTAGAGCAAACTATTTCTTATGGAAGTCTTCTTTGATGGTCTTCAACTTGACATATTCAGGATAATAGCTTGGGAGTGTGGAAACTTGTTCAATGCTTCTAAAGATACTTTGAACTTTGAATATGAATTTGATGCTTCTGCAGAAGCTGTAAGTTCTGCTTCTAAAGACAAAAACATGTTTCTGATGATATGGATCTTCTCCAATTGCTTGTTTGCATCAGCAACACTTGGAATGAATATGCTTGAATTGCTTAAGTGATCTTTCATATTCAGAAAGTGTCCAGTTTCATAAAGGCTCCTTCTCATGCTTCTAGAGGTCTTGAATGATCCTTCCAAAGCTTCAACTTTGCTTCTGAGCTTGATACAACTTATTTTAATACTCATGGGATCGTAGATGAACTGTCTTGACCTTCTTGAAGCTAAGAAGCTACTTCTTGAATATGTTTCACACTTTGGACATGAAAGCTCTATGTGACATGCTTCTAGACACATATTCTGATGTTAAATGATGTTTATGATCTTTGTAACCTTCCTTCTGTAACTTTTCCTGTATTCTTTCTCAAGTGAAGACATTAGTACCAAAGTATTCAGAATACTTAGAATACTGGTGTGAAAGTTTGTTGTCATTAAAACCTTTGCTCAAAGGGTCTTGGACCTTACAATCTCCCCCTTTTTGATGATGACAAACTTTCATGAACAAATTCTAAGTTTTCTAAATGAGGGAAATAATAATCAAGTTATTTAACAATAAAGAATTAAATCTCCTCCCCTTAGTTTGTGCCATTTATAACATTCAGATAACAAAAATGAGATTTAACAATAAAGAATATTTCTCCCCCTGAATTTGTGCTATTCAGATAGAAATTTGTTATGACTGAATCTTTATATTCTTCTCCCCCTTTTGTCATCCATCAAAATGGGCATGAAAATGATAGGAAGGAATAAGTTCTTTTCATTGCCTAGCCTAGGCTACTAGAATGTGAGGAATGATTTAGATAAGATCAAATGGCATCCATCTTTATGTCTTAAGTTTGTTGGAGTGAGCTAAAAGCATTGGTAGAACATGAGAAGCACTTGCTAGTTAACACAAATGTGTTAAACCAGAATTGATACTACACAATCCTTACTTCCCTTCTCTTGCATATTATTCAATCTTAAGCTAACTTTTCTCATTAGTAAGATGTTGAAGATAAGATCCCTTTATCCAAACTAAGTTGAATCATCAAGAATAGGGGCTTGGGACTTTATCATAAGATAATGGGATATAAGAATAGAAGAGGTATGAAACTGATTTACCATGTTCGTTCCAAGTTTGCCTATGGAGGCTCTATCTTTTTCCAATGTAACCTCTTTCTTTTTCTTCTCTATCACCCCTCAAAAAGCACTTGCTACATATTCTTCCATGCAAAGAAGAAATGATCTTACTCCTTTTCTATATCATCAAGAGGATATTTTGTAAAACCTAAAAGGCTTGGTAAGAAACATGTCATATGGAAGACATGTACATATTCATGAATATACCTATGAGTGAGTAACATTGAGTATCCCTTGATATCCTTCATAAGATATTGATCATCACTGCTAAACTTAGAAGTTGCAGCAAAGATGCTTTTCACTAATCTTGGATACATAGGCTCCTATATTTTAAAGAATTTGAGCCATCCTAGTCTTTCTAAGAAGACATATACATCCCCAATCTCCTCTATGAGTGGTTTAGGAGTTTCTAGTGGAAGAGATTTTGTTACCGGAACAGGTTGTAACAAGGACAACTCTAATTGGTAAACTTTTATGGACATGAGTAGCTAAAATTTTTATGCCATTCCTTCCTATAGCTTTTGATCCTCGTGAAAATAATAGGAATGATACAAGGAATTGGCAAAAACAAGTAATGTTGTGAAAGAGAAATGAATATATGAAGGAAACAACCTATCTATCACTTTGGGGTTATAGCTACTATTTATAATGAGTAAAAATGAAGGCAACAACTCCCTCTTAGGCATTGAGGAATGTGAGATATCATCAATAGAAAGAAATCCATCTCCCTTTACTCTCTCTTCAAAAGCATGATTTTTGCTTCTAGATGGGAAATTTATCTTCTAAGTGTTTTAGATTAGGTAAATAAGGCTCATGTTGAACTTAGAACACAACAATTATGCATTTGATCTTTAATGAAGCTTTATCTTTCTTCTAGAAGATGTTTAGAAAAGATATCAACAAGTTAAGACTTTGTCTCAACATATTTCAGTTCAATGCCATGCTTATGACTATGATATCAATATGTTTTGATCTAAAATGATGCATGGGATTGATAGATAGGTTCATAGAACTTTCATCATCACATAAGATTGGGATTTCAGTGTACCTCAGGGAGTAATCCTCTATTTAATGTTTAATCCCCAACATATTTGTGAATAATCTTACTGTTGATATATATCTTGCTTCTTACAGTGGATAGAACAATAGCATTTTGCTTGCTACACATCCATGATATGAGAGATTCATCAAGAAATTGGCATTCACCATTTGTGCTTTTTCTCTCAATCCTAACTCCAGCAAAATCAACATCATGGAATCCTACAAGATCAAAACTTGTTCCTTTCTTGTACCAAAGGCCAAGATTAGTAGGTCAAACAAGGAATCTAAGCATTTACTTTATAGATATGACATGAAATTCTTTTTAGAAGAAGATAGAAACTGATGAGGACATCATAGCAGTCAGCAGGTTAGGTGGGCCCATGACAAGGGCGCAGTCTAGGAGGGCTAAGGAGGCACTACAACTTGTCATCAAAGAAGTCCAACTCAAAACATGAAAAGCATTAATGGAAGCTCATAACTCATTAACTGCACTCAAGTTGAAGAGGAGGACCATTTGATGAAGAGACAGTTTTCATTTAATGCAACTACCAATTGAAGCACTTCAAGCTGATGAGGTGGCATTGTGGGCGGCCACACATGGTCCATTGTGGGCGGCCACATGGAGTCTTTTATGCTGAATTATTGTTGTTTATTTATGCTTTCAATAAGGGTTAGGAGTTACAAAACATTTGATTAATATTTTGATGGTTCAAGACAAGGTTGTAATGAGTTTCAAAGGCATTAAAGCCTTGTCTACTAGCCGTTTGGGAGCTAGCTTGTGCGCATGAACCTAGTCCTTTTGTGGGCTTCATGGAGACCTTCTATTTGCTCTAAAGTTGCGGCCAACATGGATTAAAAGGCTGAGTAAAATACCATCAAGAGGGCCGGCCAACATGTGCATAATTTGGTGAGTAAAGTATCATTAAACATGTGCTATCAAGTGAGTAACTTGGCTGAATTGTAAGCCATCATTTGGGCCGCCAACACATGCTACACATGGCTAAAATAAGGTGATTAAGAAGGTGATAAATGGCTGGTTCAATAGCCATCAAAGTGGCAGCCACACTCATAAAAGGAAGGTTACACATTGAAGGCACACTTGAAGAAAGAAGGCTATGTGGTGCGGCCACTTATTGGCTGAATCAATGGCTACTTTAAGTCATGTTTTATGGTTACATTTCTTGTATTATGGCAGCCACATGTGCATCCAAAGAGCTGGTAGGGTTGCGGCTAGGATAGTTTCCAATAGGTGCATTTTTATTAAGTTTTTATTTAGGGTTTTCATCAATTAGGTTAAAATAGTTAACTAAGGTTGCATGGGAAATGTATGGAGGGTATTTTAGGGACAATATGGGCGTGAACATGCAGCTGAATGCATGACCTAATTGATCTTGTAAAATCCTATAAATTCATGCTTCATGCATACAATAAAGGACAGAATAAATTATGCAGAAAATTACCTATACTTTGAGAGTGTTTCTCTAAGTTTTCTTGCTAGTCAAGAATTGAGAATTTATCAAAGGATCCTTCCTTTGTGTGTATGTTCTCAGGGATTTATCTTTCAAGTCTTTGAAAGTGTGACGTCCTTTCCTATCTTCCCATCCTTTATTTCTTCTTCTTCTAGTTTTTTTACCTTTTGTTTTTGTGCTCAAAATCTATATTTTTCCTATACGCTAAACTTGGTTTCTAAGTGATTTATTTATCAAGTTTTCTAAAGGGTGAATATTTTTTGGCAAGGTTACTACTTGGTTCTCAATTTTTTGATCAAAGAAAAAGGTATATCAAAGAGAAAAAGAAAAGAAAAGAAAAAGATACGTACGTGACAAAAGAAAAGAAAATAGAAATGATGAATTTTTGGTAGAAAAGTGTTTATCAAGGAGAGTGCTCTTTTATTCAGAAATTTCTGAGGTCCATGAAAAATAGAACCTCAGGTTCATATCATTTGGTAATCAGAGCTCTGGTTATTAGAAATTTTTCTGAATTCTTTTGTTCTAACAATACTATTTCTTCTTAGCTTTTCTTGTGTTATTGTTTTCTTGATTACACGCAGGTTGGTGAATTGTTTGATTTTATTCTCCTCATTGGTGTGGTAAGAAATTCAAGAGAAATAGAGTGGAAAAAGGCAAGAGAGTTACGTCATAGAAAAAGCCAAGTATTGTGTGCAAACACGAGAGTGGTGAGGTTTCCAAACAGTTAAAATTGTTTTTCTCTGTTACATTTTTTTTCTTGTTCTTTATTATGGCAGAAAGAGTGGGAGAATTCTACATGATTAGAAGACTTCTTGGTAGCCAAACCGTAAACAAAGAGGAAGCCAAAGGGATAACATCTTTCACAGTAGATGTTCAATCAATGGTAAAATTTGTTTGGTGATTATTGATGTGGTAGTTGTACTAATGTGGTTAGTTCCAGATTGGTGAACAAGATGAACTTGGATACAAAGCCACATCCTAGGCCATACAAGCTTCAATGGCTTAGTGAAGGTGATGAAGTACACGTGAAAAGACAAGCAGAAATTCCTTTTTCTATAGGAAAATATCAAGACAAGGTGCTTTGTGATGTGGTACCTATGGAGGCCAGCCATATTCTCCTTGGGAGGCCGTGGCAGTATGATACCAGAGTTATCCATGATGGCTTTACAAATAAAATTTCTTTCATGTACCATGATAAAAAAATTGTTTTGAGACCTTTGTCACCTAGAGAGGTTAGTGAGGATCAAAATAAATTGAGAGAAAAGATTGCTCAAGAGAGGTTGAGTGAAACACTTGAAAAAGAAGAGAGCAAAAAGAAAAAGAGTGAAACACAAGAGGGCAAACAACTTCTTTAGTCAAAACAAAGAGAAGAAAAGGGGAGGAGAAGAATTAGAAAAAGAAAGAGAGAAAACGAGTAAGGAAAATTTAAATTCTAATGTTTATTCTTCTCTTGTTTGTGATGTTTTCTTACAGGAGCAAGAGGATGTGACTGTGAATGACACACGCAGCAAGCTGCCAAGTTTGAAAATGAATTGTGTTGATATCATTCCTAGTGCTCCATTGTACGTTCAACCCACTTTGGGAAGCCAAACTCATGGCGAAGTTGAGAACAAAATACAGGGAGTCTTATGGTTTGTCATACAATGTTACATGTTATAGTAATTGTGTAGTTAAAATCATAAAGGAAAATCATAAGCACATTGGGGTTAACTTGTTTGATGAAAATGCTTTTTGGAATAATCATTTGAATACTCTTAATTTGTTGTTTATTGGAAAATATTCATGGTTATTTCCATTTGGTTTTATTTGATTTGATGATTATGACTAACATGTATAAAGATAAAGCCAAAGAGGAATACAAGAGAATGTCTACGACCCTGGTGTTTGGGTTTGGACACTAAAAAAGAAGGCTTCCTTAATGCATAAGGAAGAAAAGGCAAAATCTGAATTTGTTCACGTTGTGTTTGATCCAGGAGGATGGAATGGTTTCAATCATGTAATTCCTCTTGAATTTTTATCTTTGCCTAACAATTCTAGTTTTGCGCACAATGAAACAACAGGCTAAGGTAGAAAGTGTCAAGAAGAAGCAAGGAAGTTATGCTCATCAAGCAAGCAAAGGAAAAGAGATAGTTGTCTTCCATCCCGGTGAATGGATGTGGGTACATATGCGCAAGAAATGGCCCCTTGAACAGAGAAGTCCAATTTCTATCTAGGAAAGATGGTCCCTTTCAAATCCTAGAAAGGAATAATATCAATGACTGCAAAATGAATTTTTTGGTGAGTATCAGATTAGTACCTTCTTCAAAGTTTCTAACTTATCTTTATTTGATGTAGGTAAGAAAACTTCAGATTTGAGGACAAATCTTTTTCAAGAATGGGGGTATGATGAGGACATCATAGCAGTCAGCAGGTTAGGTGGGCCCATGACAAGGGCGCAGTCTAGGAGGGCTAAGGAGGCACTACAACTTGTCATCAAAGAAGTCCAACTTCAAAACATGAAAGCATTAATGGAAGCTCATAACTCATTAACTGCACTCAAGTTGAAGAGGAGGAACCATTTGATGAAGAGACAGTTTCATTTAATGCAACTACCAATTGAAGCACTTCCAAGCTGATGAGGTGGCATTGTGGGCGGCCACACATGGTCCATTGTGGGCGGCCACATGGAGTCTTTTATGCTGAATTATTGTTGTTTATTTATGCTTTCAATAAGGGTTAGGAGTTACAAAACATTTGATTAATATTTTGATGGTTACAAGACAAGGTTGTAATGAGTTTCAAAGGCATTAAAAGCCTTGTCTACTAGCCGTTTGGGAGCTAGCTTGTGCGCATGAACCTAGTCCTTTTGTGGGCTTCATGGAGACCTTCTATTTGCTCTAAAGTTGCGGCCAACATGGATTAAAAGGCTGAGTAAAATACCATCAAGAGGGCCGGCCAACATGTGCATAATTTGGTGAGTAAAGTATCATTAAACATGTGCTATCAAGTGAGTAACTTGGCTGAATTGTAAGCCATCATTTGGGCCGCCAACACATGCTACACATGGCTACAATAAGGTGATTAAGAAGGTGATAAATGGCTGGTTCAATAGCCATCAAAGTGGCAGCCACACTCATAAAGGAAGGTTACACATGAAGGCACACTTGAAGAAGAAGGCTATGTGGTGCGGCCACTTATTGGCTGAATCAATGGCTACTTTAAGTCATGTTTTATGGTTACATTTCTTGTATTATGGCAGCCACATGTGCATCCAACGAGCTGGTAGGGTTGCGGCTAGGATAGTTTCCAATAGGTGCATTTTTATTAAGTTTTTATTTAGGGTTTTTATCAATTAGGTTAAAATAGTTAACTAAGGTTGCATGGGAAATGTATGGAGGGTATTTTAGGGGACAATATGGGCGTGAACATGCAGCTGAATGCATGACCTAATTGATCTTGTAAAATCCTATAAATTCATGCTTCATGCATACAATAAAGGACAGAATGAATTATGCAGAAAAATTACCTATACTTTGAGAGTGTTTCTCTAAGTTTCTTGCTAGTCAAGAATTGAGAATTTATCAAAGGATCCTTCCTTTGTGTGTATGTTCTCAGGGATTTATCTTTCAAGTCTTTGAAAGTGTGACGTCCTTTCCTATCTTTCCCATCCTTTATTTCTTCTTCTTCTAGTTTTTTACCTTTTGTTTTTGTGCTCAAAATCTATATTTTTCCTATACGTTAAACTTGGTTTCTAAGTGATTTATTTATCAGTTTTCTAAAGGGTGAATATTTTTTGGCAAGGTTACTACTTGGTTCTCAATTTTTGATCAAAGAAAAAGGTATTATCAAAGAGAAAAAGAAAAGAAAAGAAAAAGATACGTACGTGACAAAAGAAAGAAAATAGAAATGATGAATTTTTGGTAGAAAAGTGTTTATCAAGGAGAGTGCTCTTTTATTCAGAAATTTCTGAGGTCCATGAAAAATAGAACCTCAAGGTTCATATCAGAAACTTTGCACATAATCCAATTGAAAATGGCAATAGCTTGCTTACTACTTTTTAAACATAATAAGGAAGCAATTATACCTCTGTATTCCTTTTCAGAAACAAACTTACCATATTCATCTTTATCATGCAAAGTGGATCAATGCATTGGTTTGTCCATTGGCTTAGCTCCATCCATCTTGAATCTTATGAGAAGATCTCTTGGAGATTTCATCATCTTCTTGCTTTCTTTGTTTCTGATCACTTTACCTTTCTCATCCATCTTGTTTATGAAAACTCATCTTGTTCCAAAGATGGATTGATTTTTAGAAGGGGGAATTATTGTCCACACTTTGTTCTTTTCAAAATGTTCAAGTTCTTCTTCAAATGTATTTCCAATGATTGATCATTAGGGTGAGCATTACTCTGGTTTCCTGCTCCTAAGTATGGATGGATCATTGGAAGCTGGTTGAATATTCCCCATTCTATTTTTTTTATATAATTTAGAATCAGAATCTGCATTCATGTGTTTCGGCTCCTTCTTCTGATCAGTTTCTGATCCTTCTTCTGATCATCTTTTGTTTAATGACTTCTGCTTCTGAAGTCAGTTTTATCCTTCTGGTTTAGATTTAGTTTTTCTATTTCATTTCTAACCTGCAGTTCTTTCTTTCTCAAGAGAAGCATTAGATTCAAAGAGCAATAACATGCATACTTTCCTCAATCAGTTTGATTTCTAAAGGGATTTGAAGTTAGTGAATATCCATGATAGACTGCCTTATTAGATTTTGAATCAACTTACCAATTATAGCATTCACATCCAAATGTATGCAAGTATGAAATGTTTAGGTTTTCTACATTTCCACAATTTATATAGAGTCTTGTTTCACATGCTTCTAATAGTGACTATATTCAAAGTATAACATGAAATGCTTACAACTCCACCCTTGACATTTGTTGGTGGTGGGAGCTTTTCTATAACCTCCACCTTGGCTTTATCAACCCTCAATACCCTTGGCAGAGATTTTATGGCCCAACATCACTCCTTCAGTAACCATAAATTGGCATTTTTCCCATTCAAGACCAGATTGGTATCAACACACCGCTTCAGTACGATATTCAGATTTTCTAGGCAATGATCAAAAGATCCACCAAACACAGAAAAGTCATCCATGAAAACCTCGATGCATTTTTCAACCAAATCAGAAAGATTGCAAGCATACATCTCTGGAAAGTTGTTGGTGCGTTACACAATCCAAAAGGCATTTTCCTGTAAGCAAACACACCAAATGGACAAGTAAAAGAAGTTTTTTCCTGATCTTCTGGATCTACAGCTATCTGATTATAACCTGAATAACCATCCAGAAAACAATAAAAAGCTTGTCCAACTAACCTTTCTAACATTTGATCCATAAAAGGAAGAGAAAAATGATCTTTTCTAGTTGCTTGATTTAGTTTTTTATAATCAATACACATCCTCCAACCCGTGACTGTCCTAGTAGGGATTAATTCATTTTTATCATTATGAATAACAGTCATACCTTCCTTTTTCGGAACTACCTGGACCGGGCTGACCCAGGCACTGTCAGAGATTGGATAAATCATACCTGCATAAAGTAACTTCATTACATCTTTCTTGACCAATTCTTTCATTGTTGGATTTAATCGCCTCTAAGGTTGTGCTACAGGCTTATAATCCTGCTCCATGTGAATTTTATGCATACAGTAGGATGGACTGATTCCTTTTAGATCAGACAAGGTCCACCCTATTGCTCCCTCATTGGCCTTAAGCACTTTGATCAATTTTTCTTCTTCAGAAGTCGTCAAGGCATTGCTTATCACTACTGGTTTGTTACCTCCATCTGTAAGAAAAACATATTTCAAATGAGAAGGTAATACCTTACTCCAGCTTCTGACTTTCAGATTTAGTTTCCTGTTGTAACTTTTCTGATTTTGCTTCTGTTAGTGCAATCTTCTTTGATGAATCCAGATGGTTCAAATATTCATCAACTTCTTTCTCATTTTTCTTCTCCAATTTCATACAAACTCCAATTAATGCTTTTTCTAGCGGGCTAGCTTTTGTCAGTTGCTTTCTGGCTGCTAGAAACATTTCATCTACTACATCTATTCTGAAACACTGTTGTTTATCCCTTTGGATGTTGCATAGCCTCGAATACATTGAAATTTACTTCATCATCTTGCACCCCTGACCTTCAATTTGCCATCATCTACATCAATTATAACCTTGGATTTCTTCACGAAAGGTCGTCCCAGTATCAAAGGAACCTCAACATCCTCCTCTATATCCATCACCACAAAATTACTACTGGGAATACAAATTTGTCAACTTAACCAATACATCTTCAGCAACACCATAGGGATATTTCATGGATATGTCAGCTAACTGTAATGTCATTCTTGTAGGCCTCACCACCAGATCTCCTATTCTCTTCAACATAGATAAAGACATCAAATTAATACTGGCCCCCAAGTCAAACAATGCCTTACCTACTGGAAATGTTCCAATGGTAACAGGTATAGTAAAACTTTCCAGGATCTTTAGACTTCTGAGGTAAAGATTTTTGAATGGTCGCACTATATCCTGCTTCAAGTTCTATGTTTCTTCAGAAAACCTTCTTTTCTTTGTTAGGAGCTCTTTCATGAATTTTGCATATGTTGCATTTGCTCCATTGCTTCTACAAAGGAATATTAATTTGCAATCTTTTGAATATATCCATGAATCTTGCAAACTGTCTCTCCTTGTCTCTTTTGATGGATTCTGAGGGTATGGTAGGTTCTTCAGTTGTGGCACCTGTCTATCACCCTTCTCCCTCTTTTTCTCACCATTTTTATTTTCTCCCTCTTTTTCTTTTCCTTTTTTCAACTCTCTATTTACAACCTCACCTTTATTTTGTTTTTCCTCTCCCTCACACTCATTTTCTTCTTCTTTCTCCTTTTCCTCCAGAACTTCCTCCTCCACGGCTAGGTTGTCACCAATCCCTCTCCCTACAACTCTTCCACTCCTTGTAGTGATTGATTTCCAATGTTCTTAGGATTGGTTTGTGTGTTGGCTAAAAAAATGTCCTGATTGTTGATCTGACAACTGCTTGGCCAACTGTCCCACTTGTGACTCTAAATTTCTGATTGCAGATTCAGTACTTTCTGATTTGACATAGAAGTCTGCATGAATTTCTCTAATGTTTCCTCCAATTTTGATGTTCTTTCATGTACAAAAGGATAATGTTGTTGTTGTTGTTGATAGGGAGGTTGTCTATTAGATGGCCCAGCTTCCTGTCTCCATCCAAAGTTCTGGTTCTAATTGTTTCTCCATCCCTGCGAGAAATTATTAGCATAATTATTAGCATTAGTGGAGAAATTACATGATCTTCCTTGATTATCCATGTAATTAATCTGTTCTTCCTTTTGATTTTCTTGATAAGAACAGTGACCATTAGGATGGTCACTTCCACAGAAATCACATATTAACTGTTGTTGTGATTGACCAGGATTAGATTTCACAGCATGTAATTGTTGAGGAAGCTTTGACATCTGTTTAGTAAGTGCCTCAATCTGTTGAGTCAGTATTTTATTCTGAGCTAAGATGGCATCAGTAGTACTCAGATCAAGCACTCTTCTTCTTTGCATTGTACTCCTTTCACGTGAGCCTGTTGATCAGCAGATGCTAAACCTTCAATAATTCTTGTTGCCTGTTCTGCATCTACTGATAACATAGTCCCTCCAGCTGCTGCATCCAATATCATTTTAGTATCAGGCATTAGACCATTGCAGAATGTGTTCAATTGAGTTATGTCTTCAAATCCATGGTTGGGACATCTCCTCAACAATGATTTGAATCTTTCACATGCTTCAAAGAGAGATTCATCTGGTCCCTGCTTAAATGATGAAATATCTGCCTTAGCCTTTATGTAACGAGAGGGTGGAAAGAATCTGTTCAGAAATTTTGCCTCTACTACACTCCAGCTAGTCAGACTCTGATTTGGATGAGATTTAAGCCATTTCTTTGTTTTTCCTGCCAATGAGAAAGGAAACAAACGTAAGTATACACTTTCTAGATCATCTTCCTCAAAACCCATTGTTCCAATTAATTCATAAAAAGTAGAAAGGTGGGTATATGGATCCTCATGATCCATTCCATGAAACTGATGGGCACTAATCAAGCTCAGGAATGCAGGCTTCATTTCTATTGCTTTTGTTGCAGCTGGTACTACAATGCTTGAGAAATGTCTGGGACCCTGTTGTAAAGCATAGTCCCCCAGAGTTCTCCTTGGTGGATCTCTTCTTTCTCCAGCCTTGTTTTCTATCTTTGCTCTGTTTGAATTGGTGTGTGTTGGGAGTGTTGGAAGATTCACCTATGTTCTGTCCTTGCTTTTTCTTTTTGTTTTTACCTCTGTTCTTTCGAGCTGCCTTCTCAATCTCAGGGTCAAATTCCAGTTGATCTTTAGGTACCTGACCTCTTAATAACATAAATCAAAGCAACTCAAGCAAGGACTAGCACAAAATAAAAATCTAAACAAAATACTTGTTAACTCCTTGGCAAGCGTACCAAAAGTCAACTGTAGTATAATGATTTTAAGATAAGAGTGTCGATCCCTCGAGGAACGGTTTCAGTTAAAGTTATAGTTATACTCAAAAAGCATATATACAACAGTTTTGGATTGATTCATGATGGATTTGATTAAACTAAGCTAAATTTGCATAAAGGTAATATGAGAATAACAATAAACTTAAGGAAGATTTCAGTAAGAGAAACTGGGATTGAATTTCATCTATCTCACTCATCCATATTCTGGGTAAATATAAATACATAGCATTTGAAACTATCAATATTGATGCAACACACAGAAATCATTTATATTGATTCCTCAAGTATAAAATTCATAAGATTAATCCCCTGAATATTGATTCCTCAAATATTCAACAGATTATCCAGCATTACGTTCAAGTGTTAAAAGCAATCGATATATTGAAACCTATTCCTAGCATTATGATATATCGAGTATTCTCGTTCAGATCGGATTTTCAGAAATACTTTCCAGTTAGATCTAAAAATCAAATTCAATAATTCTATTGATCAGATAGAATCAAAGATGAAGAACAAAACGATAATACCAATATTGATCGAAACAAGATTACTATATATAAATATCACCAGAATACGTCTGAGTTCGAGTCGATTACATTCAATCCCAATAAAAGAGATTAGTTATTCATAGTAGCTTTTACAAACAAGAAATATGAAGGAGAAGATGAAGAATCTTGATTCTGTAGCTTTCGTTCTTCTTCGAGCTCTTCGTTCTATTTTTAGAAAGTGACGAACTGTCGAAAACTGAAATCAAACTCTGTTTTGTGCTGCTGCGTAAGTGGAAATTTGCTTGAGCCAAATTTTTTAGCTCAAGCTAATGGAATCCTTCATGGTGAAGCAAAGTCCATTCGCTCAAGCAAATGAAATTCGCTTGAGCGAATTAAGCACCTAAAAAACCCCTTCTCTGGTCCAAATTCGCTTGAGCGAATTGGAACTCGCTCAAGCGAATTTTCAGCACTTAAAATTCCTCCTTTTCTCCTTACTACTCCAATTTCTCTGCTCCTGGTTAATCCTCTTCAACTTTTCCTGCAATTAAACACCAAAAATTGGGATTAAAAGGTTTCAATTAAACCAACACTCTGATATTACTGCTTAACTTAAAAGTTCTAGAATTTGGAGGAAATCAACTAAAGAATTAATGCAATTAACCCATAAGTGCCATGTTTCTATATGAAAATAACCTAATCTTTGGCACTTATCAAGAATATCTTGCAAGCGTGAAGAGGCAGTGAAGAATACTTGTAAAGGTACCTTGATATTGTGAAAATCCTAACTGTATTAGGGACTGATGTAGTGAAGTTGGTTGAACGTCTCAAGAGGGGGGGGTTGAATAGAGACTTGAAAATATTGTACCCGAGAAACTCAGATTCAACCTGAGGTGAATCTCAAGTATGAGACTTGGAACTTAGATTGAATCTTAACTAACAGAAGGTTAAGATTAAGAAAGCTTAACTCAGATCGAATCTTAACTCAGATTTGAGCTTAACTCTTAAAATTCGTTAAGTCCAATCTCAGTTATACAAAGACATATCTGAGTTATGCAGAGACATATCTGAGTTATGCATAGATAGATCTGAGTTATGCAGAGATAGATCTTAGTTATGCAAGGACTAATCTGAGTTATACAGAGACTGATATGAGTTATGCAGAGATAGACTTTCTTTTAAAAATGTTGTAACAGATAATAAGAGATAGAGAGAGAAAGGGCACACTCAAATTTATACTGGTTCACCCACAACCTTGGGCTACATCCAGTCCTCACAACCTTGTGAGATTTCCACTATGACAACTTTCAATTACAAGTATTCTTTCCTATGCCTCTTCAGGCTCACGCTTGAGTATTCTTGTTACAGTGCCTCTCCAGGCTTACATTTACTCACACTAAGCTTAGACACCTCCTAACTTAGTTGAGATTCAAGTATTCTTTTCTCTGCCTCTTCAGGCTAACAATCACTCACACTAAGCTCAGGCACCTCCTGACTTAGCAGAGGTTGGGTGAGATTTGATGAGATTGATTTGGTCTAGCTTAGACTACGTACAAAGTATGGATACACAGTGAGCTTAGCTAGGTACAATAACTCTTTTGAGTTACAATCAGAAATAGATGAAAGAGATGATTGGATACAAATAAAGATAGACGTATGAGAGGTGAGATTCACTAAGACATGGATTTTTCAGCTTGTGTAGCAGTGTCTCACCTTGTTCAGCATTAATGAGGCTTCCTTTTATAGTCTTCAGAAAACAAGTCGTTGTACTAGCCGTTACAGGTGAGAGAGAGCCGTGCTTTCCTACACTGCAATAGTTCAGCGTGTCAGTGTAGTGCTTCAACATGTCAGTGTTGTGGTTCAGTGTGTCAGCGTACTTGCATTGACTTGCTCCTGGTTCTGAGTCTCAATCTGAGTCTGAGGTACTAGTCTGAGTCCCAGTCTTAGTCTGAGTCTGAGGATTCCTACTAGTCTCAGTCTGAGGTTGCCTCTCAGTCTCAGCCTGAGCTTGGTTATGGTTCTCCTGATCTTTCTGAGTTCTTTACGCAGCATAAGATTCTTGTCTTTCTAAGATCTCACATATAAAACATTAGTAACTTCAAGAACAGAAAACGTTAAGTTTGATCAAAAGGTTTGTTGTCATTAAAATCAAATCTCAGAGGGTTTTGCGCTAACATGTAGTACCTGTGGGTGGTGTGGTCCAGGATAAACCTTCAATGTGATTCTTTTATCCTTAATTCTACTTTACGTATTTAATCTGACAAGGGTTAAATCTGTGTTATCTTAAAAGTATTTTGTTCAAAATCTGTTTATGAAACCTTTTTACGTGAGTCTAAAAAATTCAGACTTTGGTAAACTACTTTAGACTCAGTCTGAAGATTTTCGCAAAAGCCTTTTTTGTGAACTTGTGTTGCGATAAAACTTGTAAGTTTTAAAGAAAACATAATTCAACCCTCTTATTGTGTTTTTCCTGTTCATTTCACTTAATACACATGTAATTTTTTTCATTTTTCCACATCATCACCGTACCAAAATTTTTATTCAAGTACCATAGAATCTACCTTATTTTAAAGAGAAGTACCACTATGGTCTCAAATATAAGCAAATCAAAATTCAATTTTATTGGTCTCAAATACAAGCTAATTAATTTAATCACCTTCACCTTATTAAATGCTAGTATCCCCATAATATCCTTATTTAATTTACATTCCTTTCCAATTGTCTACTTTGCAATAAATATTAGGAACAATAGTTTAGTAAATGCAACTCACTTTTTATGTGAGTTTAAGAAATTTTAATGAGTTCAACTAAAACGTGAATTAGTTAACTTTTGTTTATATTTAAAACTAAAGTAGTATGTGGTTTGGTGATTAGAGCATCTGCAACGCTAACTTATTAGGCATTTCTTAAAAATAAGAAACCCACTAAGCAACCTAGTTTGCATTGGAGGAAAATTACGTGGAGGATAAATTGCTTATCTATTAAGAACCACGTGCTTGTATAAAGCATCACTATCATCTCAATTCTTATGAATTAAAAAATGGGAAAAAATAACAGAAGCAGGTGGGTGACACAAAAAGGTTGATAAAGTAAAAATTTATCAATTAGATTAATAATATAAAATTACAAATTAATTACACAAAATGAAAAAAAAATACTAAAATTACAAAATAAAAATAGAAAAAGTCAAAGACACAAAAATAATTAAAAAAAAGTCTGGATAAATAAAAGTAAAAATAATACAGTTATTAGTTAATTCACCATAATATTATGTCCTCCTAAATAGCGTTCATCCACATATTCATAGCTATACTAGTCCTCCAAGCATTACTGTCTTCTCGTTGTTGCTCTTGGGTTTGAATAATAGGCTCAATATCATGGTCTTCATTAACCGGTAATGTTGAAGATAAAGACTCCTCCACCGATTCAATTGGAAATTCATCAGAACGACATTCTTTACGAAGAAAGTTATGTAGTGCTGCACACGCTAATACAAGTTCTGCTTGTGTCTTGAATGAAAATGGAGGCGCTGACTTAAAAATTGTAAACCTCGATTTAAAAATACCAAATATTCTCTCGATCACATTCCTTAAAGACGCATGACGAAGATTGAACAATTCTTTTTCATTTTGAGGGTCATTACCCTGACCTGCAAAATCTTGTAGATGATATCTTACACCTCGAAATGGAGCTAAAAATTGGCGTCGATTAGGAAATCCACAATCCACCAAGAAATATTTACCTAATTATATATGCAATAAATATAAAATTAGTAAAAAAATGCGTATATATGTATATATAAAAAAATAAATTTATCATTTAAAAATAAGTACTTACCTCGGGCCACTTTAAGTCCATTCCTCCTTGTTATAGCATCATTTAGCAGCTTAGAGTCATGAGCTGAACCCTCCCACCCACTAAGAACATACATGAACTCCAAATCAAAATTACAAGCCGCTAATACATTTTGTGATATCTTCCCATGACGATTACGATAACTGCTTACATCTCGCCCCCCTCACCATTGCTGGAATATGTGTCTCATCAATAGCTCCAATGCAATCCTATAATTTAGCATATATAACAGGTCTTCCTATCTCAGTACAAAAAATATAAATATAATTTTTATTATTAGATAATTAGTGCATACCTTGAAGAAAGGGAAGAACCTTGTGCTTTCCTTGATTTTAGCAGGTACAGTTGATCCTGGTTTAGCCATCAAACTAGGTCCTATCGTATTCAAAGCCATCAAAATCTTGTGAAAATTTTCACTTGCAGCAAATTGTGATCGGCCAAATGTATTACGAATTACACAATATCGAGCATTCTGACCAACAATTTGTAGGAATGATGCAAGCATTTCTTCAACACAAATATATCGTGTATCCTCTAGAGGTGTTGTTTCTCTAAGAATTGCACATAGCTTCCGAAACACATTTGGATACATCCTGTAAACTTGTCGGAAGATTGCAGGATCATCGTTTAATGCTCGATATATATAGTTATTTCCCATATTAGTAATTCGTCGTCGATTTAATGGACGCTCAATTTGTTCATTGCTTATAATAACTAAAATTTGATTTAGCACATGCATTACTGCTTGAATTGCCATCATATATGCGTATATTGCTTCAAAGAATTCTTCATCATCTTTTTCTTCTTCATCTATTTCGCGACCTTCATACATGCTTGAATGTGACATTATACCTATATAAGAAAATATAACTTGAAATAATATAATAGATAAAATAAAAGATGCTAAAATAGTCCAATCAAGTATGGCCAGAATAACACAACCAAAAGATGCTAAAATAGCTTAACCATTCCAAAATGTGTTCATACACAATCAAAATATAAAACAAGTACATCAATCAAGTGCAACCAAGATAATACCAAAACAATACAATTTAACATAACCAAAATGTGTATTGTTCAAGAAAACTAGTATAGATTATACTAGCTTGTAATTTATCCAAGCTGAGCGCTCTTCTATTGACATCTTTAAGAAAAAGTCTTTCTTTGCATTAGTATCAAGCAAATCAACCGCCATGAAGCGGATTCTATCATCCAAATTTGGGATCTCTTTTATAGCATCCCAAATATTTGCCTTTGCCTCTCTATCTCTTTCTCTCTTCTCCATTAAGTTAGACATTTTTTCAAAATTGACAGCAATAGTCTCAATGATACCAGATAGATTTTCTAGAACTTTTGCTTGATTGTTGGTCCCAACTGAGTTAGAATTTCCTCCATACTCGGATCTACTTCGCTTACGACCAATTGGTTTTTCAGTGGGAACCTCTGAGCCTAAAGGGGTTGAGGTGGTGAATTGCTTGGGCGAGGTGATGGAGGCTGGTAAAATGGTTCACAGTGATCTGGTATTATGAATGCATCATTGTTAGGATCATACGAAAAGCCTTCTATCACAGAATCTATATTCTCTTCCGCAAAAGTTATAGCATCAGTATCATCAGGGTCTACTGATATGGGAGTGTTCCCACTAGCAGTTCCACCCCCAACAACAATCTTCAATTCCTCATAGTCAACCATACTTTTTTATCAAAGATTTTTGTCACTTGGGTGGGACTAGCAAAAAATCCATTATTAGTAAATTGAAAATAACATAATGCAGTAAACATGTAAACCATTAATATATTTAAACGATTACAAATTAGTCTCACCTTTAAGTACTCTTTCCATACTTCATCACAAGCGGTGAATGTCTTTGTAATTGGATCCCACCCAAAGCCAGAATTGTTGCGCATAAGTGTTGACATGTTGTTATATTGTCTCTTAAACCATTTCATTCGACTCAGGTAATGATTATATGTTTTCGGGAACCTAATTTTAGCATTGAGACGAGGAAGTATGACTCTTTTCACATTTAGTTTGCTAAGTGACCCATTAGCATCACGCAGTCCACTTTTTATAGCATCCACTATTAAGTGTAACAATTCATCGGAATCCTCCTTGGTCCAAGCTTCATAGTTTTCTTTGTCTTTGCCCTTTCCTTTGTTATTTCTTTGTGAATCTCCCATTTGAATTACTACAATATAATGTTTTTAAGCACACACTATAGACATATTACATTTTCAAACACCCAATAGCTAATAAATTTTAAGCACACACTATTTCACATGCTCAAAAAGAAGAAAAATAGTTAACAAAAATGAACAAGCTTGAAACAGTATCACATGCTAATAAATTACAACCACAAGATGAACAAGCTTGAAACAGTATCACATGCTCAAAAAGAAGAAAAATAGTTAACAAAAGGCAGGCAAAAGACATATATTCTACGAGTTGCATTCTTCACATGTTTCTATCTTCAAATGGATTAATAGATGCAAACTTCTAAAATTTTATTAGAATATTATAAAAGCATACCGTTAGAGAAAAAAATACAAGGAAACAAAAAGCAAGCATAAGAATATAAACTTTTTACTAATTGCTCTCACTTCCTGAATATCCCTATGTTCTATATCCTTTTTAGTACCCCTCTGTTGGCTTTCACTATTTCTCTTCCCCTTCTTCCTTTTCTTTTCTTTCATCAGCTCCTAAAAACTTCTTTGTTAGTTCTCCCCTTTGCGATTACTCTCTATTGATCCCCTTGATGATAAACTTTATTGGTCTCACTCTCACCCCTCTATTTTTTCTCATTGAACGCCTCTTTTTTTTGAACTCTCCCTCCTGGTATCCTCCCTTGTATGTAACTTTCCTGAATAACTCTATGATTTTTTTTTCCCTCAAATCCCCCTCTGTACTTTCTCAAAGCTCCCAACTCATTGAACTGAACTAGGTATTACTTCAACTAAACACATTGAGTAAAGATAATTGTTGTTAGCATGTGTAGCAAATTGCTTATAATATTTTATCCACTGCAAGAGGATTCAGGAAACGTACCTCATAAACCAGACGAAAGAGATTCGGAAGATCGGTGAGTGACCCAGTGCTTGTTGAGGGAAGAGGTGAGAGAGAAGGAAAGGTGAGTGACCCAGTACTTGTTAGGGGAAGAGGTGAGAGAGAAGGAAAGGTTAGGTGACTCTGTGCTTGTTGGAGAATGAAGCACAAAAGTCATCAGAAATCCTTTCAATTTGGGTGGGATTGTTTGATGGATTTGGTATTTATAGATACTACTAAAAAGTCACTCAAAATCCATGTATTAATAGAATCCCTTAAAATCCTTATATTTTCGAATACCTATGGATTGTTTTTAAGTTCTACGAAATCTCAAACAAATACTAATGGATTTTAACAGACTCTTTTTAAAGTCTTGAAAATCCTGATTGAATACCAGTGGATTGTTTTTAAGTGATAGAAAATCCTAATTGAATACCAACAGACTTTTTTACCCAGAAAAGTCTTTTAAAATCCTTTAAAATCCTAAACCAATACACCCCCGTAAGTCTATCTTTGGTGGGAGGGATTTGGAGGGGATGGAATGGGAGGGGAGAGATTTTAAATGAGTTTTTATGTTTGATTCAATTTTTAAGAGGGGAGGGGGCCAAAATCCCTCGTAAACCTATTTTTGCTCCCTTCCAATAACGAGGGATTTGAAGGAGAGAGGAGGGAGAGTTTAAATTAAATAATTAAAATGACATAAATACCTCTACAATCATATTAATAAAACTATGTGTTATAAAAGTAAAGAGGCTAAACTAACTTTATTTTCCCTCCCCTCGTGAACCAAACATGTAAGAAGTCATTTTCCCTTCCTTCTCTACCCTTCCCTCTTTGAACCAAACAAATAAAATGTCACCTCCCCTTCATTAAAATCTCTCTCATCCCCTCCCCTCCTTTGAACCAAACAGTGACTAATGGGGTATTTTTGTAAAAGAAATTTAATACAAAGGATAATATGAAAAGTTTCTTATAATAAGTACCATGATCAACTCTCCAAAAGGTTTTTATAAATAGTATCGGAGTAGTAATAAAATAATGGACTAAACTAACAAATTAGTCTCTGGGAGATTCTTGATTGTGCAATTTAGTCTCTGAGAGATTCAAAATATCAAAATGGTCGTTGAAATAATTTATTAGTATAGTCTAAAATAATGTGATGGAAATGGTCTTACTTATTGTGAAATGGGGGTGATGTGCAATTTCCCAACAAGAATCGGAAGTTGTGTCATTTATTGAAACCTCAGGGGTTTCTTAACCTTTAGTAGTGGATCTTATTCTCAATTCAGACCACGTGAGAAAAAGTAATAGCACGATGAAGTGGTGGATCATACAAAGCACCATCTTTCGTCTACAATTGTTGGTGCAGGCGTAGATAACTGTTCGTATTCATCAGAAATCCAGAATCCAAGATTCTTTTATTCCACAGGTTTTTTTAAGGCACAATTCGTATTTTTCTTCAGTGGTATCTGTTGAGTTCTTGTCCCTCTCCGAGTTCACCTCAAGTAACCAGCACACAAGAGAGAAATGGGGTTTCAGAAGATAAGGGTTGACAACCCCATCGTCGAAATGGACGGTATGTTATGTACCACTCTGCACCTCTCGTTCTTCTCCCTCCCTTTGTTGTGGGTTCTGATGATTGCTAACTGATCAGAGATGAAAAAGTTTTGTGCTTTAATCATTATGGGCATCTAGGCTCAAATGGCGTCTCAATTGTAATGATTAATTAATTTTGAATTTTGATTCTGTTTATGGAGCTTAACTCAAAAGGGGGTCTCATCCTTTCATATTTTTATGTCATAGCATCATTATTGAGAATTAAGTTCCAAGAAATTAGGGGAGGGGGGGGGGGTTCTTGTCCTCAAAATGTTTTTTTGAATCGTTTGGTGTTTACTGTTCTATTAGAAAACATCATTGACTTTCACTTTCTTTCTCTGAATAATCAATGTCTGCACATGCAGGAGATGAAATGACGCGAGTAATTTGGAAAATGATAAAAGATAAGGTAGTTATGATCTCTAGCGTTATCATATTGAATCAGGTATTCTTATGCTTTAATTTTTGCTTTTCTACTTTTTTGCAGCTTATTTTCCCTTTTTTGGAGCTTGATATTAAGTATTTTGACCTTGGTCTTCCCCATCGGGATGCCACTAATGATAGAGTTACCATTGAAAGTGCTGAAGCTACGCTCAAGTATGTGTTTTAATATTTGCCTAAGAGGCTTCTTTGCACATCTTCAACTCTTCAGATTATGTATCATTTTGTTGTTGCAATCAGTATCACTCTGTCTGCCTTTTCTTCAATTTTTAAGATTGAAGAAAAGGAAATTTCTTGAGTATTATTAAGATCAACAATTTCAATACTGTTAATTCTTAAAAGGAAATTCCACCTCTATCTTGTTTATTTCTTAACCCACAAAATAGCTTGAAAGAATCAGTGGATAGTCATGCTAACCCTTCACGTATTTGGAGTTCAGTTTATCTACATATTTTAGAGAGATATTTTCTTAGCCAAATTGCCATGAAACTCTGAAAAGAGTATACATGTGTTGCTATAATGGTTAAAATGTTGTTTTTCACTCTCTTATGCATCTGTTTCTTAGCAGGGGTTGACTAAACTCAGATTAAAATGCCCTGAGAGTGTCGGTTTAATAGGAGATGAACCATTTTCATCTCACTCAAAGCTTGAAATTAGTCTCACCCATTGCCCTCTGGCATGCTGTTATATCTATGTCCCCAGGATAAATCCATGGCAAAGGCACCCCATTATCAAATTCTGAAATTGGTACTATGTGGTTTCCTACAGATGTGTGTGTGAGTATAACAGGGTGCAAAATTCCCACCCAGTAGTAGCAGTGGCATAGCCAAACTGTCTCCCATTATATTTAATGATAAAAAGTATGATTTAAATGGAGATGAAGACTAAATATTTAATATGCTCAATACCGTACATACAACTCTGTAGAATACTGAATTGTTAGGAGAATCAAGGTCAGAAGGAAAGAACCAATGCACAGCAAGAGATTGATGGGCTTATGTAGTGTGTAAAGAGGATTATGGTTTTGGATGTATATGGTTCTGGTTGAATGTTGAAATATTATCAACTTAAATTAACTGAACTAATTTTTGTTTTGAAAAATATTATTTTTCAAATCTTTTGGAGTAGAGAAGCTTTCATTTGTTTTTTCTTTTCTATTTTAATTGTTAAACAAACTTCTCTTACATCCTTAGACCACTTAATATCACCATGGGATTTACTTCTCTTTCATTTTGCAGGTATAATGTAGCTATCAAGTGTGCAACTATAACTCCAGGTATTCATAATTGTTCTGATTTGGAATGATGCATGCTTTTCCTTGTCATATTAACTTAAGGTTTTGCACTAAATTGTTGCGTATGTTTTATATTTAAAATTCACATCCAAAGGTTTTCTTTTTCATAGATGAAGCTCGTGTCAAGGAGTTTAACTTAAAACAAATGTGGAAGAGCCCAAATGGGACAATCCGGAACATTTTAAATGGTAATTAAACTTTCTGATGGTTTCTGTAACCTTGTGTTACTTTCTGATATTTTAGCTGACATCCATGGGAACATTCAATCTATTTTCTACAGGTACAGTTTTTCGAGAGCCAATTATCTGTAAAAACATTCCCCGTCTTGTTTCAGGTTCATAAAAAACTAGAACCTATTTGATGTTTGAATTTTGCTTTATGATAGCAAGGGTTAGTTACTATTTGGCTATTGTTTAGGCTGGTCAAAGCCAATATGCATCGGAAGACATGCTTTTGGAGACCAATATCGGGCAACTGATACACTTATAGAAGGCCCAGGAAAGCTAAAATTGGTGTTTGGTAAAGTCACTATCCAGTCAACTGTTTCTCATGACTCAAGTAGTTGGCAAATACAATCTTGATGAAGTTGCAAAATTGCTCAACCAAAACCAGATCTTTGACTGCTGTGCTGTCAATGGCTAATAGACCAAAGAGTTAGAGGTCTATAATTTTAAGTATCTAATGAAATTTAGTTGCACATTTACAGCACCTAGTGGACATGAAGAAAGTAAAGAGCTGGAGGTCTATAACTTTACTGGTGCAGGAGGCATAGCTTTGTCCATGTATAATACTGATGAGGTTTGATCTGGATACTGCTTATTTATATTCTTCTTCTCAGAAGATTATTTTAACTACACTGGCAATAGTAATATTATGTTTTATTTGGTCTGGAAACAGTCCATTCGAGCTTTTGCTGAGGCTTCAATGAACATTGCTTACCAGAAAAGATGGCCTCTCTATCTTAGCACTAAAAATACCATTCTAAAGAAATATGACGGAAGGTATGCTGTTATATTTTCTATTCATTTTTCTTTATATTTCATTTCTCAAATTCTAATTAAGATACTATCATAATTGTAGTTAATCAGACCCCCAAGCACACATTTAACTCTTTGCTTTTTGTGAAGATTCAAGGACATTTTCCAGGAAGTTTATGACACTCAATGGAGTCACAAGTTCAAAACTGCAGGGATATGGTCAGATGAATTGCTTGTCGTGTCAGTCAAAACCTTTTTCATAAGTAGATTGATAATTGACATTCTTGATTCTTAGGTATGAACACCGTCTTATAGATGACATGGTTGCATATGCTCTTAAAAGTAATGGAGGTTATGTATGGGCCTGCAAGAATTATGATGGGGATGTGCAGAGTGATTTCATAGCTCAAGGTGGATATCCATATGCTCTTGTTACCTTCACTTAGTTTTTAGTTCTTGAAAGTTTTGTTGCTTCTGTTAAGAAAGTGGATGGTCCGAGGCTTTTAAAAATTCATCACCAGCCTGTCTCATTGCTTAATATGATCTGAACAAACATTTTCGTTGAACAGGATTTGGTTCTCTTGGCTTGATGACATCATTACTGGTATTGCTTTTCTAACCCTTTGCATAGTTTCACTTTTCTCGTCATGCATATCCTTTATTTTGTTTGTCTTTCCTTCCTTCAGTTATATCTTTAGCATGAATGTTCAAGAAGTTAGATTTGGTAACAGGTATGCCCAGATGGGAAAACCATTGAAGCAGAGGCAGCCCATGGCACTGTTACCCGTCATTATCGGGTTCACCAGAAGGGAGGTGAAACCAGCACAAACAGTATTGCTTCAATTTTTGCCTGGTCACGAGGTCTTGCACATAGGTAAGTATTGAAATTGAAGCTCATCTTATTAGTTTTACTTTATACTAAAATCCATAGAAATTGATCTCTCTCCGTTATAGCTCATAATACAGATGGAAGGCTGAGTAGATCAGGGGGCTGCTTGTTTATGCTTTTTCTAAAAAAGAAGTGTTTTTTTTTAATCTAAGTAAAAAATATGTTTAAAAAAGTTATTTTAATTATATTTTTTCTGATAAAAAAGCAAAACCTGAAATAAAGATGTTTTAGTGTTTTTCTCATCAGTTAAAATAAGTAGCTTTTAACCCCAAGGGGTTGCCCAATGTGGAATAAGACAAGACAAGTCTCAAGTTCAAGCCCCTAGTCATTATTTTTTTAAAGCTTTTTCAAAGCACCCTTATTTTTGCCAGGGCAAAGCTGGATGGGAATTCTAGATTGTTGGACTTCACGGAGAAACTGGAAGCAGCTTGCATTGGAACAGTTGAAATGGGAAAAATGACAAAGGATCTTGCGCTTCTTGGTCATGGACCCAAGTAATTTCTGGCATTGGGATATTTCTTTCAGAATGCTACCTATTCCGTTTGTTTTTTATGCATTACAAATTAAAATTACTTGCTCTTTATTTTTTGCAGTGTTTCTAGGTCTCAGTTTTTGAATACTGAAGAGTTCATTGATGCTGTAGCTGAGGAGCTAAGAACAAGGTTGTCCACACAAGCAAAGCTGTAAAGTTCAGGATGATTGTGTCCAATAAATGTTATGCTTATCTAACTGCAGCTATAGATTTAAACTATAGATTTATCTTTATCCAGTGTTTTAAATTGAGGTTGCATTCACTGCTGCGCTGTGACCGTTATGGGTTGATGTGGCCACTTTGCTTCTCAATCATAGATGTGGTCCACAATTCAAAGTATTGAATTTATCATTTATGTCATGTTAACATAGTTCACAAGTTGTTTGAGAAATCACATGAACTCAGTTAGCTTATGAGACCGTGGTTGTCAAAATTGCGTCCCAATAAAGAGCACAATTTTCTGGGGTCGCTGTAAATTTGTGTTTCACCGGCATGTTCACAGCAAGTTTTGTTGTGTTGTTGAAAAAACCCTGTCCAGTCCAAGCTGTTTGAAAACTAGCTGCTGCTGTGTTCAAAGCTTTGCTGCGACTAAATTTTGGGTGCCTTTTTTCACAGCATCTATTATTCATTTTGAATTTGAGTATACTTAAATGCCAGTTGGGAATATAATTTTACTGTTATTATGCGTTAAGCTTTATTTATTTTACTAGTCGGGTACCCGTGCGATGCACGGAGCGGGTATATGAGATAAATAATAAAGAGTCGAGTATTAAATACGGGTCAGAATACATGAACATGTAAATATAAGAATAATTATTAAATAAGAATAAAGACACATCTTAATATATACCAAATATATTTGAAGCGTTGATCATTTTTTGGATGAAAGTTGTTTATTAAGAATAGTATTAATTGGTCTGTAAATTTTAAGTTAAAATTATAAGCAATCAATTTAAATTTTTTTTGAAAAACTGCAAAAAAAAAAGTGGAAAGTTCATAAATAAGATTAGTATATGATATTCACTGATTGAACAAATAAGATTAGTTCAAAAATGATTAAAAACAACAATAATGACAAATTCAAAGAATTTCGAATTTAAATAATTGAGGAGCAACCTAATTTAAAATTTGGAAGACTTCTTTATACACAACATTTGAAGTTGTATCTGAAATATGTTATTCATCATCAGTTATGAGTAATTTCAATCCTCCCCTGTTTGTGACTCTAGATACTGCAACATATAATTTCCCGTAAGAGAGGACATACTTTGACAAGTAAATTCCGACATGTTTCAAAGAATGATCTTGACTTTTATTGATAGTCAGTGCAAATCATACAATGACAGGGAATTGCCTTCTTTGAAACTTGAAAGGAATCCTATTATTTGAATGAATCAATGAGAATCTAGAAATGAATACTTTGTGCCCCACATTTACTCCTGAAATGCTTTTGCTTCTAATACATACGTACCTAATTAAGTAATAATGAGTATAGTACCATTGTAAAACCCTAAAGACTGATCAATGTTTCTCAACAACAATTTATATAATCTATATACTTTTCAATAAAATTCAATCAAACTATATATGCATCAAATCAAGAAATAAAATTATAAAAATATCAAAAATATTTCTCAATAAATAGTATTGAAACCTTATAAAAATAAAAAGAGGGATAATGAAAAGCAATTTAGGTTATAACGGAGTAGAACCATTAATTGCAACCTCATAAAATTTAAAAAAGAATATTTAAGAAAAATAATTATGTGCTATAATTAAGAACAATATCATTTAACAATACATTTGCTATCATAGACAACCAAGGTAAAAAGTGCATGAGGCCAAATAGACATATAAAATAATTGTTTATTCATCATTTAATCAAAACTTCTAAATAAGTCAAAGACACATCCACATGAATTAGTTTAATACAATTATATTTTTTTATATATATTTAATATATTACAAAAAAATGTCATGAAAATATAAAATACTTATTAGTATAATTTTAAAATTCCTCAGTAAAATAAATACAGGTAAAAAGAAAAAAAGCATAAATCATTTTTAAAAATAAATTTTTGAAAAGGTTAATATTTTCAACATTTACTTATTCAAATATCAAACAAAAAGCCTCCAAATAGATACAAATTCAAAGAAAAAAAAATATAACAAATCATTAACAAAAATTTATTATTATACTTTACCATTAATTATATTAAATTTATAAATTACTAAACATGAAACATATAAAATAATTTTTTATTTAACAATTAATTTTTATATTTATCACATTAATATTTTAGCAATTAGACTGATATATTAAAACTTGTTTATTTCATTTTATTTATTTCAAGCAGAAAAAAAAAATAGAATTTATTGAAAACATTTTGGATTAATTTGAAATTAAAAAATTAAAATATAAACATGATAAAATGGAACTAATTTATCTCTGTTTTAGTTTTTTAATGTATTATAGAATAATTTCTGCACAACTTAAAACATGTTTTAGTTTTCGGTATAAAAATCGTCCTAGTACAGAAAATATATTTTGTTTTGTGTTTCCATCCATTCAATTTAAAATCCTTCCATGTAAAAAGTTTTATGAATTTGATACACCTCAAACTTATATACTATCATAAATACATAATATTTGCATTACATTATAAAAAATCAAAAATAATTATTTTCATTATAATATAAAAATTCAAGGGCAAGGATAGTAACATAATAATCATAGTAATAATACTAAGATGGTACACTTGTTAGTGTTCATTAACATTTTTCTTCAAGCTTCCATAACTTAAACCTTCATTTTTATCCACTCTTCAATCTCTTTAGCATAGTTAGCGATATACTTCATGTGTTCTTCGTAACTGGCCTGAAATGTAAGAAGAAAACGTAAACAGAGAGAGTAATTTACTGAGAGAAATATGAAAATATTCTCATTGATTCTGATGATTAAAAAGACCAGTACAGTGATTCTTTTTATACACAACTAGGAAGGTGCAATAAACTAAAATAGAATTGGTTGCAACTTGGCTCATCCCATAACCGTATAACAAACTCCCTCAGGTGCTAGCTGTGACGCGGCTTTGCGAATCTTCATGAGAATGATGCGAATCAAGATTTGATTCTTTGGTGGTGGTGGATGAATCGTGTAATACCCCCCGCAAGCTGGAGGATGGAAAATGTCTAGCATTCCTAACTTAGCCAAGAACTCATAGAAGGGTTTTGGGGACAAAGACTTGGTGAAGAAATCTGCTATCTGACTTTGTGAAGAAATTGGCAAGAGACGCATCAATCCAGCTTGTGATTTTTCTCGAACTAAATGGCAGTCAATATCAAGATGTTTGGTACGTTCGTGAAAAACTGGATTTGCTGCGATATGAAGAGCGCTTTGGTTTTCACAATATAATACCGGTGGCCTGGAGCATTTCACTGTAAATCATGAAACAGATAGGCAAGCCATTGCAATTCACAAGTAGCTGCAGATAGAGCACGGTATTCTGCCTCGGATGACGACTTAGAAACAGTACTTTGCTTTTTACTCCGCGAGGAAATTAGAGATGAACCAAGGAAGAAGCATTGTCCCGAAATGGATCTACGGGTATCAATACACCCTCCCCAGTCCGCATCACTGTAACAAAAAATCTGCAATGATGATGACCTTGGAAAGAATAGACCTCTGCCTGGTGAAGTCTTTAAATATCTAAGGACTCTTTGAGCAGCATGAAAGTGAGCATATGTTGGTCTTGACAAGTACTGACTAAGTTGCTGTGTGGAAAAAGTAATGTCTGGCCTCGTAGTGGTCAAATAGAGTAATCGTCCAATCAAGCGACGGTAAGAAGGCACATCATCATACAACTTGCCTCCATCTTGATGCAGTTTCACCGAAGGATCTAAAGGAGTGCGAGCTGGTTTTGAACCAATTAGTCCAGAATCCTTTAAAAGATATAGATAATATTTATATTGACAAACAGATATCCCAAGTTGAGAATGAGAAATTTGGAGCCCGAGGAAATATTTTAGTTGACCCAAGTCTTTGATCTTGAAAGAATCATTCAGAACTCCTTTGATATGATTAAATTCTGCAAGTGAATCCCCTACTAGTATGATGTCATCAACATATACTAACAAAGCTGTAAAAGTGAGAGGAGTCTTCTTGACAAAAAGTGAGCTATCTGAGTGTGCTTGACTGAATCCACAAGACAATAACAAGGTTGTAAGTCTTTCATACCAACGTCTACTTGCTTGTTTCAACCCATATAAACTCTTGGTGAGCTTGCATACTTGATTAGTATGAGACTTAGACACACCTTGAGGAACCAGCATATAGACATCTTCTTCCAATTCTCCATGTAAAAAGGCGTTATTCACATCCAATTGATGCAAAAACCACCCTTTTATAGAAGAAACAGCAAGAAGTGTTCTTACAGTTGTAATCTTAGCAACAGGAGAGAATGTATCCAGATAATCAAGCCCTTCAATTTGTGTATACCCCTTTGCCACTAAGCGTGCTTTGTAACGCTCAATAGTGCCATCATCACGCCTTTTTATCTTGAACACCCATTTATTTCCAATGGGGATTATTCCAGCAGGTAAGTCAGTTAAAACCCATGTCTTGTTATCCTCAAGAGCCTATATTTCTGCTTGCATAGCATCAATCCAACAAGGGAATTTGGAAGCTTCTTCATAGGTTCTAGGCTCAAACTCAGAAAGCAAAGAAAAGGTAAAAGAACGATGTGAAGGAGACAAATGGGAAAGAGAAGTGAATTTAGACAAGGAATGAGGCATACCTGAGGAAGATTGATTCGCTGCACAAGTAGGAGCTGCACAGATGTATTCAGCCAAGTGGGATGGTGGATGCCTGATTCTGGATGACTTTCTTAGTTCACAATCTGTTCGGGCAGTAGGCTTATTTGGTGAAATGTCGGTGGTTGGATTTACAGGTGAATTAAGGAAAGGTTGATGGGGTGGTGATGGATCGATAGGTACAAGGGTATGGCTATATGTATATGGTAAAGGTTGAGGTGTTTCTGTATAAACCCATTTTGGTGAGTTTTGGGATTTATAAGGAAGTGTTAGCTCATGGAAAACAACATTCCGAAATACAAAGAGGTCCTTAGAGTCAAGGTCCATAACAACATAACCCTTGGTAGTGGACTTATATCCCAAAAATACACATTTACGGGACCTTGGATCAAATTTATGTCTCTGAACTTGTAAAGTGCTAGCAAAGCACAAGCACCCAAAAACTTTCAGATTTTCAAAATCTGGTCTGCTTCCAAAAAATAGCTCATAAGGGTAATGATTTTGTAGAATTTTGCTTGGAATTCTGTTTATAATGTACGCAGCATGTGTAACTACATATCCCCAATATTGTTTAGGCAAATGAGCTTGATATAATAATGACCTAGCTACATTTAAAATGTGCTGATGTTTCCTTTCTACTCTTCCATTTTGCTCAGGACATTCTACACATGATGTTTGGTGTATAATTCCTTGTTTTGCAAATGTGTGCTTACTTCAGACTTGGATTTCATCAAAATAACCCACAGAAATCTTCTATAGTCATCTAAGGCAGTAAGAAAGTACTTGTGACCATGAACAAAATTTATTTGATAGGGACCCCATATGTCAAAATGCAGTAACTCACAAATTTCAGAAGCTCTATTCTTACTCATCAAATATGGTAATTTCTTTTGCTTTGCCAAATGGCAAATATCACAAACAACATCTTTGTCAACGAAAATGATAGGATTTTCCCTAGACATAGTTTCTAGTCTCTCATATGAAAGATGTCCTAACCTAAAATGCCACAAACTTGATTCTGGAATACTTTCTGTTATAATGTTGCTGACCTGAGCCTCTTCCCTTTTCTTTTGATTCCCAGCTTCCAGCAAGTACATACCTCCCACTTGTTTAGCCAAACCAATCATCCTCATGGATCTCATATCCTGCAATTGACAGTTTTCAAACGAAAAACTTGCAAGACAATTAGAATTCTGACATAATTTTGACACAGAAACAAGATTAAAGCTGAATTCTGGTAGAAACAATACATTTGTCAAGGTAAGGGTAGGAGAGAACACTACTGTACCAGAAATCTTGGCCAATGTTTTATGTCCATTAGGTAGAGTTACACTAACAGACTTAATTTCATGAAAGGTGTCAAATAATGTTAAGGAACAACAAATATGATCTGTGGCTCCTGAGTCTAATATCCAGGAGCTTGAATACTGATTTGAAGGACAAGATAAAATGCAGATTTTACCTGAGGATGGATGGGTTTGTGTAGGCAAGCTGGTTCTAACTTGATTAGAAGTGTGGCTTGAAGAATGGCTTGAAGAAGCCTGCATATTCGATTGTTGTATTAATGCAAGCAAGTTTCTATACTGTTCCTGAGTGATAACTTGTTGAGAGCTGCTCGAATCCTCTTTTCTCGACTGATCCTCATTTTCTTCAGTCTCCTCTTGGATAATATTTTGCACTGTAGAATTATTCTTGGAACCAAAGTTGAGAGGGTACCCATGTTTTTTGTAGCACACATCAACAGTGTGTCCATTCTTTCCACAATAGGAACAAACCTTTCCGGATCCACGACCCCAGCTGCTATTGCCCCTGCCTCTTCCAAAGCTTCTTCTATTATCAGTGGTTCCAGCAAACACTTTGGTTTCTTCACCAAAACTTGGGTTACCCTGCCTTTCATGTTGCATAATCATAGAAAACACTCTGTTCAAAGAAGGTAAAGGATCCATCAACAATATCTGTGATTTAACAACACTAAAATAATCATTCAAACCGTTTAGAAACTGAATAACCATATCTTGATGTTTGTAATTACTTGCATTCCTCATTGCTTGGCAATTACATCGAACAGGACAAGTGCAACTAATAATCGGTCTGTAACATTCAAGCTCCTCCCATAGTCTTTTTAGCTCAGTGAAAAATTCAGTCACAGCTAGAGTTCCTTGCTTGAAATTATGGATTTCTTGTTGAAGTTCTGAAATACGAATTAAATCTACTTGTGAGAATCGTTCTTTTAGATCAAACCAGACGTCTATTGCATTTTCCATGAAAACAACACTCTCTCCTATGGATGGGGAGATGGAATTCATGATCCATGAGTGCACTAAATTGTTACATCTTTCCCAGGCAAAATAGTTTGGATCATTAACAGTGGGTACCGGAAGAGTTCCATCAACGAATCTATGTTTGTTCTTTGCAATCAAAGCTCGTCGCATCATTCTGGCCCAAGAATGGTAGTTCTTGGCCGTAAGTTGAGGTGTGACGGAAACACTGGAAGGGCCTTCACTTGGATGAACATAATAATGGCTCGTCGGATCTTGAGAAAGGTCAAGGACAGTGACAACATTACTCCCTGATCCAGAATTATTATTGTTGTTGTTTGAGTTTTTCGCCATTAGATCTGCATAGCAGAACTCCCAAAGAAAGGGGCTCTAGATACCATAAGAAGAAAACGTAAACAGAGAGAGTAATTTACTGAGAGAAATATGAAAATATTCTCATTGATTCTGATGATTAAAAAGACCAGTACAGTGATTCTTTTTATACACAACTAGAAAGGTGCAATAAACTAAAATAGAATTGGTTGCAACTTGGCTCATCCCATAACCGTATAACAAACTCCCTCAGGTGCTAGCTGTTACGCGGCTTTGCGAATCTTCATGAGAATGATGCGAATCAAGATTTGATTCTTTGGTGGTGGTGGATGAATCGTGTAATAAAATGGTATACTTCCTTTTTCCAATCAGTTTGAAGAGTACATAATATACAAAATTAAACTAAATAACAATGTAAAATATATTAGTTATTCCTATTGCTTTATCATTTTTGTTTTTGACTTAATTGAAAGACCAATTAGTAAATATAGACTATCGCCTTTATCTATTTTTATAGATTATAGATTTTTTATAATAATACAGAATTATTGTAAATATACATATTAGTTTTTTTATTTGAATGTGGCATCCACTCTTCAATCTGTCACGTGTAACACCATATATTATTCATTTAGAAGCCTCCATTCTTTTCAAAATAGCGAATACATTGTCCTGCAAACATACTTTAAAATAAGATGTCAAGATTAATAGCAAACATACTGTAAAATAAGATGCCAATATTAATTGCAAATACATTTTCCTGCAAATCAAGAATAAAATACTGGAACTGAAGTAAAAGTAAAAAGGATAAACTTTATTTTCGTTAGAGTAAGAACTTTGTAATTATGATATTTTCATCTTAATAAACTTATTGTTTTATTAAAAATATCATATTGGTGAAATAAAATGTTGTGTTTTTATTTTCATTTTATTTTAAATGAATCCTGAATCCTATGAAGTTCAATGTGTAAATAAAAGTTAGTTTAAATGTCCTGGTATTTTGTTGACATGCCTTTTCTATTTTCACTTGTTGCATAATGTTCCATTGCTCTGGAAAAATTGCTTTCTCTCTAATAACATCATTTTGCATACTAAGGAACTTATTAGCATTAGTCTGGATCCATGCTTGTAATGTGGTTTAGAAGTAAACCAAATACGTTACTAATCAGAGATTAAGTCTAAAATATAAATCATGTTTAAATGTTAAAGATTCAATCAAATGAAGACTCTTTTTTGGACCAACTTGAAATTAAAGATTACTAATAGCCAACCGGTCTCAAGAAGTTAAGAGACTCTTGCAGAATCCAAAGAAATCAAATGTCACAGTTTTTTAAAGGAAGTACATGCAATAGCAAGGTATGTTGACAAAAGGCTAGATGAAATCTCAATATTTTGTCATATAACCATTGAACAAAATATAGTTAGTCAACATTTACTTGCTGATAAGACAGTAACGCAACACTCATAACAATATCAGTATTTAATTACATAATAGTGAACACAGTATACTTCTTTTATAGATAGTTTTACTAAATAAGTATTTCCTTATATAACCAAAACTACTGAGCAATATTTTTAAGGATCTACTTCATTTTACAAAGACAAACGCTACGGGTTTCATATTTAATAGCATCACCTACTTTATGATAATGCTTAAAGCTCAAGAAAAAAGATTCCTTTGGCCTTCAAAGTATTTGTCTAACAAATTCAATAAATGAGAAAAGCTATACATGTATAATAAATGACACTATTACTTGAGGATTGATTCCAAGTTGGATAGATAGCTTGAGCTCAAACTTAAAATCACCAGAATCATCTATCAGAAACTAAAAGAATGATTGACCACATGTATAATTTAGTCACCATCCGGTGATTCATAAGAACCGGAGCCGGAAGTTGGCTTACCTCTCTTTACTAAGGTATTTAGAGTGCCATTTTTAGCAATTTGGTTTTTAGAACAACAACTTCTCTTACAGGTTTTCAAGCCTAAAAAACATGAAGGCAAATAATAAAAGTTAGCAACAAAACAAAAAAATGATCAATATAACACATGATTATGCTCAAACTGCATCTCTCAACTATTTGTAAGTGACTGTTTGATACATTTGTTATCAATTATTGGAGGAGTCATTTTATTTGTACCAACTTTCTCAATGGCATTATTTTTAAGAGATTTCCTGGACCTACACCCAAATGTTTAAAACCCCTGGATGATTGTTCAAGTTGATAGAAGAAACAACAACTGCAATAAAAATAAAGGAAGCCCACAGTCAAAATTCCTTCAATTCAACCAATCATAATATAAAGAGGAAAAAGTGAAGGAAGAAAAATTTTGAAATTAATAAAAATGAGACATAATTGAATTTAAAAAGTTTAAACTTTTGAATGCTTGTTTAAATCATCTAATGCATTAGACTCCATTTAGAATGAAGCTGAACAGTTTTACATAGAGCATGGGAATCTTGAATAGCTTTGAAGATTAGGTGTCGACTTTTGGCATGGGCTATAGATATAACTATGTAAAATTATGATTTGATATAGAATCAATTAAATATTTTGTCATGTACAACTCTAATATAATTGAACCTTAGCTTGGAGTTTTTATTCTATTATTGAACATGTCACTATGGAGATTTTAGTTAGTTGATTGATATATGGTTTGATCTAACATTTTATCAACTTGCTCATGTACAATTTTTAGTTAGCAACAACATGCCTTCAAAAGATTCAAGTTATTTGTAACATCCCAAAAATTTAGAAATCTAAAATTATAACAAAAATAATAATTATAATAAAATTAAAATACTTATAATTGTATTTCGATAATATTGGTGATGAAAAGAGAATCTTTATAATAATAATAACAATAACCATTAATAAAATAATATTATAATATTAATGATATAATAATGGCACGATAATATGAATACTAAAAGAGAGATATAGAATTTGATATTAGAAGATATAATAGTTGTTATTAATATAACAAGATAATAATAAAATTATTAGAAGATAAATTATATTATTGACGTTTCAATTAAAATTAATTGTTATAAATGTAGTAGTTATTATATTATTAATATTAATATAATAATATCAGAACCGATTGGGATATCCTCAGGAAAGAGATATGCTTTAGCATTTTAATTTAAAGATCACATTTCAAAATAGGAATGATAACATCACAAGAAATAGAGATAAGAGAGTAATATCAAGTTTAGGATAATGTTTAAATATAAGATTGGAATTCGAATTTGAATGTAGATGGATAAGGAAAAGCTTAAGAGGCAAAAACTAAGGTTGTTGCTTGATGTTGGTTCTAAGCCTAATGACCTTGGTGCACTAAATTGAAAATATCTAGAGTTGTAGATGTCCTATTGAGAGGATTCCACTCTCATTAGAAAGCTTATTTCCGGGGCTTCAGTTTGATAGGTCATATGATAGGGTTTGGATGAAAACTGCACCGTAACAAGAAGGGGAAATTTCACTCTGGTTTCCTCGCTCGAGCTGAGCTCGAGCGCAGCCTGAGCGCAGAAAAACAGAGAGCAATTCGAGGAAATTCAGCTCGAGCTGAGCTCGAGCGCAGCCTAAGCGAGAACTCGCGCTCGAGCTGCGCTCAAGCGAGGCTTGAGCGCAGGTCCGATTTCTGCATTTTAAAACACGTTTGTGGACGGTTTCTGTCAGTTCCTTCTTCCATTCTTTCGTATTTTCAGAGAGAGAGAGAGGGGTTCTAGTGAGAGAAAGTCCCAGCAAAGGCCAAGAACGAATTCTACTCACCAAGAACGAGTCTTGCCTCAATCTCTCCCCCTTCAAGACCCTCTGTTCTCCGTTCTTTCTCCGTCTTCTCATCCCACAGGTGGGTGGACTTTCACTTATCTGTTCTGAATGATTGCCATTGTATGCTCCCTATTCTTTTTCCCCTTTCCTTCTAGGAATTAGTGATATATGTATAGTAGGAACATAAGAATGGTGAATATACTGATTATTGTATGTGTTGGATTGCCAAAACCTTAGGGTAGATGATTGGATGATTCTGTATGATAATTCTTGATGATGTTTGGTGATTCTTGATTGTATTATTCTGTAATTCATGGGCCTTTGGCCATCATAGTCATGAAAATTATGAATTTGAGAAATCATAGAGCCTTCAGGCTATCACAGGGTCTTTAACCATCACAGGCCTTCGGGCAAATTAATTAATAACAACGGGGTAATCACATCGAACTCATGGCCAAGAGGGAGATGGGGTCCCCAATCACAGAATTGTATGTAAATGTCATTCAAAATTTAATCATAGGTAACCTTGGACGACGATCCTTGGTTACATGGTCGAGCGCTCATCACAGTCACGTTACAGTGTAAAGACCCCGGGTGTCGGGAATAACACCTCACAGCCATGCATTGCATATTGATGACTGATTTCCTTTGTATTGGATTATGTATTGTTATCTCTGTTATGTCTATTAAAATTGTATGTATGCCATGATGGTTCTTGTTTGCTTTCCCCCACACTGCAAACACGGTTACACTCACTGGGACGTTGGTCTCACCCCATTCTGTGGGAACAATATTTTCAGTGGTGCAGGATGCTGAGCAAAGTTAGGATGAGTAGTAGATGGCATGTGAAGACCATTAGCCTTATTGCTTATTTTTTTAATGATGTTCATGTTGTTAGGATCACTAGTGTTAATTATTAAAGCTACCTTAGGAATCATTATGTTAGTTTAATATTTTATTATTTTGTATTGGTGCCTTGACGGCAACATTATGTTATTATTCCATTGGATTATATATGTATTGTTGAAGCTTTAGTAATTGTTGGGTTACTTAAGCGATGGTATTGTATGTCGATACGCGAAATGAATGAAATAATTTCACGAATTTGGAAATAGTGCTTCCAACAGGCATTGTTTCCGAATTTAGAAATTAGGACGTTACATTTTGGTATCAGAGCAGTTCAATCCAATTGGACTGTGGTTAAGTTAGTTGCCCGTGACTCACTATTATCCCATTGTACCTCGTAACTAGTATAGGGACTGATCACCCCTCTATTGGATGCGTTGTACACGGGATTATGGTTAGTGACGTAAATAGGATACCTTGCTAAAGGAGTTGGGACACTTCTCTAACATGGTTAGAGCCACCTACATGATAGTCAGAGGGAGAGGGACATAGGTTTGTTTTTTTTTCCAAGAGTAGGATCTCCACTTCAAGAGCCTTATGAGATGTCATTTTAGTTTCCAAAGAAATTAAGGTACCCTTAGAAGGAAATGTAAAGTAGAAGTTTTTGGAGAGAGGTTTAGAGGGAACATGAGGAGTAGGCTCCCTAGTAAGGGAGGATAGTGATGGTTGCTTGTAGTTACACCTTGAGTGTGTGACTTGTTTGATTAAGCATGATGCTTGTTTTTGCTTGAATAATCATGATGCTTGTTTTGCTTGAATAATTGACTGATATGTCTGTTTGTTTGCGTTTTTTTGAATGTCTTGCATGTGGAGGTGATGGTAAATTTCTAGGATTGGAGTTTTTCCATGACAGGTAGAGGTTAGAAGAGAAGTGTGGGACTCATGGGAGGTTAGAGGAACCTAACACCATTAGTGAAGGGGGAGTAACACTAGCTCTTGGTTAAGCGTTTACCGTCGAGTAGGTATAATCTTAAAGATAATTCGAGGAATTGAATTAGGGTCTTTAATCTCATATTCTTTCCTTCTTTCTTTTTCCCTACTGGTGTGTGTTGGTGTTGAGTTTCTATTTCGATTCTAATCTCATTCTTAGTTGCCTAGCCACTATTTGGATCAAATTAGATATCTAATTAGGCGGTCAGTGATTTTAATTTGATGGTGATTAGATTATTTAAGCCTTATGATCAGTAATTTGGTTTTAATATGCAAGAAGCGAGTGTAATCCTTTGTTCCCTAAAGTATTAGACTAGTACTCCTAGAATCCCTATCGGGTCATTAGATGCAACTATAGTACATTTATACCACATTCTCTCCCCTTTCTTTAAATCCTTGTTAGTGTAGGTTGACCCTGATGTTGATGGTTATCGGTAGTTGCACCTTGGTGACGTAATTTACTTGAGTAGGATGGATTGTTTGATTTACTTGACTGAATTCGAGTTTCTTGGATTTAGAATTTATCTAAATTAGGATAATTCAGATTCCCAGATAAGGTCTTATTTCCATTTGAAATAAAATGTTTTCAAGGATAGGATTTGTTATATAGATAGATAGATAGATATAAAACAAAATTGTTAGGATCAAATTAGATGTAAATTGGAAGATTTTGAGAGTAGATTATCTTATGAATTTAATTTTTAGAGGTAGCTAGAAATTTATGAAGTATAACTAAGATTCCAATAAAGGTAGAGATAATAGCAACTAATAAGCTACTTTATAACACTAGAGGATTCAGATGAAATAGATGTTGTAGGATAAATAAAAATGTTTGAAAAATACAGGAAGTAGATAAAGTCGGGAAGGAAATAGTATCTATTATTTCATATATAATTTTAGGAATTGTTAGCAGAAAATAGGAGTTTCAGAATAATACAGGGTAGATAATTATCAGAGAGATGTCATATTATTTTAAAATATATCTTAACCCGTCAAAAATTGTAAAGATAAATAAATATTGTTAAAAAGTAAGAATAATGAAAATAAAAAAAAAATTAAGGATAAATTTTATAAAGTCATATAATTAAATAATAGGAATTTACTATCATAATCCCTTTATTAATTAAACTTATTTGAAATGACAACATTATCTAAATTTAGATTAAAAACTATATATATTTGGTGGAGATTAGTTTTCTGAAAGTATTAGAATGAGTATAAAAAAAAAAAAAAATAATAATAAAATAAAAGGAAGAAACCCTTAGAAATAAAAACAGTTTAAGTGTACAAATCTTCACATCTAATTAAAAACTGGGAAATAGGTGAAAGGAGAACTGTAAATGGATCTTTAGATCTTAGGAAAGATTATAATGGTTTGGAGTTGTCTTCAATTGATAAAGGACATGAGGAAAATATTATATAAGAGATAAAATTACTTTCGAATATAAAAAAAAAATCTTTCTAGGGTGATGATAAATTATTAGAACCTAGGAAGATGGATAGCGTTTTGCACAAAGTTTAAGTGATCGTTTATTTGAGGAAAACTGTGGAGCTTGTTTTTGTAGGTTAGATATGGAGATTTGACTAATAATTAATAGTTTTAAGAATAAAGATTTGGTATTGTATGATTTAAGAGGTAGAGATTTAATCTTTTTAGAGATAGAGGTTTCTTTATTTTGATGGTTTTGGGTGATAGGGATATGATAATCTTATGTTTATAGTTAAAAGGTTTAGAGGCAAAGATCTAACCTTGAGCTTGTTTGAAATTAAGTAATTATGTATATATATGGTTAAGAATTATTGATTTTCATCATTGGATCTAGGAGGATCTCGCTAAGGACATTTTACAATTTAGATAGTTTTATAATTAGGATATGATCATGAGTCAATGGCTCACACATTTATCGTTATTTAGGCCATGATCTTTGAAAGTGTCGAAATTAATTATTTAATAGTTACATAGGTTTTTGATCATAAGAAAAATATTCAGAAATTACAGTTGAAGACATAGAGCTTAAGTTTAGGAAGGAAACTCGAACTTTTAGGTTATGGTAAATGTGGTGAATGATTCAATGGATTTGGTTTAGGAATATAATTTATTCTAGACTTCGAATAGTTAGTCACAATTATTATTAATGGAGACATGATATCCAACCCGAAGCTATAGGTTACCAATATGCAGTGTCATAGACTTAAGTTTAAGAGAATAATAAGACAAATTTTGAGGACAAAATTTATTTAAGGGGGGTAGAATTGTAACATCCCAAAAATTTAGAAATCTAAAATTATAACAAAAATAATAATCATAATAAAATTAAAATACTTATAATTGTATTTCGATAATATTGGTGATGAAAAGAGAATCTTTATAATAATAATAACAATAACCATTAATAAAATAATATTATAATATTAATGATATAATAATGGCACGATAATATGAATACTAAAAGAGAGATATAGAATTTGATATTAGAAGATATAATAATTGTTATTAATATAACAAGATAATAATAAAATTATTAGAAGATAAATTATATTATTGACGTTTCAATTAACATTAATTGTTATAAATGTAGTAGTTATTATATTATTAATATTAATATAATAATATCAGAACCGATTGGGATATCCTCAGGAAAGAGATATGCTTTAGCATTTTAATTTAAAGATCACATTTCAAAATAGGAATGATAACATCACAAGAAATAGAGATAAGAGACTAATATCAAGTTTAGGATAATGTTTAAATATAAGATTGGAATTCGAATTTGAATGTAGATGGATAAGGAAAAGCTTAAGAGGCAAAACTAAGGTTGTTGCTTGATGTTGGTTCTAAGCCTAATGACCTTGGTGCACTAAATTGCAAATATCTAGAGTTGTAGATGTCCTATTGAGAGGATTCCACTCTCATTAGAAAGCTTATTTCCGGGGCTTCAGTTTGATAGGTCATATGATAGGGTTTGGATGAAAACTGCACCGTAACAAGAAGGGGAAATTTCACTCTGGTTTCCTCGCTCGAGCTGAGCTCGAGCGCAGCCTGAGCGCAGAAAAACAGAGAGCAATTCGAGGAAATTCAGCTCGAGCTGAGCTCGAGCGCAGCCTGAGCGAGAACTCGCGCTCGAGCTGCGCTCAAGCGAGGCTTGAGCGCAGGTCCGATTTCTGCATTTTAAAACACGTTTGTGGACGGTTTCTGTCAGTTCCTTCTTCCATTCTTTCGTATTTTCAGAGAGAGAGAGGGGTTCTAGTGAGAGAAAGTCCCAGCAAAGGCCAAGAACGAATTCTACTCACCAAGAACGAGTCTTGCCTCAATCTCTCCCCCTTCAAGACCCTCTGTTCTCCGTTCTTTCTCCGTCTTCTCATCCCACAGGTGGGTGGACTTTCACTTATCTGTTCTGAATGATTGCCATTGTATGCTCCCTATTCTTTTTCCCCTTTCCTTCTAGGAATTAGTGATATATGTATAGTAGGAACATAAGAATGGTGAATATACTGATTATTGTATGTGTTGGATTGCCAAAACCTTAGGGTAGATGATTGGATGATTCTGTATGATAATTCTTGATGATGTTTGGTGATTCTTGATTGTATTATTCTGTAATTCATGGGCCTTTGGCCATCATAGTCATGAAAATTATGAATTTGAGAAATCATAGAGCCTTCAGGCTATTACAGGGTCTTTGACCATCACAGGCCTTCGGGCAAATTAATTAATAACAACGGGGTAATCACATCGAACTCATGGCCAAGAGGGAGATGGGGTCCCCAATCACAGAATTGTATGTAAATGTCATTCAAAATTTAATCATAGGTAACCTTGGACGACGGTCCTTGGTTACATGGTCGAGCGCTCATCACAGTCACGTTACAGTGTAAAGACCCCGGGTGTCGGGAATAACACCTCACAGCCATGCATTGCATATTGATGACTGATTTCCTTTGTATTGGATTATGTATTGTTATCTCTGTTATGTCTATTAAAATTGTATGTATGCCATGATGGTTCTTGTTTGCTTCCCCCCACACTGCACACACGGTTACACTCACTGGGACGTTGGTCTCACCCCATTCTGTGGGAACAATATTTTCAGTGGTGCAGGATGCTGAGCAAAGTTAGGATGAGTAGTAGATGGCATGTGAAGACCATTAGCCTTATTGCTTATTTTTTTAATGATGTTCATGTTGTTAGGATCACTAGTGTTAATTATTAAAGCTACCTTAGGAATCATTATGTTAGTTTAATATTTTATTATTTTTGTATTGGTGCCTTGACGGCAACATTATGTTATTATTCCATTGGATTATATATGTATTGTTGAAGCTTTAGTAATTGTTGGGTTACTTAAGCGATGGTATTGTATGTCGATACGCGAAATGAATGAAATAATTTCACGAATTTGGAAATAGTGCTTCCAACAGGCATTGTTTCCGAATTTAGAAATTAGTACGTTACATTATTCATGTACCTAGACTATACTCACAAACAAATCACGATCACACATGCACATGGTTGGTTAAAAGATTATTAGCTGCAACTTCTCTTATTTTCCTGAAGGATTTATCAGAAAGGGAAGAATCAAAACCACACACATAGAATAAAAAAATACAAAACAATAAGAAAAGCCCACCTTAGAGAAGTGAATGGTTCACCAGCAAAGTGTCTTGAAGTCCTGAAATTGCAAAAGATACATTAAAATCTTTTCCTATCTTACAGAATAAAATTTAGAATTGAAATCGTTTAAAAAAGAAAAATTCAATGGTATTTCTCCCACTTTAATACGATATTGTTGCACCACCTTGTTGGTGAAGAACGTCATAGTCATGTTCCGCTGCATCTTCTGGTAGTGCTTGCAGTAGACAGTGCGAACACCATGTATTGGCAAACATTTACCTAATTTCAGATCCCAATCATCCCCTAAACTTTTAACTTCATTAAATGTTAAAATTTTAAGTGCATGTAACCTACATATTTAATTTGGTTTTTAAAGCAAAATAAACAGAAGAAAAGGATGCCAACAACTATGTATCCTACTTTACTTGGGTTTTGCAATAAAAGTAATTTGTAGATCAGAGAAAAAATTTAAGTAATTCTACCGAAAGGATTGCCATCTCCTCTTAGAACAACCTACAACTTCTAGGGTACTCTGCAATTTCACCAACCATGGTGACTATATACCAATGGAACATGTATTCAGCGAGAGGGACTGCAATAAAAATCACAGCTAAAATAAAAGAAATAAAAAACAATCATATGCAGGATCAAAACCAACCTCACTCTAGTGAAGAACCTGCAATTGGAATTGAAAGGTTCAATCCAAGAATTTTCCTAGCAAGCCAAGTAATATTTATGTTGATACAGAAACTATGTGACCATTAAATAAGCTACAATCTATAAGAAAAGATCAAATATAGATACTTTTGTGACTGGGCAGTCAAAAAAGTAAGCATAAGTTGCAATTGCCTTCTCTTCCTGGAACAAAATAATATAATAAAAGAGCATGTAACATGATTCATGTTCAGCATTAATAGTGTAACCAGAGTTACTTCTAAGACAACATATAATTGCTTCAAATATTTATAGTAGCACTAACAGTGACATAAATAAGCCAAAGATTAAGATACCTTATAATGACATGATTCCTCTGTTCAAATGTTTGAACTAAGGTAGCATGTTGTAGCAGTGGAAGAATCCCTCTTTCAATTGCCTTCTCTTCCTGGAACAAAAGAATATAATACAATATAAAAGAGCATGTAAAAATGATTAAATGATTTATATTTTCCCTAAAAATAATTGAACTCATAACCATAAATTGGAATAACACTATGCAAACGTAGAGTAACTGCTGAAACTCAACATCATTCTCCATAGTAGGAACCTATGCTCCCACACCTGCAAGTGCATGTCTCAAATTAGAGAAACCGGGAAAAAATGAAAAAGAATAACTAACAGGAGGAACTAAACGAAACATTTGATGTGTAGCAAAGATTAATATTAAAACATTATTCTAAAGACTACAAAGATAACACTGATTATATATTAGCCAGAAATCCATATCAATTTCTAAATACTACAATGTAATTTAAATATGTCATGTTGATATAAACCCCGTTCAAATTCAATCACAAATCCATAAACAACCAAAATAAGCCAATCCAAAAGAAATAAATATTCATGATTGGTTAACTACTTACAATGAAGAGAAAATGATCAATTAATTTCTTTAACTTTTGTATACCTTCATTCTCTTTTTGTATGGTATCCCCTTAGAGAGAAATAATGGAGACCACTGTTCATAACTTTTATAAAAGCATATTTTTGTTATAGAGAGGAAGCGATTAAAATCCATTACCCTTTTCATAAGCAGAAAAAAAACATAATAAATCTAAATACTGTCTCTCTAACCTTTGCATATATTAGCCACAGATTTAAAATCATACCAATTGATAAAATAAAATAAAACAGAGGAAAAATAGTAAGCATACATGTGCCACGGGATACTAAATCATACATATTGATAAGCAAAAAATCATTTTCAAACTACAACCTGTCTCTCACCCTCCTTCCCTGGTGCCCCATTCTATTAAATCTGAAACAATGTTAAGCAGAAGACTTACCCAAACGTGATGCTCAACGCTAAGCAAAATGTATACTCTTATTGTATGTATTTTGTATATGATGATTTGTGCATGTAATAAGAAAATTACCCTGGGCATGCAATTAACATGCCAAAAAAAAATCATTTCACAATAGTACATCGAACATTCAAAAGGGACAACAGTACATGATCGAAACAGTTTAAGCAACAAATCGAACATGCAAATGGGGAAACAGATTAATTTGTGCTAGAAACTAAAAAAATTTCAGGTTCAAAACAAAAAAATCATGAAGACGAAAGGGGGAAAACCTCTTCCAAACGCAACCCGCAGCGACCACCAACGAAAGCGTCTATCGCGACCAACAGAGCTTCTAATCAACAGACCTCCACCGCGGAAACTCAGCGAACAGCGCCGGCAAGACTCAGCAAACATCGACAACGAGACTGCGAATAAAGGCGGAACGACAGCGAACAACACGCGTCGGCGAGACTCATCAAACAGCTACGGCGAGACAGCGACGTACCAGCCGCGAGACAGTGAACAGTGGCATCTTCTACTAGGGGTGGCAAATGGATGGATCGGATGGATTTGGATCAGGACTATAAATGGATGGATTGAAACAATCCATTAATCCATTTATGATCCATTAAAAATATATTATAAAAATCCAATCCATCCATGACCAATCAAATAAAAATCATCCAATCCATCCATTACCAACTATTTTATGGATGGATATCCAATCCATCCATATTTTTTTAAGAAAATAATTTTTATTATTCTTTTAATATATTTTCTTTCTCTAATTTAAAAAGTTCTAACTAAAAAAATTTCTCTCTCTACATTTTTCTGTCATTAAAATTTTCTCTCCCCTCTCTCTCCAATATTTTTAAAATATTTTCTCTCACACTCAAATTTCTTTTTCTCTCACAATTTTCTCCCTCTATAGTTTTTTTCATTAAGATTTTTTCTTCTCTATCCCTCTCTCCTGTATCTCACTATCATTCTATCCCTCTTTCTCTCTCCTCTCTCTTCCAAATGGTTTTACTTGTGCAAGCCATAAAGGACACAATATAATAAAAAAAGTTAAAATATTGATATTCAATAAGATAAATTTAGATATTCAGAGGAAAATTAAAATGAAAATAATGTTGCCTATTATATTTTATAATATTAAATATAACTATTTAAAAATTTTAAAAATATTTCAAATTGAAAATCAAAGAAATGACATTTCTGCAATGGTTGTTATACGCATGAGATAATGTCACAAGTCCGTACTCTTATTCTCAGGTGAATTATCTTTTCATCAAGCTCTTAAAATTTTATATCAAATAATATATAATGGTACGTAACAGTGAAGTTATCGATAGTAATAATAAGGTGTGTGATGCGTAGCTTCTGTTGGTGGTTTGCATCTTTATGAATCACAATCCATTGGATTGTGCGCTGCTTTCGTTCTATTGTTCCTCTGAGATTTTGAATCCAATGGATCATGCACCGTAAAAAGGATGGATTGCTGTCCATCCATTAATTAAAACAATCCAATCCATCCTATCCATTAATTTTCTTTTTCTTAATTGGATGGATTGGATTGAATTTGTGCTTGGATGGTTAGGTTGGATTATGGATAGTTGGATTAATTTGACACCCCCTATCTTCTACTCAGCCACCAACACTAGCGCGACGAGGCTAGGGGCAGCGTGGAGAGAAAAAAACGATTGGAAAGGGTTTACTATTTTGGTGCCATCTGAATGTCTCTCTCTCAGAAATAGATTTATAAAAACAAAACGAAATATGAAGAGTTGTAACCGAATGTCTCTCTCTCGGAACCTTTTCATTTCCTGTGTCAAACAATATGGGGAATGAGTTCAGATATAATTGTTTTGTTCTTAATGTTCCAATATACACAGATATCAAACCCATTAGAAAAATTTAAAACATCTAGTAATCTGATTTGAAATTTGAAACGAATTCTAAAAATTAAATAGACAAAAATGGCCTCAAATTTGGAGGGAAAATGAAATTTCTCACTCTCTTCCATTTATATATATAAAGATTTTATATACATATATTGTTGAATATAATTTAGGTTGTGTGTTATGATCTTATGTTCAGGAATGTTTGGTTTTGCAACACATTCATGTATACACTTTTCAACACACTATTATTGGGACGTGGAATTATGATTTGTATGGATCTCATGCTCAATCTTTGGTAGGATATATAGTGAGATCCATGTAATTTTTTTTTTTTTTTTTTACAAAGTAACATTACTAGTATTTTTCTCGTATGCTTTATTTTTTTACCTCTCTTGTATGACCCAAGGAAGAGGATATGAGTTTTATGATAACCTTGATGAGTTGATGTACAGATGCAATCAAGTGAGAGTATTGTATGTTGTAAGAGAAGTAAATTTTCTGTAATAAGAGATTTGTGTGGTAGTACAAGCCAAAGGATATTTGGTTTAGCGTTGAAATGTGATAAACTCACATTTTCAACGCTAGACATAGTTGTGAGTGAGAATTTAAATTTGAGTTTGGTCAGTTTCAAGTTAAACACACAAAATTAAAATATAAAGTTATCTATTTCTTTTTTTTAAGTGATTGTGTAACCTTTTAGGATATTTGTGTGAGATATAATAATTATGATTTACTACTCTCGCCTTTCATAATATCCTACACGGCTTCACCTCATACAACAAACCGTTGTCTCCCTTTTCTCTTTTTTTTTCCCTGCTTAATAACCTTGTTCCACTCAACTTATTTGCTTTTTTCGTAACAAAATGTCTAATTGAAATCCTTTAGCATTCTTTTCATTTTTCATTTTTTCCTCTTTAAAGAAGAATTTATGTTGATTTAATGAAATTATTATTACATTGTGAAATGTATAATAATTACTTTTTCGAAATATACTTCAAACATATTTTTCCTTAATTTTTTTATATGGTATGTATCCTCAATCTTATTTTGTTTTATAGCTTTTTTTTTATAAATATTTAGTTTCATCACTTAGTCGATGGGTTAAAAGTTTTCATTAATTAAATTAAGTTTACTGAATTTAAATAATTTAAACACTAATTGATACTTTATCATCCAACTTTATTATAATGTATAATGCATAATATATTTTTTAAAATATAAATAAATGTTAATTATAAGATTATATACCAATAAATACTTAAATTTTTTAAAATTTGATGTGTATAATTATTATATTAATTTTACATGATTTATTAGTTACATTTGTTAAATTTATATTTTATAAAAATTATTAAAATGGAATAAAATCGAGATGGATTAATATTAGAGAAATTAGATCTCCTCTGTATAATATTTTTTTTATGAGTGTTGTTAAAGAACCTCGTTTTGATAAATTGCTAATATAAATTTTTATTATTGTTAACTAAATATTAAAATTTAACTATAACATCGTTACTTAAAATTTTATTTCTTTAATAATGTATAAACACACTTATATAACATATAAGTGTAATGAGCAAAGAAGAATGAGATGCGTTTATATGAAAAAAAGTTACCATTTTTTTCTTTTAATTATTCTCTTCCTCTTTTATCACATATATCTGGTGGTTTTTTTTTCTCTTCCTTTTTTTTATTAGAGAAATTATCACTATATAACATCATTGTATAATAACTTCATACAACATTGAGAGATAGAATCGGAAGAGAGAAGTGTGAGATGTAATGTTTTAAAGATAAAAAAAGTGTGATATGAGATGTTGTATTAAATTATTGTATAAATAATAAATTTCTTCTTTTTATTATACTAAATTACTAATAATATCATATATTTGATCCCCGACTTTTACCATGTACATTGTAAACTTGACACTTTACTTTCATCGTTCCCGAGCCGTATAAAATCTCCGAGTATTATAAAATGACAAAATAGAAAATAGAAAGAAGAAAGAGAAATGTGAAATAGAAAATAGAAAGAAGAAAGAGAAATGTGAAATGTGACTAGTGATATGATGGAGAGATAAATGTGTTGTATGAGTTGTTGTATGATTTTACTTTCTCAAAATCTCTTGTCCTTATTCTTTGCATCCCACTTGTGGTAAGAGATGAAAAGTTCACAAATCTTTGTTTGAAACCTGGAGAGGCCACGTGCACTTTGGTGTTGCATGGTAGGGATGAGAATAGGCCGAGCCGAGCTAGACTTTCTAAGGCCTGAGCTAGGGCCGATCCAACATGTTGGAAGACCTCAAGCAAATTTTCATATTGGCGTCTTTTTTAAAATATGAGGTGAAAAAAAGGGCCTTGAAAGTTAAAAGTTAAAATTCAATTAGCAAGGATTGAACTCTTGACTTTGAGGTAAAAGATCAATTTTTAAATCAATGTGTTAGGCCTAATAATAATGAAATATGTTTATATTTTTTTATAAAGGGTGTTACTAGCAATGGGGCCTAAAGCAAGGGCTTGGGCCGCCTTTCCTTTGGGCCAGCCCTAGCCTGAGTCTGGCCTGCACCTTAAATCCATGGCCTGAGTCTGACCTGTTTACTTTATATAGAGCCTATGTAAAGCCTGACGACCTGAAAGCCTGTTTTATAGTAAGGTACTTGAATATTTATAGACTGATAAACCCAAATTTTTTAGGTAAGACAACATACTTATATATTTATACGGACCAATAAGTATATAATTATAAAGCAATATAATAAAAATCTTTATAATAGTAATATAAAAAATACTAATATTTTATTTATATTTAGTTAAATAAGCCGGCCTAATAGGCTTAAAAGGCTTTTTCGATGACTTAAAACTTGACCTATTTTACTATATAGGTTTTTAAAAAAGTTTTGATATGATTTATTTAATAAATTGACCTGATCTATTCTTGAGCCTGATGTAGACCATACTGTACTCCATTGATAGCCCTTTTCCCACCAGTACTGCAGGGATTCAATAGAGAAGTCCACATCGTTTGACCGAACAGTATGTCAGCAATTTATATTGTCCAGAGCCCTAACACTCGCAAAAATTGGAACTATTCACAGAGAAGATTGGCATGCCCTTGCGCAAGGTTGACACGCACAATCCGGAAAAGGTCCCAATTTTTTGGTAATTTTTTCCTTTCTTTCTTGACTTGTTACCTCTGTCGAAATTGAGAAAATCATTAGCTTTATTTGAATGTTGTACACATGCATTGTTTTCTGTTCTATGTTCTATATTCATGGTTTGTTTAGATTAGACAGTTGAATGCTATAAATTCCTGATATTTAGCGATGCAGATGTAGTATTAAGGGAAGGAGCTGAAAGTAATGATTGATGTTCAGTATTCTTTAAGCAAATCAATTATGAATGAACTCGGTCGCAGAAAAATTCCCTTTAGCTTACAATGTTTCATTGGCTTCTCTTATTTGAATTTACCTTTTCTATGTAAATTGTTTGTAGATACTGACTGACATTCCCTCCGTATAATTAAATTTAGAGTAAACCCTCACATTAGTCCCAGACTTTTTCCTCATCGTTCAGTTTAGTCCCTGACTTATTTTAATTAACACGTTAGTCCCTGACTTTTATCACCGTCGGTCAGTTTAGTCCTCAACCCCAAACACCGTTAACAGACAGGTGATGTGTCACGTTAAGTGACAAGTAGGATGCCAGGTGGGCTCAAAACGGTGTCGTTTTAGGGTGAGTAAACCCTCACTTTAGTCCCTGACTTTTTCCTGATCGTTCAGTTTAGTCCCTGACTTATTTTAATTAACACGTTAGTCCCTGACTTTTATCACAGTCGGTCAGTTTAGTCCCTGACTTATTTTAATTAACATGTTAGTCCTTGAATTTTATCACCGTTGTTCAGTTTAGTCCTCAACCCCAAACGTTGCTCTTTTCGCTGAGATCTGTTTGGTTTTAAAGTTTCTTCTGTTTTCTGGTTTCTGAGTCGTGCTTGGTTTTTGAAGTTGTTGCCTAATTTGGTGGCGAAGAAGAAAAAGGGAAAAGAAAGTCAGATCCTGGAGCGGGTTACTTGCTTTGGTGCTGAAAACTTTGGTTGTATCATGAAGTGTTGGGTTAATGATTGGAACTTGGGGTGGTGGGGGTTGAGGAGGATTGGAAACGAATGAAGAGTAGAACTAAAATAATTGTCTTTTGCAGTGAAACTGGTTTTGGTTGACGATTGAAAAGGTGGGAATCTTTGGGGTGTCTCTTAGGCATTTATCGTTGATGGTTGAGGCAATTAAGTATCTGGGTGTTTGAGTTTTGCTTAGATGTAAATGGTTTTTGGTTGGTGAAGAAGGTAAGAAGAATGATATTATGGAGTAGTAAGGAAGAGATGTAAGGGATTATATTTCGGTCTTGGGTTCATCTTATGGGGATTTTGTTGCTACTCAATTTGTGTACTTAAAAGAGTGTGTTTAAATCATTGATTTTGGGCTCGGTTTCAAGGTTTGAAATTGCTAAAACTTTGCTGAAATGAAACTCTCTTCAGTTGGTTTTAGTCCTCCACCCCATGAAGATATGTCTACTCTTGTTTGCATATTCTCCTTCCACTCTATCTCTCCTCTATTCTCCACTTTTTTGGGTAACAATTTTCTCCAGTTTTTTTTTTGGGGGGGAGATAGTTATCACACCCTTAGTCCTAAAGGATCAGAATGCTATTCTCTTTTTAGAGTGGTGATACTTGTACATTTTTCAATTCTTTGATGTGGGATGTGGAAATATTAGGGCCTGTTTGGTTTGAGGAAACGTTTTCTGTTTTCATTCTGTTTCCTGTTTTGTGAAATTTTACAAAGGAAAAACTGGAAATGCGGAAAACAACAAATTTTTATTTCCAGCATTTCCAGTTTTTCCTTTGTAAAATTTCAGAAAACAGGAAACAGAAAATGGAAACAGGAAATGAAAATGCAAACCAAACAGGCCCTTACTTGTTGAGGCTACTCTTTCTCTACTTTCAGCCTTAGCTCAGAGATCAGAGAAGTAATTTGGCTTAATAGCTGAGCACCTGCCTCTTTGGGGGGGTTCCTTTGTTGTTTTAAGATCCTGGCTTAATAAACAGGCTGGCCATTACAAAGTTGCTACGGAAGAAGAATGAGAAGAAGAGAGGAAGACAGGAGAAGAGGAGAAGAAGACATGAGATGAAGAAAGCATCAAAAGCGAAAATGAGGGAAAATTAGGGTTCAACAAATTCCCCTTTAAATTTTCTAACAGATTCAATTACTTTTTTGTTTTTAATTCGTCTAAATCCTAAAACGACACCGTTTTGAGCCCACCTGGCATCCTACTTGTCCCTTAACGTGATACGTCACCTGTCTGTGAACAATGTTTGGGGTTGAGGACTAAACTGACCGATGATGATAAAAGTCAGGGACTAACGTGTTAATTAAAATAAGTCAGGGACTAAACTGAACGATCAGGAAAAAGTCAGGGACTAAAGTGAGGGTTTACTCACCCTAAAACGACACCGTTTTGAGCTCACCTGGCATCCTACTTGTCACTTAATGTGACACGTCACCTGTCTGTTAACGGTGTTTGGGGTTGAGGACTAAACTGACCGACGATGATAAAAGTCAGGGACTAACGTGTTAATTAAAATAAGTCATGGACTAAACTGAACGATGAGAAAAAAGTCAGGGACTAATGTGAGAGTTTACTCATTAAATTTATGTACAATTTGTTTTGTTGTATCTGTTCATTGAAAAATTCTTAACAGAATTGCTCTCTCCCGCTAGGTCTCATCTTCTTTCACTGTCAAAGCATATTTTGAAAATTGAATTTCCTTAGCAATAATGCTACTTTGGAGTCCCACACAACAATATTAAAGACAATACTTGGAAGGAAAAAGGAATGTTTTGGATTGAATTTACATGTCTGTGTTTACAATGTTTAGTTCTCTGATGTGTCTTCAGTTTTTCTTTGGAAAAGAGGTGGTGACACTTTGTACAATATTTTCTTTTCAAAGAAAAGTGTATTTTCACTCAAATAGGACTTTCACTGCTAAAAGTACTCAAACTCTACATAAGAATCTGTAGTACTGTTGCTTTTTTATCAGGAGCAATATTATTCTCTGCCATCTTCTTCTCAGGTGGGGGTGCTGTGTCTTTGCTAGCATACTTGGAAAAGTCTATGGGTTCTGGTACATGGGGAGGCATGGCACTTCTAACTAGAGCCCAATTCACTCCCTCAAAAAATGGGTGTTGTTTTATTTCTGTAGCTCCTCTTTTATATGCAATTCTCTTCTGAGGTTCTTTCACCAACAATCCTTTTATAAGATCACGAGCTGTTGAACTGATCTGGGGAGTTTCTGGGAACCTCAATGGCTGCCCAACAACATTAAAAAGTGTGGCTTTATATCCTGCACCTTTAAAAGGTGTTGTTCCATGCAATAGCTCATACAAGAAGATCCCAAAGGTCCACCAATCTACTGCACTGCCATGTCCCTCTCCTTTGATAATCTCAGGAGCAAGATATTCATGTGTCCCTACAAATGACATTGACCTCACATTGGTGGGTTCTGCCATCAGTTCAGGAAGCCGATTTCCACCACCAACCAATAGGCCAAAATCTGATTTTGCCTTTCTGTTCTTCTTTGAAGGCAAAATGCGAGGGAAAAAGCCTGATGGTTGAGCATTGCCTTGCACTGCTTGGTCATCACCCAACATACCCCCAGAGTCACCACCACCACCATTGCCTGCATTGGTAGGTGAAGACTTGACTAATGTAGGACTGACAGAGCAGCGAAGTGATAAATCAAAATCTGAGAGCATGATATGCCCTTCATCTCTGACTAGAAGATTCTCTGGCTTTAAGTCTCTGTATACAATGCCAAGCATGTGCAGGTACTCAAGAGCCAACAAAACCTCTGAAGCATAAAACCTATCACAAGAAATCTGAATATAAGAAATTCTTCATCTACAAATTGAAATCAGAAAGGCAAAGTGAAATGGCTAATAGAAGTCATAACAGTACAGTAGGGGGAAAAAAGATCAATCATAATGGAAAAAGGCTTTAAATAATATATTTCCTTGTATGAAGTGAATCACAGATTGTCAAAGTTCAATTCAGTTATGTAATGTGAGGACAGACATATTAGATCAACATCAACTGGTATCAAGTTACAGTTATTTCTGAATTTGTTGTGAAAAATATGTAGAAACATGGAAGAATAGAAGAGGAAATGCTGGAAACAGATTCCACTAACCTTGCAGCTTCTTCAGTGAAACACTTGTTTGGTTGCTTTTGTCGAAGAGAATGAAGATCACCCCCACTACAGAACTCCATGACCAAACAGTAAAACTTATCAGTTTCAAAGTAAGAATATAAAGTTGGCAAGAAGGGGTGATCAAGAAGTCCAAGAATTTCCCTTTCTGTTTGTGCTCGCAGAAGCTTATTTCTGCTTATAAGAGCTGCCTTGTCCATTACTTTCATGGCAAAGTGGGCATTAGATCCTCTTAGTTCCACAAGATACACACTTCCAATGTCTCCATAACCAATGCGTTTGAGAAGCCTGAAATGGCTGAGATTGAAAGGGCCACTCTTGGAAACCATGTTAATTGCATCCCACCTCACATCACCACCAGTATGTGGCCTAATGGGTGCACTGGTGCTCTCTAAACTGTCACTGCGAGAGCTAGTGCCACTTCCTGTGCATTGATTGGTGGTCTTTGTATGGGTAGACATTCCCTTTGTAGTTCCTGTTGGTAGTCCTGGTGGTGAGTGAGTTGCAGGATCAGGATTTGAAGGCATCTTTGTCCTTGGACTTTGGTGTTGATTACTGAAATCAGAAATGTTCTTGCTTGATGGTGTTATTTTCTGAGGTTTAGAGTTACTTGCCAACTTTGCATCGGTTTTAGACACCTGGTCCATATGTCCTGCTCCATTTGTTGAATGGTCCATATGTCCAGCTCCACTTGTTGAATACTCAGTTGTGCAGGCATCCTTTTCTGCTTGATTCCCCATTGTGTGATGAGTTGGTGAATTATTTCCTGAATTTGCACAACTATGAGCACTGTGGTGGTGTGTCTTATGAGGTTCTTCTGATAAATTGTTGTTCCTCTGCATTTATGGATGAAACAGAAGTTTTGGTCCTTTCTCACAATCAAGAATAACTTGCCAACAGTTCATTCCAAAAGAATTCATTTCACACTTTTCTTTTTCTTCACAAACCATGGATGTATTATGATTGATTTTGGTAAGAAATTATGGATGTATAGAAAAATGGACAATGATGAAACTCTTACCTCATGTAAATCTGGCATCTTAACAGGCTTTGACGCCATTAATGGACAACACAATAACACCCCTCAAGAGGAATTTCTGCGAAAAAACACACGAAAATTAGTTATGGGGAGATGTAACATGCATTGTTGGGGCATATCAACATGAGAAAATCATTTCATGATTTTAACAGTACTTGGTACCTCAGATTCTCTCAAACAAAATAGCATATATCCAATATTTAGAGTTGTAGGTCCTCCCATAATATAATATAGAAAACTAAAAATATTCTTACTTCTTGCTTACTGCCTCTAATGTGAAACCACGTATATATCCACAAATTTTAAATGTAATTTAATTCCTTCTTGTGTGCAAATATGTACAAATTAATAGAGAAAAAGAAGCCTTAGAATTGAAAATGCACGATTCTGTGATATAAACGCCAAGAGCATAAAGAACCGAAAACTAAATTCATGGTATCCACGTAGTGGAATGTAATGCAGACAACAAGACACAGTCAAAGTCAGAATGCAAGTATAATTATATTTTTAATGATTAGAAACCAAATTATTATTATAACAATGATACATGATTCATGAACAACCCATTAAGGCATAGATATTGAAGATTGATGTGACAAGGGAAAAAGAGACAAGAAAAGGGATTTCAGGGGGGAATGCCGGACAAACCTGATAGTCAGAAATGGCATCAATCCTGATAACCCCTCAGACAATGTAAGAGCTAACGACAATGTCTCAGCTGCATGGTCAATGAATATAACAGCTTTGGTTTCAAGAAGAAAAGAGGGAAGTTAATGTGTGGGGGAAGAGGGGAAGGTTGTTGATTTAGGCAGGGAATGACATGTGGGTACTGAAAATGAGCTGGTTCTTAATTGGACCACCACCCATCATGAAAGACACTGGGATATCTTGAGAGGAAATTGTGGAATAAGAGGTAGAAGATAGCAACATAACCACAATTAGGAAAAACAATATTTATATATAGAAAAATGGCAAATCAAAACTATATGAAAATCAATGTAATCTTATTAAATACAGAGCTTCACAGAATAGAATGATGGGGAGAGAGAGAGAGGAAATAGTCACAGCTATGAAAAAGAATGGATAGGCGTCATATTCTCTGTGAAATATAGATATGGGGGGTTTAACTGCCTCTCTCTCCTGTCTGCCTACTCCTAAAGTGTCCTTATATTGACATCAACATCTGATTATGTTTTCATCACCATTGCTTAGCTCCCACGTGAGACAAGAATATAATTTTTCTTATGGTTTTTTTTCCATCCTTGCTTTCTCATAATGCTATTTGAATTGGAGTTACCATATTGGTCTGTGATAATATTTACATGGGAAAAGTGTTTGATTATTAGAAAATGAAAAAGATAATTAATTAATGTTTGTTACATTGTTGAACATTTATATATAGGGTCTGATAAATTTTAGTATAATATAATAGAGTTAAACTCATATTTTATCAGTCGATATATTTAAAAAATAGTAATTGCTGAGAAAATGTGTTGAGAGAAGTGTTTTATTAAAGTGGTGGGAGGTTATCACCAAAGGTGTGAATCTGTTGGCCCATGGATGTTACAACTTAATAAATGGTTTTGAGTTACCTTCATTAAATATTTGGAGAGAGAGCTTTCCAATCATAATAATCCTATTAAGCACAATTGGCTCCTAAGAAGATATTTGTAATCTTGCACTAAAAAAACAAGTGGTGAGGGGTTTGCAAGATGTCAATTTACTAATAGATATGCTACAATAAAACATTATTGTGCTTTAATTTATGTAATCGGTCACATGTAATAAAAAATATTTTTTTAATCATTTTCGTCATGCATATAAGATTTATTTACACATTTTTATTGGGTCAAATTGTAACATAAATGTATTCAAATATGAAATTCGTAATTTATTTTATTAATTATACAAGATTGACTCACAAAAGATATATGTGATCCCAAAAAAAAGTGGTGTGGGATTTGAATGATGTCATAACCAGCCTCATACACCAAAAAAAAAAGAAAAAAAAATTGTAGAGGGAACACGGACATTAAAGCCTCATCTTTCTTTCTTAATCAGTTTACTAATAAATGTGTCACAACAAAACATTAAGGTGTTTTAATTTATGTAACTGGTCTCACCTAATAATTTTTTTTTATGTATGTCATATAGTATTTAATTTACATATTTTTTATGGCGTCATATGGTAACATAAATTTATTCATATGGGAAAGTCATATTTTATTAATCATGTAAAGTTTCATCCTGTAGAAGATATTTGTGATCCTACACAAAAAAAAAGTGGTGAGGGGTTTCCATGATGTCATTGCCACCCTCATACACCTAAAATGGAAAAGAAAAAGAAATTGTAATGACAACCTAGGAGGGGGTCAATGATCATGAAGAAAGGAGAGAAAAGGATGAAGAAAAATAATAAAGACTGAATTAATATTAGTTGGAGGATGTCTTAATTAGAGCATTTTAAGGAATATATTAGACCTGTATGGATTTGGATTTATATTAGTTTGTTTTAATCAACCTTTATAACAATGGTTTGAAACCATTTTTAATTAATGGGTTGTATGAGTAATGGCTTAAATCAGGAGTTCTATGTTATATTTTTCAAAAGTTTGAGTGTTTTATTTTTAATTGTAATAAATAATTAGGATATGAGGTGGGCTTAGTAGTCTTGGGCCCAAGTGACTGAAGTGTTGCATGGAGAGTGCGAGAGTTGCTTTTAGAACCCCCCTTTTTGCTATTCGCACCCCCATCCCATACCTCCTTCCCAAATTACCGCCCCATGTCCCACTGGTAGCCACCCCCCAACCCCTCCCCTGCCCTCCCCCTCCCCCTCCCCCCCACTCCCCATTCCCGTCCCCGTCCCCGTCCCCGTCCCCTTCTATTTTTTTTCAATGTTTTGTGTTTAGAGACGAATAGCAAAAAGAGGGTGGTAAAGGGGATATGGGATGGGGTGCGAATAGCAAAAAGAGGGTGGTAAAAGAAACTCTCGGAGAGTGCTCATATATCATGCAAACACTTCATTTAGTAGTTTTGAATACAATTTGAGTTTGGAGATTCTTGTCAGAGTGTTTTTCTCAAGGTTCTTGAGTAAGTCGATTATCCTAGATCTTATCAAGAGATCATGACTCTTGTAGCGATCATGTACCAAGGCTTATCAATATCTTGAATGTAGCGCCTAATCCACCTTCTAACCTCCCTTCCTCTTTCTAATCTCTTCTTTGATTTTGAATTTGAGTTCCATCTTACATCTAAAATTTATTTTATTGCACCAACTCTAGATGGTCTTGTTTGGCGTGATGGAGGTTGAACGTCATCTGAACACCGACATAAAAGTTTCAACTTTCTTTTTGCTAATCAGCGTAGCAACAAATATGTCATGACAAAATATTATGGCGTTTTAATTTACATAACTTATCATATACCTAATAAAAAAATGTTTATTTTTATCATTTCTATCATGCATATAATATTTAATTTACACATTTTTATAAATTTATTTAACTAGGAAAGTCAAATTTTATTAATTTCAAGATTGACTCATATAGAAGATATATGTAATCCCATAAAAAAAAAGCAGTGCCATCGTCATACAAAATAAAAAAAAAGATTGAGAAAAATGGTAGAGAGAACACATACATTAAAGTTTCAACTTTCCCTCTGTTAATCAATTTACTAATAAATATGTCATGACAAAGCGTTATGGTGTTATAATTTATGTAGATGGTCAAACATAGGGATGGAAAAAATACCCACACCCGTGGATATACCTACAACAGGTATCCACATGTTTATAAAATGGGTAGGGACGGATATTATATTACATGTCCCATGGGTACTCGCGTACTTATTAAAATACATCTTCTATTAAATATATTAACATATTAGGAGTTTTTGTTATTTAATAATGAGATAAATTTTATTTTATATTATTTTATAATGATATTTTTCATATATTAATTCATATTGATATTATATAAAGATCATTTATATTTATAATATTAATTAATATAATATGATATTATAATATATTATATGACATTCTCTTATTTTCTTTTTATAATTTTTAAATTCTTAAATTTTAATGGATACTTGTGAAAACCCGCTACCCGCATGGGTGTAACATTCTAAATTCCAACCATTTTCATAAATCAAATTGATAAGGGAAGAGGTTATTACAAAAGGAATAAAGGAAAAAGGGACTAAGAGTGAAAAATGCAAACTTAGGATTCTGATGTTCTCGCTTGAGCAAGCATATCAGAAAAAGGGAGAAAAATTGTGTTCTGTCATCCTCGCTCAAGTGGGAAGGCCTTGCTTGAGCGAGGGATAGGGCTGTTAGAGAGGGCCTTCTATGATGGAATTGCACTCAAGCGCAATTAGGTTCACTCAAGCGTAATTCCATCCAGAATCAGGGGTTACTCTTTGACTTGCTCTCGCTCAAGCGAGAAGGCTCTCGCTTGAGCGAGTCAAAGTCAGAGAGGATGAGGTTCTTTTCTTGCGCAATTGCGCTCAAGCGAGAGGGCTCTCACTTGAGCGAGAATGCACATCTGGTGGGAATATTCTTTCTCGCTCAAGCGAGAAAACTCTCGCTTGAGCGAGAGTATGTGAACAACTTTAATTGCTATTTTGTTAGGGCATTAATCACTTGGTGATTTTGCTTGGTTGGAGGAAAAAGAGCTTGGTTGGAGACCCTCACATCATTCAAGGAGCTTGGAATCATCATACCCATCCCTCCATTCTCCCCATTTTCCTTTGCTTAAGGTGAGTGTGGTTCACGCACTCACTTTCATTCTTGAATGAGAACCCATGTATGCCCTCTATTCTTACTCCGCCCCCTGCTTACATTGCTTTATTGTGGTTGATTGAAGATAAATCTAGGGTTGATTGTTGGATTGATTGCTTTGTATGCTCATGTTTCTCTAACCCTAGGTTAGAAGATTTGGGGGGGGGGGGTTGCTTGATGGTTACGTATTTATGATGAGACCTTAAAGGAGTTATTCATTCATGTGAATACTCATGCTCATGTACTTATTATTAACTTTCATGTTCTTAACCCACTCATGTTTGAAAGAGAATATTTGGGTCTTCGGACCTCATGTTTAATGGAGGAAATTCATGTTATGTGTTAAAATCTATCACAGTTAAGGGGTAAGGTCCTAGTGGCCTTCAGGGACAATGGTTCATGTTAGTTTGAGTTCAGTCTAGCCTTCACAGATAAGAGGAAAGACCCTTAGGGTGTTGGGTTAAACACTTCACAACTATCTTGTATTTGTACATTCCAAGTTATTCATGCTTAACGCCTTAATTGATTGTTACATCTCATTTTCCTGCTTTTCCCACACTGTTTGTCTCATCACACTCACTGAGATGATAGTCTCATTACACGTTGTTGTTCATGCCTAGCGTGGCCCAAACCCTTGATTTAGAACTATTTTGTATAGGCTTTCCCTGTATTCTTTTGAGGGGATATTTTGGTACATGTGGAGTCCTAGAGGCCTTTTCTATCATGTCAGGACGCATGTATGATTGTATCCCATTATGCCTATAGATTTATGTTGTATTTTGATTTGAGCCGAGTTGGCATGTGACTGGATGTATTAAAAGATATATTGATGTTGAGCTTAAGTAACTGTTGGATTACCTAAGCGAGTGTTGTGTGTTTGTATGCCAATATCAATAATCCGCGAAATAATTTGATAAATTTGGGGATTGTGTCTCTAACGGATATGATTCTTGAATTCAGAAATTAGGACGTTACAATGGCCGATACCCGCAAATTTTAACAAATATGGATATGGATAATGCAGTACCCCTGCCTTGCCCCACTGACATCCATATACACACCTAATAAAAAATATTATTTTGTCATGTTTGTCATATAATATTTAATTTACATATTTTTTATGGGGTTAAAATGGTAACATAAATTTATTAAAATGGGAAAGTCATATTTTATTAATTATGCAGGATTACCTCTCGTAGAAGATATATAACCTCACACAGAAAAAAGTGGTGAAGGGTTAGCATGATGTCATTGCCACCCTCAAACATAAAAAAACTATAATGACAACATAGGAGGGGATCAATGATCATTAACAAAGGATAGCTAGCGATGAAGAAAACTAATCAAGAAGGCTAAACTAATACTAGTTAAAGGATGTCATAAATAGAGCCTTAAGTAAAATTTAGATTTGTATTAACTTGGGTTTATATTAGCTAGTTTGTTTTAATTAGCCTTTATGGCTATGTTTTAGGATCGTCTGTAGTTAATGGGTTATAAGAGTAATGGCCTAAGTCATGAGGTCTCTAATACATTTCCTAAGAGTTTTAATCTATCTATTTTAATTGTAATAATTAGCATGTGAGGTGGGCTCAGTAGTAGCCTTTGGCCCAAGTGACTTAAATGAGAGTGTTGCAAGGAGAATGCTTCATATATTCTTATAAACACTTCATTTAGTTGTTTTGAATGAAACTTGAGTCTGGAGACTCTTGTCATAGTGATTTCCTCAAGTTTATTGACTGAATAAATTATCTTAGATCTTATAAAAAAACATGCTCTTGTGGCGATCAAGCACCAAGGCTTATCAATCTATTGATAATAACGCCTAATCCACCTTCTAACCTCTCTTACACTTTCTAATTTCTTCTTTAATTTTGAATTTGAGCTCCACCTTTCATTTGAATTTTTATGTTGATCCAACTCTAGATGATGTCCTTTGACATCATGAAGGTTGAATGTCATTAGAACAAATGCTTCAAAGTTTCAACTTTCTATTTGTTAATCAGTTTACTTAATAAATATATCACGATAAAACTATACAGTGTTTTAATTTATGTAATTGGTAACACCTAATAAAACAATTTTAAAGGTGGTGATAGGTTTATTAGTTATGAAGTATTGACTAACACATAAGATCTTTGACTATGCAAAAAAAAAAAAAACGTGGTGATAGGTTAGCATGATGTCATTGCCACCCTCGTACACCAAAAAGAAAAAGAAAATAATTGTAGAGGGAACACATACATTAAAGTGTCAAATTTTATCTGTTAATAGGTTTACTAATAAATATGTCACAACAAAACAATATGATATTTTAATTTATGTAACTAGCCACACCTTATTAAAAAAAAAATTGTCATGTCTTCCATAGTATTTAATTTACACATTTTTTATGAGGGTCAAATAGTAACATAAATTTATTCAAATGGAAAAGTCTTATCTCATTGATTATGAATATATGTCTTGAATTCGTGATCCCAAACAAAAAAAGAAAAAAAGTGGTGAGGTATTTGCATGATGTCATTGCCATCCTCATACACCATAAGTAAAAGGAAAAAAATGCAATGACAACCTTGGAGGAGTTAATGATCTTGAAGAAAACAGAACTAAGGATAAAGAAAAATAATCAAGAAGACTCAATTAATACTAGTTGAAGGGTGTCTTAAGTAGATTATTTTAAGTAATATTTAGACTTGTATTAATTTGGACTTATATTAGTTTTTTAATAAGCATTTATAGATATCTTTTAGAACCATTTATAATTAATGGATTATATGAGTAATAATGGCCTAAGTCAAAGAGGCATGGGTAATTTGGACTTCATAAAGAATAAAGAGAGTAAAAATGAAAATGAAAAGAGATAGAGATGAAGAAGACGCCACATGCTAAGGCAACCCCTCAGACTGATAAGTCTCAGTGCAGAAACGTCACCAACTCCTGGAGCTGGATAAGTCTCACAATTGTTTAGGAAAGTACCATAAATCCTTCTCAATTCACAAAGAGGAGGAACAAAGCATTAAGCCTTTCTATGAAATTCAAGATTAAAAAGTTACATGAGTGGGAGGCTCCCTATTTATAGAAAAGGGAAGGCCCATAAGATGCAAGGAAAAAAACTATCTAACTAGTGATTTGAGGCCTTGAAACAAGGCTCAAAATGGTTCCCTCATCATATAACTAAAGGAAATACAAACAAATAAAATGGTATCAAATGAGTGTTTAGAGGCCATAACATTTAAGTCCTCATTTAGGAAAAATATTAGAAAAATAGTAGAATCCTAAAAACTATCAAAATAGAGTTATAAGGCCATGACATCCCCACGACTCTCATCACAACAAGAATGCACATTTTTATACGCGAAAACTTAGCAACAACCACACATCGTCACTACTAGCGACGTCTTAGTCGTTGCTACGTCGTCGCTACATCATTAAATGCGAAGTTCAACGCGTAACTGTGTCATTAATACGTTGTGACGGCTAGGCCTTCGCTAGGTTTTATATAGTAGCGAGGTCAGGCCGTCGCTATAGTTAAAATGTCAATTTTGTTTTCCTGAAAATTCAAAACATAGCGCTAATTAAACTTAGCGATGACCCAATCCATCACTACGCTTTTAATTAAAATTTAAAATTGGCGCTCTGCGTCACATGGCGACGGCCCTATCCGTCGCTACCAATATTGTAAATGTTGTGACTGCTATAGCGACGGCCAAGTCGTCGCTACATTAAAAACATACGCGCATAAAAACCCTTCCCCCTCCTTTTCCCCTTTCTTCACTTCCCCTTCCCTCCGCCGCACTCCCCTTCTCACTTTTCTCTGCTCGCACTCCTTTCTTCCTCCTCCACACTCCCCATCTCCTTCTTCACCTGTGTCGCACTCTGCAGAAGCGTCCACCATACTTTGTCGAAGCGTCCGCCGCACTCCATAGCAAGGGACGTCCGCCGCAACCTTCTCTGCCCTCTCTTTCTTCACCGGTCCAAGGTTAGAATAAATCCCCCTCTCCTTCTCTATTTTTGGTATTAGTTTGTGGAGCCTTTTTCTATTGATTGGTGTTAGTTTGTGGCATCTATGTTTTTAGCCAGTGTGTTGTTTTACTGTTGGTTGGTATTAGTTTGTGGCATCTATGTTTTTAGCTTGTGCTATTGATTGGTATATGTATATAATTGAATAATGTATGCACGTTGAGCAATACTATTGGAAACCTGTGATCATTTCATGTTGTGACAAACTTCAGCATAGCGACGCCTTTAGCGTCGGGTAAGAGACGCTAAGTAGCAACGACTGATTTTGTTCGTCGCTACTGTATTAATGACGAGCATTTTAACGATGTCCGTGTGGCCGTTGCTAAGTCATCACTAATTGCATGGTAGTGACGATTTTCCTCTTTTAATGACGACTTTTGGTCGTCGCTAATTCCCGAATTTCTTATAGTGCATGAATGAAAAGTAAGACGAATTTAGAAATCATCAACCTATGGGTTTGAGGCCATGTCCTTGAGGTGTGGTGGTCCTTGTTGACCTTTGACCCTTGATTTGGGTATTGTTAACCTTTGGTCCAAAGTTGACTTAGTTGACTTAAGTTGTAATATGTCTTCCTTGGGGAACTTTCTATCATACCATTCCCCTTGAAAAGGACTTGTCCTCAAATCCAAGGTATGAGGGACTACATAAGAAAACCAAAAGGGTGGGATTAGTAATTGTGAATCCAAATTCAAAATGGATGACAAGTGGGGAAGTAAAAGATGTGGACTTCCCTTCAAATCAGCTCTATATAGAATATGGGTTTTCCTCTTTAACTCTCAAGTCGAGGTCTACAAGAACAAGTAAGAACCTCAAATAAGCAACCCAATCACTTGGAAGTATAAAATCATAGCAAAATTACTTGGGGATCATGAAAACAGGTAATAGATAAACATATGACATGAACAAGTGATAGTTAAGGTAAGGATTAAGAAACTCCCTCGTTGAAGCTGGAGCCATCACGTCCATATACTCCTTAGAATCTAAGAAGTTAGACGCCGGGTCAAACACCAACCTCTTGAATCCTTGCCATGAAGGCAAAACAATAAGATGCACACAAAGAAGGCTTAAGAAATTAGCTTCATGCAAGTTCCAAACACACTTTAACATGTCAGAATCATCAAAATATCCCACAGTATGTTTCACAATAAATGCACAGTTGAAGCTATGTGGCACGATTGTTCTAAGCTTCCTTAATAAGAGTCCACCATGCCCATAGATTATATCACAAGTAACATATTTATATTTGGCCAAGGTGGTGTCACAAACAAGTTTGGTATCTTCATGCTACAAACTCAAAATTGATGTATGAAACATATTAAAATGCTTTCCCAAAAGAATGGATTCACTCAATTATGTAGATGTTGCTATCTCATCTATATCAGAATACCCATGGTTTTGCATGCTAGGTGAAGTACATTAAGTAAGCCTACCATGTGACTTAACATAGGGCATAACAACATCAAACTTCATACATGCATTACCAACATTCCAAACATTCAACCCAAAGCATTCATGAATAATGCAAGTCATGTTAGGAATACATGCTTTAGATTCAATAATTATGGAGTCATACAAAGCATGCAATCCAAGATATCCAAATAAATTGATTAAACGTCTAGCTCCTATATGTTGCAAGGTATTTTTAAAAATTATTAGCTCTCCTAAACATGCAGTGCTTTGTGGCATACAATCATGCATGAAGAAAGACAATCCAAATTGGTTCAAGGTATTTAAAGGATTAACACAAGTTTTAATTGACTCCCTTTTAAATACTTGAGTTGTCCTCTTTGTCCCAATAAGCTCATTTTCCATCAACCTATTCAAATTACCACATAAAGGGTTAGCATCTAAGTGTTAAGAAAAAATAGGTTTCTTTCCCAAACTTTCTTTCCTTTGTTTTTATTTTCCTCATACTCTTTCTCTTTTGAACTACTTCTTGATTTCTATCTTCTTTTCTTTCTCTCTCACGAGTTTCTCTTCTTTTTCTCTCTCAAGTTTCTCTTCTATTTCTTTCTTTAGTTTCTCTTGTTTTTCCTTCTTAATCAATTATCTCAATGTTTCTTGATCTTCTTTTACTTCCTTAGGGGTCATAGGCATAAGAACTTGTTTCTTTCCATTTTATGGGAACTTAAGAATATTGGTAAACCCATCATATTTCACCCTTCTCTTAGATTTCCAAGGTCTTCCTAAAAGTATATGAGGTCTCAAGGGGTGCTGCATCAAAGGTTATCTCATCAGAGGTTACCTCCCTCTTCACTCACACATTGAAGTGTATAAGGTTTTGGGTGATGGGTAGTAGGTAGATTCCATTTTTCAATTAGCCCCTGGCTTGATAAATTACTACTACTGCATCAAAGGTTATCTCATCAAAGGTTACCTCCCTCTTCACTCACCCATTGAAGTGTATAAGATTTTGGGTGATGGGTAGTAGGTAGATTCCATTTATGCAAACCTTACCCTCAACTAGGAATGTAGTGTGGAAGAGATTCTCTCTTTGGGTATCTTCCTCACACATTCCTTTTTCCACTTGGTTAAGGTTTGATTAGACTTGCCAGTTTATATGCATGAAAATTCTTTCTTTAAGCATGATTATATGCCAAAAATCATTACAAGTATGAAAGAACTAACCAATTTTAATGATGCTTTGAAACCTATTGCATGTTTAGGCAAAACAACTAAGTGTAAGAGTCCTAAAACTTACTAGAGATGCATTTCTAATCAATTCCTTTGGACAATTTGCAATGCATGCTTGGAATAATACCATAGTATGATTAGATATGCATGAACCTTTGGTTTGTATACATAATGTGCATACGCACCTTGGTCAACCTAAAATAATTTTTTCCTTAACATATGATGATGCATCTTACACTCTTGAACTAGTATGGAAAAAGGATAAAAATTGGGTAAGGCTATCTCATGTAATAATAATTGTATGACATCTAAATCACATTATGATATGCCCTATGCTATGTTTACTCAAAGTGATTCTTTAAATGTTTCACCTTGGATGCAAAACTGGTTTTGGTTAAGGTACACAAGTTAAGTGACCTGCTATACCAGGTCACCTTAAATTTTTACAATTTGCAAATAAGTCCTTTAACTATTATAATTATAAAATATACTATTCTTTTGTATTATAATTTTTTATATTTTAATTAACATTCAATGTGTCCTATTATACACTGATTACTTTAATTTGATGCCATTTTTTTAATCTCTCCTTAAAATAATTTTTTACAAAATTTTTCATTTTTTAATTGATTTTTCATAGGAAAAAGTTTATAATAATTACAATTTAAGAACAAAAACCACCAAATGACCACAAAAAATCCAACCTTTCATTTGGGACATCCCAAAGTGGGTGAGGTATTGTGTACCAAATTTTGGTGATTTTTCAATTTATAATGTATTTATTGTGAATTATTTGGTGAAAATAGAGAAAAATCACAAAATATAGCTGCTAGTTCCCAAAAATTTCAGAAAAATATTTCACGGTCCATTTGGGATGGTTGTCAAGTGTTAATAATGTCTTGGCCAATGGAGGTCATTTGGTGAGTAGATGGTTGTAATATACAAACCTAAACCCTAAGTACACTTTCCATGGATAGTGGGGGGCTTGCATGGTTGACGGATGAATTTTGACGTGAAAATCCGCATGCATGACTTGGGTATCACCTTGGTTCACATGGTGAATTTTCGTGTTTTTTTATATTTGTGCTATTTACTGTGAATTAATTACATTTAAAAGAAGATAATTAAATTAAAAATATTGGGTAATGAGAAAAAAATTATGGAAAAATATTCTTGGTGTCCCATTGAGCATGTTAAAGTATGTGGTGGAAGGTTGAGGTGAAACGAAGTGTTTGGTTAGTTGACACTGGTGAGTAGATGGTTGTAGTATACAAACCCAAACCCTAAGTACACTTTCCATGGATAGTGGGGGGGCTTGCATGGTTGATGGATGAATTTTGACGTGAAATTCCGCATGCATGACTTGGCTGTCACCTTGGTTCAGGTGGTGAATTTTCATGTTTTTTTTATATTTGTGCTATTTACTGTGAATTAACTACATTTAAAAGAAGATAATTAAATTAAAAATATTGGGTAATGAGAAATAATTATGGAAAAATATTGTTGGTGTCCCATTGAGCATGTTGAAGTATGTGGTGGAAGGTTGAGGTGAAACGAAGTGCTTGGTTAGTTGACACTGGTGAGTAGATGGTTGTAGTATACAAACCCAAACCCTAAGTACACTTTCCATGGATAGTGGGGGGCTTGCATGGTTGACTGATGAATTTTGACGTGAAATTCTGCATGCATGACTTGGGTGTCACCTTGGTTCACGTGGTGAATTTTTCGTATTTTTTTTATATTTGTGCTAATTACTGTGAATTAATTACATTTAAAAGAAGATAATTAAATTAAAAATATTGGGTAATGAGAAAAAATTATGGAAAAATATTGTTGGTGTCCCATTGAGCATGTTGAAGTATGTGGTGGAAGGTTGAGGTGAAACGAAGTGTTTGGTTAGTTGACACTGGTGAGTAGATGGTTGTAGTATACAAACCCAAACCCTAAGTACACTTTCCATGGATAGTGGGGGGGCTTGCATGGTTGATGAATGAATTTTGACGTGAAATTCCGCATGCATGACTTGGGTTTCACCTTGGTTCACGTGGTGAATTTTCGTATTTTTTTTATATTTGTGGTAATTACTGTGATTTAATTACATTTAAAAGAAGATAATTAAAGTAAAAATATTGGGTAATGAGAAATATTTATGGAAAAATATTGTTGGTGTCCCGTTGAGCATGTTGAAGTATCTGGTGGAAGGTTGAGGTGAAACGAAGTGTTTGGTTAGTTGACCCTAGTGAGTAGATGGTGGTAGTATACAAACCAAAACCCTAAGTACACTTTCCATGGATAGTTGGGGGCTTGCATGGTTGACTGATGAATTTTGACGTGAAATTTTGCATGCATGACTTGGGTGTGATCTTGGCTCCTGTGGTGAATTTTTGTGTTTTTTTATATTTGTGGTAATTACTGTGAATTAATTACATTTAAAAGAAGATAATTAAATTAAAAATATTGGGTAATGAGAAAAAATTCTTGAAAAATATTTTCGGTGTCCCACTGAGCATGTTGAAGTATGTGGTGGAAGATTAAGGTGAAACGAAGTGTCTGGTTAGTTGACCTTGGTGAGTAGATGGTGGTAGTGTATAAACCCTAACCCTAAGTACACTTTCCAGAGATAGTGGGGGGCCTGCATGGTTGACAGATGAATTTTGACGTGAAATTTTGCATGCATGACTTGGGTGTTACCTTGGCTCCCGTGGTGAGAGGGATATATGGAAGAGAGAGAAATAGGAGAGAAATAGAGGAGATAGAAACATCAGAGAAACATAGGAGAGAGGGAGGAGAGAGAAATAGAGGAGAGAGGAGAAAGGAGAGAGAAACGGAGGAGAGAGAGGAGAGGGGGAGGGAGGAGAGAGAAACGGGAGAGAAATAGATGAGAGGGGAGAGAGAAACAGAGGAGAGAGAAAGGGAGGAGAGATGAGAGAGACAAAGGAGGAGAGAGAGAGAGACATAGGAGAGAGAGGATAGAGAGAGAAATCTGAGAGAGGAGAGGAGAGAGAAATAGAGGAGAGAGAGAATCTTAATAAATGAAAAATAGGGAGAGGAGAGAGAAACATAGGATAGAGAAACAAGAGAGAGAAATAGAGGAGAGAGAGAAACAAAGGAGAGGGGGAGAAAGAGGTAGGAGAGAAATAGAGGAGAGAGACAGAGAGAGAGGGGAGATAATCTTAATAAATGAAAAATAGAGAGAGGAGAGGAGAGGAGAGGAGAGGAGAGGAGAGAGAAATAGAGGATAGAGAAGAAAGAAGAGAGAGAGAAATAGAGAAGAGAGAAACAACTGAGAGAGGAGAAAGAGATAGGAGAGAAATAGAGGAGAGAGAAACAAATGGGAGAGAGAGGAGAAAGAAATAGGAGAGACAATCAGGGTAGAGAGAGGAGAGAGAAACAAAGGAGAGAAGAGAGAGAGAGACAAAGGGGAGAGAGATGAGAGAGAAACATACATACTGCTAATAACATAATAATAGGAGGACCACAATGTAAATTTTAAAAGTTCTATTTTTACCCAAACCCATTTTTACAATTTTCACAATCCAACACAATGACCTACTACCTTTTGAATAAAAGTTAATCTAGACCATTCAATTAAAAATAATATATCCCATGGCTATAATAACTTGTGTATGGTACACAAGTTTAAAAACTTGTGTACCATAACCTTACCCTGCAAAACTATGATAATTTTGTTATAAGTAAGGTACCATCATATTTGAGTCAGTGCGGCATTCTTGTAGGAATGCCTTTTGAAGTAAATTGTAATAACAATTTATGGCATGAACATATGCAAAATGCATGTATTAATGAGAAATATTAAGACATATATGCCACATACTTTCAATTGTGCATTTATTTGGGAACACAACATGAAATATTTTGATGACTGTGAAACTTTCTTGGTACTTTTGTGAAAATAGTTTCTTACGCCTTCTTTATGACCAATTTATTCTTTTACTTGCATGGGAATGCTTCAAGAGGACAATCTTTGACCTGAGGTCTAGCACCTTAGTCTCTAAGGAGTGCATGGACTTGCGGGCTCAACCTTCAAAGAGCTGAGGAAAGCTTGCTGAGGAAGGACATCTTGAACTCCTCTTGAACTCCTTGACTTTAAGAAAAGTCATTTCTTATTCCCTATACAATTGTCATTCATTCCTTTTTCCTATTTCTCATCCACTTATCTCTTCCTTTCTTGGTTGATTATAGGCCATTACCTTTATGATTTGAGGTCAAATATTTTTCAAGGGGAAGGAATGATAGAAAATGGCTAGAAGACCAGGACAAGATGATGATAGCATGGGTTCCATAAAGGGAATTTGAGCATGAGTTGTAGGACCATATGGTCCTACAACCTATGAATAAGTTGACTTTCTCTCAAGTCATTTTGACCTTTCCTTTTATGGGTCATGTACTCCACACAAGGATTTGATAATTTCTTATGTTGGGTTATTTTAATTTCCTAAAAAGAGGGCTACATGGTTATACCCTCAAGTCTAGTCTTTGATAGATTTCAATTTTCATTTCTCCTTGTATTTCTTTAAAAAGTAGCACGCACTTTAAGCTTTAGGGTGTGTGGGTTCATGAGTTCAAGGTTCATTTAGGATAGTTTTATTTCCTTGCATTTCCCCCTATTTTCACCTCCCCCATTCACCTATAAATAAGAGGGGCCTCCCTCATGTACAAGTTAATCAATATTTCATTAAACATAAACTATGCTAATTTTCCTCCTCAAGTGTGAGTAGAGAAGGGTTGATGATGCTTGCCCAAATAATTGAAGAGACTTATCTCGCTCCAGGAGTTGGTGGCGTTTCTGCACTAGAACTTATTAGCTAGAGGGGTCTTAGTGTATGAACTAGAGACTTATATGTTTTGAACATTCATCACTTGTATCATATTATTTTCTTATAAAGGAAATTCAATTTCTATTATTTATTTCGATAGAGTATAATAAATGTCCTTAGATTAGTAAGCTCAAACTTCTTAAGTCATCAAGTAGACGACTTGATCGTGAGATTTTATGAAGAACTATTCTTAAAATAGTCCGTAGTAAAGCATCATCATAGGACAATTTGATGCATTAAGACTAGTATGTGAGTTTATTGATGATCACATCTCATAAATCATGGATATGAGATAACAAGTACTCACATAAGGACATATTAAGAGTAATGATGTACTAGACTGACCCACCTTAAGAACGTTGTATGGTTTGTTACATAAGTGTCATGAACGATTCTTAAATTAATAATGTTATATGAAGTCATTTGACTTGAAATCACTATGATTCCTACATAAGGAATCATATGTTTTAATATCATCAAACGTCACATGTAATAGGATGATTATAAATTTGGGTTTTTTTTTGGACATATAAAAATTATATGGTGGAATGTGAGTGACCTAGATGGGATTTTTCCCTCCTATGTAACAAGAGTTATATCCGTGGACATCTTGATAAAGTTAGACTACAAAATGCATGGCCATGTTTAGAGGGGTAAACATGAGATGTTTATTTTCTGTATAGTCTTCTTGGGCATTAAGAAAACATAAATTGAACTATACAAGATGACACATTCCATGCCCTTGTGTTCAATTAGATATCTGGACAAATGGACAATTCATGTAAAATATTATCTCAAAAATAGGATACGTCAAATCACTAATATTCTCAATATTTGGGTATTAGTGATGTATTTCTAGATACCACTCACTATTTATGATATTAAATATAAAAAAGTTTTATTTTAATATCATAACCAGATATTAACGGAACCTATTGGGTCACACTCATACAACAAGCCCACTAGAAATGTTAGAAATTCTAATCGAATTAGAATAATAACATAATGGGCCAGACACATAATAGAAAGGTTTAATGAGTGACAGTTAAACCCTAGTCACCACTCTATATATATCGCTAAGATGCACAACCCTATGGATATGAGTAGCTTCCCTATTCTCTTCAAGAACCAATAGCATAAGAGAGGAGAGTTTCCTGTTTCGCTCGTTGGCGTGGCTGCCTCTAGAGACGTGGCTTCAACTACCTCATTTGCGATTTAAAAGGTGTGATTAATCATTTTTATGTATATAATGCCTTAATTCATGTTTTCACATTAACGTATAAGGGAGAATCTAATTGTTCCTCGGCACCCTGTTTGTGCTTGATTCCCTTCAAGGAGTTGCCTTTATCTGTGGCATTATTGTACTTCTAATTCTCTTCCATTTTTACTTTCTTCTCCATTTTAATTCACAGAGTCTGAATTATCTCTTTCATCCCTTGATTGTTTATGCTCTAATCCTTAGCTTGTGTGGTTCCAATTCTAGATCCATAACTATGCTGCTATCAAATTTTAATAATTAGCATATGATTTGGGCTTAGTAGCCTTGTGTCCAAGTGACTTAAGTGAGAGTGTTACATGCAGAGTGCTTCATATATTCTTATAAACACTTCATTTAATATTTTTGAATGAAATTTAAGGGTGGAGACTTTTGGGAGAGTGTTTTCTTCAAGGTTTTTGAGTAAGACAACTATTCTGAATTTTAAAAAGATACCATGGCTGTTGTGGCAATCAAGCATCAAGATGTATCGATCTCTTGATTGTAGCGCCTAATTCACCTTTTAATATCTCTTCCACTTTCCGATTTCTTCTTTTTATTTTGAATTTGAGCTCCATTTTGCATGAGTTTTTGTGTTGATCGAACTATAGATGATCTCCTTTGAAATCATAGTGATTGAATGTCATCAGAACACAAGCATCAAAGTTTCAACTTTCTCTTTGTTAATTGGTTTACCAATAAATATGTCATAACAAAACGCTATGGTGCTTTAGATTACGTAACTAGTCACACCTAATAAAAAATAAATTTTCTTGTCATTTCCGTCATGGATATATTAGATTTTCTAATTTTATGGGGTCAAATGGTACGTAACATAAATTTATTCAAAAGGGAATGCCATATTTTAATAATTATGCAGGATTGACTTTCATTGAAGATATCAGTGATCCCATGCATAAAAAAGAGATGATAGGTGTGCATGATGTCATTACCACCGTCATATAAAATAAAAAATTAAAAAGGGAAAATAGATATTAAAATTTCAAACTTTCTCTTTGTTAATAGTTAACTAATAAATTTATCACGACAAAACATTACGCTGTTTTAATTCACATAATCGGTCACACCTAATCAAAAAAATATTTTTTGACATGTTCGTCATATCGTATTTAATTTACACATTATTGGGGAGTAAAGTGGTAACATAAATTTATTCAAATGGGAAAGTCATATTTTATTAATTTTACAGGATTATCTCTCGTAGAAGATATATGTGATCTGACACTAAAAAAATGGTGAGGGGTTTGCATATTATCATTGCCACCCTCATACATGAAAAAAAAAAAGAACAACCTAGAAAGGGGTCAATGATCATGAAGAAAGGAGAGCTAAGAAGAAATATAATAAAAAAGATTCAATTAATACTAATTGAAGGGTGTGTTAATTATTAGAGCTTTTTCAATAATATTTAGACTTGTATTAATTTGGGTTTATATTAGTTTGTTTTAATTAACCTTTATTGCTATGCTTTGGATCATTTGTAATTAATGGGTTGTATGACTAAAAGCTAAGAGACCAAAATTTGCCTCGCTAATTCTAAATTCAACCACCTTATTATGATGTCGTTAAGGATATAGTGAGCTAGTATGGTGTCCCTACTTTCCTTCGCCGTAAGGTTTCTTTTTGGTACCTAGGTTGTAGGTCCTAAGGTGCAATCTCTACATACTTCCTGGAACTTGCGACTTCCATGATTACTAACCATTCAGCTTCACGTGACAAGGATCATGTCCCAACCAATTGAACTTGTCTTTTCTAACCCCACTTCCTAGGCAGACTCTATGGTGCTCTAGAATAGAATACCCCAATTTCACTAACAACTTCCATCTCTAAAGCATTCTACCTTTGGCCCGTCGACTTCCTTTCCGGTTCGACATTCTGACGTGTGGGTGTTCTACTACTCACTATACTTTCTACTTCACTTTCCTCTAATCATTAAGACATCACCTAGTTTCTCCTAAACCATCCCTAGTCCCGAACGATTTATATTACTCTTCTGAATCCTTCTCCAAAATTCTCCATTACTCCTTAGGATCCATATCATAAGTGGCTATACCTAGGGTACCTAAGCGACTGACGGTGAGGGAGGTTCCTAGCCTGAAGGTAGGTATCTGACCCAACCCTAAAAGGCATCACAGGTTTGATATTCATGCTCATAACTGTAATCTAAGTAACCGGAGGCCCATCACATTTGTTTCCTGGTAAAAGGCTCAGGAGGGTATGCAAGTAGCTACCTAAGCCAACTCAACTAAGAAATTTTCCTTGAGGAGTTTAACCTTCCACTATCGTTGATTAGTAATTAGATTCTAGTTTCAAAGCTATTATCCCTTATAGTTAGGTCCTAACCCAATACTTCTAGCTCCTGCTAAGGTTTTGGTGAGGTCATGGTGGTTTTCTAGCTCCCCTGTTTACCCTCTAAACACCGCGTCAACGGTTGACCATGCTAATATCATTGTAACTGGCCTTGAAAGTCTCTGCTCAACACTACCCCCTTTAAGGACAAAACCCCAACTGGGAAGGTGTTCATACCCTCCCTAGATTCTAAAACTAGGGTGTGGTTTTTCCGTCTTGGAGCTTCTACGTTGCCTCTTAGGGTGGTTTAATTAAGGCTCCCTACCGTCATCAGACTTATTTCTCACTATCACTCCCTCCGTCACCTTGGGTTGCTTCCCCCGATTCGACTCATGCACTACATGGGGTCTATAGATAAGTGCTACTTACTAGTACGGATAGGCTCCTATTGGGCATACCTGAGTGGTGCTTTGACTCGGTTCCTCTCTATCTCTCTAGAATGAATATGGGGAATTAGAAGAGTATGGAAGGTGTGATCTAATCAATGCTTAAAAATCTGACTCGCGTGTTCTCGCTCAAGCGAGAAGCTTCTCGCTTAAGCGAGAATACTCCAAAGAGTAGCCCCTTCTCTGAGTTATTATCGCCTGAGCGAGATCCTTCTCGCTCAAGCGAAAACCTTCCAGAAAGCACTCAATTCTCACACTTGTTCTCGCTTGAGCGAGAGCCTTCTTGCTTTGAGCGAGAACATCAGTTCCCAATTTTTCCCCTTTTTGCTGATATTCTCGCTCGAGCGAGACCTTTTCGCTTGAACGAGAACATCAAGACCAAAATTCCTAGTTTCTCACCTTAATTTCTTTTAACTTAATTCTTCCTCTCTTTCCCTAATTCCTTTTGTAAAATCTCCTTTTTTATTTAATTTATGAGATTAGCTAAAGGTTGGGTAGCCAAATGACATCACTAATTGCTCGCAATTCCCATGACTAGTCCAAGACAGTCTTAGGAAGTTCATCCGTCCTAATCATGTCTTGATGAGATTCTAGCCTCAAGCCTCTGCTTGGTGCTACTGGGGTCACCTAGTTTGTTTCTGAATTGCTTTCCACCCTATGTGAGGGTTTCAGGTTACCTTGTAACATCCTAAATTTTATTAAGTAAAATATTAATTAAATTAAATAAATAAGTAGAGGAAATAATTAATAAAATAAGAGAAATAAATAAATAAATAAATAATAATATTATTAAGATTAGCATATTTTATGAATAAGGATATTTAATAAATAATAAGAATAATAAATAGAATAAGTGGGTTGAGAGTGGGCCTAGCCCAATTAAGTATGTATTTTAGGAGGGGTTCTCAATTCACCCTAATCCTTATTCGTATAATCGTCAGAGAGCGAAACGCTAAGGAGGGGAGAAACCAAGTCTCAAGAGGAGATTGCTGGAGAGTAATCATCAAGAACCAAGAAAGAGTCTTCTTTGCTGTTCGATCTCCACTACAAGGTAACAGGGGGAAAAGGGTGTTCCTTGTATGTGCATGTATGGGGTTGTTGGGTAGTGGTGGGCGACCATAAGACCCATATGAGGATTTAAATTTGATGGAATCTATGTGGATGTTGATTAATGATGATGAAAAGTGTGGATTGTTGATTGTTGTATGATTCTTGATGAATCTTGAGTGGATTGAATGAGAATAATGAGAACAGCGAAAACGGGTTAAATAGGGGTTTAGAGATGAGGAACCATAATTGATTAGATGTTAAATTTATTGGAAATCATAGGAATGATTGTTGATTTTAGTAAATTTAATCGGTAAAAACGAGTTTGATTGAGTTAGGAACTTGAGGAATTAAGTAGGGATTGAAGAAGAGGGTAGAGGAAAGTCATTCCCGTTTTTACACAGAGCTGCGAATGTAAAATAGCGATTGCGGATTCGTTCACCGTTGGATCGGGCTGACATTTAACATCAGGTTTGGAACACTTGGTTCTTCATTCTGAACGGTTGGATCGTTGATAAGAAGTCTGGGTTGGGAGATATTTAGTTCGCACTGTAGCTGTATATTTGGGGTTTTTATTGATGAAATTAAATTGGATGCATAGTGTGTATTAATTGTGATATGAGTATTGTGATGTGAATATCTTATGTGATATCCCATGTTTATAATAATTGTCATGTGATGTGGTGTGATTAATATAATAGAGATTGTATGAGATATATGTGAATTGATGATGATGTATTGAGTATAGTGATTGTATGAGATATATGTGGATTGATGATGATGTATTGAAGTTTATGATGATGATGTATGAGATGTGTGATGATGATATATTGATGTAATGAGCATATGAGGTATGAGATGTGTGATGATGATATATTGATGTATTGAGCATATGAGGTATGGTATGATTGATGATGGTTGCTATACCTTAACTTTTGTATAATAATGATGACATGAGTGTGATAGATGGTTAATATGATGATAATAATGTAGATGATTAATGTTGTTGATGATGATGTTATGTTGATGAGGATGATATATTTAATCTTATGATGTTGTTCATGCATTGAGCATGGGAGTTGTGGTACTCGGGATGCACAAGCCTAGTGAGAGGCGAGTGTACTCGGGGAGTTGTGGTACTCGGGATACACAAGCCTAGTGAGAGGCGAGTGTACTCGGGGAGTTGTTGTACTCGGGATGCATGAGCCTAGTGAGAGGCGAGTGTAACTCGGGGAGAGTTTGTACCAAGAAGCATAAGCCTAGAGAGAGGCGAGTGCGACTTGGGAGAGTTTGTACCAAGAAGCATAAGCCTAGAGAGAGGCGAGTGCGACTTGGGAGAGTTTGTACCAAGGGGCATAAGCCTAGAGAGAGGCGAGTGCACTTGGGAGAGTTTGTACTAAGGAGCATAAGCCTATAGAGAGGCGAGTGCGACTTGGGAGAGTTTATACCAAGGGGCATAAGCCTAGAGAGTGGCGAGTGCACTTGGGAGAGTTTGTACTAAGGAGCATAAGCCTAGAGAGAGGCGAGTGCGACTTGGGAGAGTTTGTACCGAGGAGCACAAGCCTAGAGAAGGGCGAGTGCAACTCGGGAGAGTATTGATGAGGATGATGAGATTGACGATGTTGATGAGTTTTGGTGTATATGATGATAGATAAATATGTGTTATAAATGATGATGAAATGAGTTATATGTTGATGGATGAATCTGTGTTATATATGATGATGTAATTGAGTTATATGATGATGTTATGAGTATAATGATGAAATGAGTATATTGTGTTGATAATAGAGTATGTGCTTTCTTTGGTGAATAACGTTGTGAGATTTATATGATGATATCGATGAGTTGTTAAGTGAGTTTATAGATGATTGTTATTTGATGAATTACTTGTTGTTTGGGTATGTGGTGTTATAGATGAATATGATGTTGTGCTATGTGTGGTGAGGATGTGGTAGCCTCCTATGTGTATATATGAGTTAGAGCTCTTTCCTCACTGTTACTGGTGTTGTTTCAGGTGATGGTGATGACACCTTTGGTGTCGAGTTTAATTAAAGGGAGTGTTGCTCTGGTACATGTGACATCAGGGCATATTGTTGGGGTGTTCTTTATGTTTTTAGTTAGGAATATTTTTATAAACCGTTTTGGATGCCTTGCACGACAAGTAGGATGTTTAATTATTTTATTTTAGAGATTCCGCTGCTTGAGTATTTGAGTACATTGAATTCTATTTTTATTCTTTCATTCTTTCGAGATAATGAGGTTTTGAATAAAGAGTTATGTGAACCTTTTTACCCAATGTGAACTTGTTATATTTTCAAAAGTCTTCCTCTACGTTATTATATAAGTGTTGGGGTAGAAGGGTGTCACATACCTAGTTCGGATGCTATTTGAATTCGACCATGCTAATCAGAGACTAAAATCTCCCTCTAATGATATCTTCCAATCCTAATCTCCCCCTCACAACTCTAATTACATATGGTCTATTACAATTACAATTTTGACTTCAATCCATGCCAACCGTTATAGTCTTACCTCTACTACGTTCTAAAGGGTGAAATTAAATCAATTACAGTTCAAGGAACATACAATTCAAACCAAATGCAAAACACAAATCAAGTTATTCAATCATTAGAAGAATTCAAGCATCAATTTGCGAGCCACCAACTCCCTCAATCCTATCTAGTCCTAATAACGTCCAAAAGCATTTAAACCTTACCCTAAAGGATCCACAATGCTTGACAGACACACCACACCTATCATGTTGTCAATTATCCAAAAATTAAGCATAAACCTCGCAATCAAACACACTTCCTCACCACCATCAGGTAATTTACCCAAACGGGTTCCCCCTATCTGAGGCTTCTATTCATTTGGTTCCAGCGGTGATATCCTATAGGGTACCCTGGATAAGGTCTTGTCCTAGGGAATAGGCCTATGAACTCCTCTCTCCCTAACAGGTGGTTGGTACTAACCTTGCTAGGGACACATCCTAAAATTCCTGACCAAGGCATCCTATTCAAGTCACTAACCATAATCTTGCATACAACGCACACAATATGGGGGTGATTAGTCCCTATAAAGCGTATGAGGTATTATAAGATTGTAGGAAGTCACAGAAAACTACCCTAACCAAAGTCCAATGGATTGAACTTCACTGATACCATAATGTAATGTCCTAATTTCTTTATTCAAGAATAACAACCGTTGGAGAGACACTATTCTCAAATTTCTGAAATTGTTTCACTTCATTAACGGTATCGTAACAAACACACTTCAAAAGCTTAATGTAAGTTCAACATTTACGTAAGTTGAATACATCATTTATAAAACATACATCTCATAACCCATATGGCACTCAGTGGCTCACAACAACAATCAATCAAAAATACAAGGTTTCTAACTTAATACAACATAATCTAATCCAGATACTTCTCGGTCCCTCAAAGCCTCTAACTGACAATGGGGGTGGGAGGATCCACCCTAAGGGCTTCAAATCTCCATCCAAGCATTCAGTCAGAACGTCCTACATAACTAAAATGTATCCCGCAACAAGGGGTGAGACTAGTGTCTCAGTGAGCAAAGCATGCAACAAGCAGTATGGGGAAAATAGGCATATGAAATGCAACACCCAGCATAATTCAATAAGTCATACTTAACTATTCTAGTCACTTTGCATCATCACATTATGTCTTAACTCAATTGAGATATCATATAAATGTAACTCAACACTCAATAACTTGTCATGATCAGAAGCTTAAACATGAATGCACATGATCGACATAACCCATCCGACGGGGTCTTATCACTTATATATATGTGTTGTTAGACCTGGGATCATACTACAAGGGACGTCTTCCTTGGCACCACCACTGGGTACTAATCACCCTGGGTACTACTCACCCTTAATCTCTGGGTACTAATCACCCTTATTAACTGGGCACTAATCACCCAAGTCTTAACTCAATTTCTGAAATCAATCTTATCTCTTTAGGTTAACTCGGGCCGAAGCCAAAATGGGGCCGAAGCCATTTTCTCAGGGCCGAAGCCAAAAATAATATTTTCAGTCTTCACTGGGGCCAGAGGCCAAAATATGCAACGACTCAAACATCACAAATAACACATGTCTCATGATGAATCTACATATTTTCACCTTTATATTGTATTCCCAAAATTCCAGAATAACAGTTAATGCTCATCATAGTAAAAACTTTCATTATCAAACCCTAAATGAGAATTCTCTAGCATAGCATCACCAATGCATGGAATACAACCATCATAGTCAGCAAGAGCAATAGGTAGTGCCTAAATCTAGCAAAATTCCCAATTTTAAGCCCTAGATAGAGTTTTCTAACTCTATCTCCTTCAAACATACAATACACAAAAATCAATCGGAAGATAGTCCTAAACAATCACATACAACCTCAAGAAAGGGAAGATAACAGGTAGGGCTCATAAGGGAGAACATTCACAAGATGGAGTGGAAGTGTGTGAGCTTTACTCACCTAAAGGGAGCTCAAAGAGGAAGAGAAAGTGAGGTGTGAGGGGTGTGGATGAGCAAGCCTCCACCTCCCCCTTCTCCTCCTCCTCCTCCTTGTCCAAGCTTGGACGAGCTTCTCTCTCTAGTCTCTCTCTCTAAAAGGTGTGGGGAAGGTGAGAAATGAGAAAAGAAACCCTATAACTGTTTTTAAAAGCTGTCCTAGCATATTTTCGCTCGAGCGAAATAATTTCGCTTGAGCGAAATTAAAACATTGGAATTCTGCCAAAATTTGCTTGAGGGAGAGGATTCTCAATCAAGAGAAATTGACAGCATTTCGAATCCTAATTCTGCTGATATTTTCGCTCAAGGGAGCAATTTCTCGCTTGAGTGAGAAAACGCCTGTTTGGAGGTGCAAATGAGATCGGAATACTATCGTATAGCTTATCAAACTGAAGCCCCGAATATTAGCTTTCTAATCCAAGTGGGATCACCTCAATTGGACATCTATAACTCTAGATATTTGTGAATTAATGCACCAAGGTCATTAGGCATAAAACCCAAAATTAAGCAATAACCTTGGTTGAAGCCCAACGGGGCACACTTCACGTGAACCATGATGTAAATCATCAATTCACTTCAGTAAGGCTAAGGTTAAGGGTTCTAAGTGTCAGTGGGACTATGCTCCTCTATTCTCTTGTTCTTTTCCATAAAATCAACTTCCTACCCCCGGTTCCTTCCGTCTGCACCTCTCCTCTTCCTTCTCGCCAATTCATTTAAGCTTAGTTCCTTCCTCACCTCTTCACCATGCTATCCTTTTCAACGCCAGGTGTTACTCCTTCTAAGTTAACTTTACAGTCATGTTTGGCCTAATACTTGGTTTTTCCCTTCTCGATTCCCTTAAAACTAACAATTCTTAACCTATTCTCTCACTCTTGTATTATTTTCACCTCAAATCCCTAAGTCCTCATCTTACTTCTAACTTCCTTCTTGCAAAGGGACTCACAACTTAAGACTTCCATTGTATTCTGATGAACACATTTTTATTCAAACTTTGCATAATTAATCTTAGCTTTCTTGGACTATAATTGTGATTAAATCCACTGTTTTAATTGGAATTTACCAAATTGGGCTTAATTGGGCTTTAATTGTGAATGTTGTTTAAATTCGGATTTTTAAGCCTACTGACCTACCTGTCTTGTTTTGATGATATCTGGAGCTATAGGTGTCCGTTTTGAGTGATTCCAATGGCATTGGAAAGCTAACTTCTGGGGCTTTAATCTGATATGCTATATTACTATATTCCCATGAAGCAATTAGGAGCAGTTGCTGTTTCAAAATCGCCTACTGTTGCTGTCTGTCACAAGTCCGAATTTGATTAGTTTTGTAATTAGTTTGTGGGCCTGTTTTAATTTATTTCGGCCCAATTAAGGCCTAATCAGATTGTTAGTGATTTAGGCTCTATAAATAGATGTGTTGCTGAGTAGTTTGAACACTTTTCATTCATTTTTCAGATTTTAGAAAAAAACTCTCCACTTTCCCTCTCTTTTTCTCTCTTGCAATTTCGGTTTTGGCTCTTCTTCTTCCTCTTCTTCAATTTTCGATTTTCTCCTCCATGGAAATGGAAGGCTAAGCTTCAAGGATTGTTTCTCTACTGAATTCACAAAGGAAATTGAGGTTTTAATTCCGGTTTTCATCTCTTAATTTCTTGGACAGATTCTTGAATTTTCCTTCTCCTAGTTTCTTGATTTTTAGGTTTGAATTTGAAATTGAGTTGCATGCTTTATGGAATTCGAATTCTAATCTGAATCTAACTCACATTTTAGGTTGCTTAATCTGAAATGAATTCTAGGTTTGCTTAATTCCAAGGATTAGAAATTAGGATTCATGCTAGTTTGCTTAATTCTAGTGTGAAAATTAATGAGGATGCTTAATCCGAATTTGATTCTGTCAAGGATTTGAGGAATTTTGTATGAACCAATGATAGATCTAATTTGTGAATGAGGTAGATGTAACATCCCAAAAATTTAGAAATCTAAAATTATAACAAAAATAATAATCATAATAAAATTAAAATACTTATAATTGTATTTCGATAATATTAGTGATGAAAAGAGAATCTTTATAATAATAATAACAATAACTATTAATAAAATAATATTATAATATTAATGATATAATAATGACACGATAATATGAATACTAAAAGAGAGATATAGAATTTGATATTAGAAGATATAATAATTGTTATTAATATAACAAGATAATAATAAAATTATTAGAAGATAAATTATATTATTAATGTTTCAATTAACCTTAATTGTTATAAATGTAGTAGTTATTATATTATTAATATTAATATAATAATATCAGAACCGATTGGGATATCCTCAGGAAAGAGATATGCTTTAGCATTTTAATTTAAAGATCATATTTCAAAATAGGAATGATAACATCACAAGAAATAGAGATAAGAGAGTAATATCAAGTTTAGGATAATGTTTAAATATAAGATTCGAATTCGAATTTGAATGTAGATGGATAAGGAAAAGCTTAAGAGGCAAAAACTAAGGTTGTTGCTTGATGTTGGTTCTAAGCCTAATGACCTTGGTGCACTAAATTGCAAATATCTAGAGTTGTAGATGTCCGATTGAGTTGATTCCACTCTCCTTAGAAAGCTTATTTCCGGGGCTTCAGTTTGATAGGTCATATGATAGGGTTTGGATGAAAACTGCACCGTAACAAGAAGGGGAAATTTCACTCTGGTTTCCTCGCTCGAGCTGTGCTCGAGCGCAGCCTGAGCGCAGAAAAACAGAGAGCAATTCGAGGAAATTCAGCTCGAGCGCAGCCTGAGCGAGAACTCGCGCTTGAGCTGCGCTCAAGCGAGGCTTGAGCGTAGGTCCGATTTCTGCACTTTAAAACACGTTCGTGGACGGTTTCAGTCAGTTCTTTCTTCAGTTTTTTCGTATTTTCAGAGAGAGAGAGAGAGGTTCTAGTGAGAGAAAGTCCCAGCAAAGGCCAAGAACGATTTCTACTCATCAAGAACGAGTCTTGCATCAATCTTTCCCCCATCAAGGCCCTCCATTCTTCGTTCTTTCTTCGTTTTCTCGACTCACAGGTGGGTGGACTCTCACTTGTTTGTTCTGGATGATTACCATTGCATGTTCCCTATTCTTTTTCCCCTTTCCTTCTATGAATTAGTGATATATGTATAGTATGAACATAAGAATTGTGAATACACTGACTATTGTATGTATTGAATTGCCAAAACCTTAGGGTAGATGATTGGATGATTCTGTATGATGTATTATAAACCTTGAATATTTTATTATGAAATCATGGGCCTTTGGCCATCACAGTCATGAATTATGAATTAAGATATTACAGGGCTTATAGCCATCACAGAGCCTCCGGGCTATCACAGGGTCATTGACCGTCACAGGCCTTCGGGCAATCATGTTTAAGAAAGACGAGGTGATCTCATCTAACCCTCGGCCAAGGGGAAGGTGGGGGATCCTCAATTATTAAAAATAATCAAGTAATGTGTCATTCATGTTCAAATAAGACTTAATCTCAGGTTTCCCTGGACGACGGTCCTTGGATTCTCAGGCCGAGCGCTCATCACAGTCACGTTACAGAGAAAAGACCCCGGGTGTCGGGAACAACACCTCACAGCCATGCATTGCATCTTCATGATTGATTTTCCTTTGTGTTGAATTCTGTATCATTATCTCTTTTATATCTCTCAAATTTATATGTATGCCATGATGGTTCTTGGTTACTTTCCCCCACACTGCACACACTGTTACACTCACTGGGACGTTGGTCTCACCCTATTCCATGGGAACAATATTTTCAGTGGTGCAGGATACTGATCAAAGCTATGGCGAGTAGTAGATGACATGTGAAGACCATTAGTCTTATTGTTTACTTTACTTGATGTTTTTCATGTTGTTTAGAACCACTAGTGTTATTTGTTAAAGCTACTTTAGAAATCATTATGTTAGTTGAATATTTTTGTATTGGAGCCTTGATGGCAACATTATGTTATTATTTCTTTGAGTTAGATATGTATTGTTGGAGCTTTAGTAATTGTTGGGTTACTCAAGCGATGGTATTGTATGTCGGTACGCGAAATGAATGAAATAATTTCACGAATTTGGAAATAGTGCTTCCAACAGGCATTATTTCTGAATTTAGAAATTAGGACGTTACAGTAGAGAACCAATCCGTTTTTCTTGAATTGTTTTCTGAAAATTTAAATTCTGTTTGAAAATTTAGAAAATAGAATGAACGATAATCAAAATCCCTTTGTGTGTGTGTGTGTTGCTATGAGATTGAAATTCTGAATTTGTAATTGGATTCCTTGAGAGAGACGACTTTGGGTTAATCAACCTACTGCAATTTAATTCATTTTATTTGGTTGAGTACGACCTCAATCAAATTTGGCGCTGTTGCCGGGGAATGCAATTCAAATTCGATTTTCAGGTCTGTGTGAATTTTTGTCATTGTTTGTGTTCTGTTTTCAATTCTGTTTTGTCAATTTCGTGTACTGTTATGTGTTTAGGAGGTAGAGTCATAATTCATATTGTGTTTTGGTATACTAACCTTGGTTGTGCAGATTTAGTTTGATCAATTTTGGTTCTCAACTTTGAGGTAAGTAGCCTAATCTGTCATAGTTACTGTTCCATTGCTTTTAGTGAAGTTCAATTTGTGTTTTGAGTTGTGTGATGTGTTGAATCATTGTAATTAGTGTGTTTAGTCATGTTTTGATGTTTAGAAATTGTTTAGATGAAATTAGAACAGATTTGGTGTCATTTGGATTGAATTGCATAAGTTGATCAAGTGTTGTTGACTTTTACTGCTGTTGACTTTTGCAGTTGAATCTGACTTTTTTGTTTAACATAGTTAGAGGTTGAATTTTTGTGTCATTTTTGTGTCCACACTTCTTTTAATTAATTATGAATTTTAGATACCCCAGCTGCTATTAGATAGGTCCGGATTGTGAGGTTATACTTTGTACTGGCTTATTTTGACTTGTTGACTTCAATTGGACATAACTTGAGCTAGGAGTGTCAAAATTTCACAAATTTTATATGCTTTTGGGTTAGAAAAAGCCAGGAGGTCGACCATAAAATTGCCAAAAAAGGTCGTTTTCTATTTTTAAAGGATTTTTAAAGTTTTTTTTGGTGTATTTTCCCTTTCTTACCTTAGGTAGTTTTGGTACTTAGGCTTTGAATTTTGTTTTGAAATTTTTTGTGGTTGTTTCATATGTTAATATAGTGTTTTCCATGTATCCATTTCATTGGTTTCTACTCATTTGATATATGCTGCCTTTATATGTTGACATGTTGTTGTATGCTTCATTTTGTGCATTTCTGTGTGCATTTGGTGTATGACTAGAGCAAACCCAGGTACCCTACATTCATTTGATCCAGAAATTGATAAGACATATCATAGGTTAGTTAGAGAGTATAGGATTCCATTTGTGCATAATTCTGTTAGTGATAGTGAGTTGTCTGATAGTGTGTATTCTGCTGTTAGTGTAAGTGATAGTGAGTCTGTTTCTGTGTTTTCTTCTTTTTCTTTTCTTGAGTCTGATCTTAATTGTGATGCCATGGCTGAGAGAACCTTGAGAGAGCTTGCAGCACCTGATGTTAATATTCAGACTTTATGCATTCAATATCCTGATATAGATATGCCTTGTGAGCTAAAGTCTGGATTGATTCATTTGTTGCCCAAGTTCCATGGTCTTGCAGGTGAGGATCCACATAAACATCTCAAGGAATTCCATATTGTCTGCACCACTATGAGACCACCTGGAGTTCCTGAGGATCATATTAAGCTGAAGGCATTTCCATTCTCCCTGTAAGATATAGCAAAAGACTGGTTGTACTACCTTCCACCTGGATCCATTACTAGCTGGGATAATTTGAAGAGGATGTTTCTGGAAAAAAATTTCCCAGCATCCAGAGTGACTTCAATTAGGAAGGAGATCTGTGGTATAAGGCAGATGGATGGAGAGAGTCTGTATGAGTACTGGGAGAGGTTTAAGAGGCTTTATGCTAGCTGTCCACATCATCAAATACATGAGCAACTTCTCATCCAATATTTCTATGAGGGCCTATTGAACAATGACAGGCGGATGATAGATGCAGCCAGTGGAGGAGCTCTTGTAGATAAAACTCCAGTTGTAGCAAGGCAGTTAATTGAGAATATGGCTTCTAATACCAACAGTTCAGTACCAAAAGCAATTCAGTTTCCTTGACCAGAGGAGTTCATGAGATGGAGACCACTTATGCTGCCGATCATAGGAAGTTGGAGAGCAAGCTAGATGATTTGGCTTCCTTGGTTAAGCAGATGGCAGTGTCTCAAAAGGTTGCTAAGCTATGTGGGATTTTTACTTCTACAGATCATCCCACTGATGCATGTCCCACCTTACATGAGCCTGAAGGAGATGGTGCTTTTCCTCCTCAGGCTTATGCAACAAATATTTATGGTTCTGGCAGACCCCCTCAGCAGCAACAATATAATCAGGATCTTTCTTCCAACAGGTACTATCCGGGTTGGAGGAATCATCCAAATTTGAGATGGGGGAATTCTCAGCAGTAGCAGTCACAACAACCTTAAGTGCCTTATCAGTCTCATGCTGCTGGGCCTAGTAGACCTTACCAGCCTCCATATGTACAGCAACAGCAGCACCAGCCTACACCACCTACTGCTACACCTTCCAAGAGTGAGCCTTCCTTGGAAGAATTAATGAGGCAGATGGCGGTCAATAATATGAATTTCCAGCAGAGGACAAAGGCTACTATTCAGAGCCTAGAGAATCAGATAGGCCAGATGGCTACCACTCTTAATCAGCTGCAGTCTCAGGGTTCAGATAAGTTTCCTGCTCAAACAGTTTTCAACCCGAAGAATGTTAGTGCAATCACTTTGAGGTCGGGTAAGAGTGTGCAAGCACCTGATAGGCAACAGTCTGAGCAAGAAGATGAGATTCATACAGCTGTAGACCCTGTGCAGGAGAGAGCTGTTCCTAGTCCTTTGAGCAACCCCATTTCTTCAAGCAGCGAGCAACCTTCTATTCCTCTTCCATTCCCTCAGAGAGCTGTGTAGAAGAGTAAAAAAATGGAAGAGGCTAACAAGGAGATCTTGGAGACTTTCAGGAAAGTAGAGGTGAATATACCTCTACTTGAGGCCATAAAGCAAATTCCGAGATATGCCAAGTTCTTGAAGGATCTGTGCACCCATAGGAGGCGGCTGAAGGGCAATGAGAGGATTAGCATGGGAAGGAATGTCTCTGCACTGATTGAGAGACCTATGACTCCCATTCCAGAAAAATGCAAAGACCCAGGGACATTTACTATTCCTTGTGTTATAGGCAGTAACATGTTTGATAATACTATGCTTGATTTAGGAGCATCTATTAATGTTATGCCTTTATCTGTTTTCACCTCTTTGTCTCTTGGTCCTTTGCAGGCTACAAGTGTTGTCATTTAGGTGGAAAACAAGAGCACTGCCCACCCTGCAGGCCTTATTGAGGATGTGCTGGTTCGAGTGAATGACCTCATCTTCCCTGCTGACTTTTACATATTGGATATGGAGGGAGGTGATTCACTCACTGGTGTAGCCCCCATCATCTTGGGCAGGCCCTTCCTGAAGACAGCTCGGACTAAGATTGACGTTCATGCAGGCACACTTACCATGGAGTTTGGAGACAGTGTGGTTCAGTTTAATATTTTAGATGCCATGAGGCATCCTGTTGAGGATCATTCTGTATTCCATATTGATATGCTTGCTGAACTTGTAGATGATAGTTTGTCTGAGTTTGTAGGACATTTGGACTTTCCGGACTTTTCTGATTTCAGTGATGTCTACACTTGTGATTTATGTTCTGATTCATCTGTGTGTAGTATGTGTGTTGAGATAGATGAGTTCATATCTGTTGATACTGTTGATTGTGTTGATTGTTCTGATTATCCTACAGGTTCTGGTATTGATGCACCAGTTGTGTCAATTGAGTCAGAATGCAGTGGCTTGATTACAGCAATTACAGATACATCTGACTTGATTGATTTGCAGGTTGCAGAGGTTTCTACCAGTACTAGATTGTTACCTTCTATTGTCCAGCTCCCATCACTGGAGCTGAAGCCACTTCCCACTCACCTCAAGTATGCATATTTGGAGGATGAGCAGAAGCTTCCAGTGATCATTTCTACTGCTCTCTCAACTAATCAGGAGCAGAGGCTATTGCATGTGATTAGAGAGCACAGGAGAGCTCTAGGTTGGACTTTGGCAGATATTTCGGGTATTAGCCCTTCCTTGTGTATGCATCGGATTCTGTTGGAGGATGGGGTTAAACCTGTGAGGCAGCCTCAGAGAAGGCTGAATCCCCAGATTCTTGACGTGGTCAAGAAGGAGGTCACCAAGCTGCTACAGGCGGGTATTATATATCCCATATCAGATAGCACTTGGGTGAGCCCGGTACAGGTGGTACCCAAGAAATCTGGGATTATAGTTGTGAAGAATGAGAAGGATGAGTTGATTCCTACTAGGGTGCAGAACAGCTAGAGAGTCTGCATCGACTACAGGAGGCTCAACCAGGCAACCAGGAAGGATCACTTCCCACTTCCTTTCATTGATCAGACGCTGGAGCGCCTGACAGGTAAATCACATTACTGTTTCTTAGATGGTTTCTTTGGTTATTTTCAGATTTGTATTGCACCAGAGGACCAGCATAAGACTACATTTACCTGTCCTTTTGGTACCTTTGCTTATAGAAGGATGCCTTTTGGTCTATGCAATGCTCCTGGTACTTTCCAGAGATGCATGATGAGTATATTTGCTGATTTACTTGAGCATTGCATAGAGGTTTTCATGGATGGTTTTAGTGTATATGGCTCCTCATTTGATGCATGTTTGGATAGCTTGACTAGAGTGCTTGATATGTGCAGAGTAGAAGAAGTAAATAAATAAGTAGATAATATTAATATTAATTAGAATATTTAATGAGTAAGAGTTATTAAATAAATAATAATATTAGGATATTTTATGAGTAAAGGTATTTAATAAATAATAAGAATAATAAATATAACAAGTGGGTAGAGGATGGGCCCAAGCCCATTAAGCGTTTAAGTATTCTGATAAGGAAAGGGTACCAATTCACCATAATCCTTATTTTTCATATCGTGGGAGAGCGAAGAGCCAAGGAGGGGAGAACCTACATCTCAAAGAGGAGATTGCTGAGTGATCGAGAATCAAGAACCAAGAATCAAGATTGTTGCAGTATGATCTCTACTACAAGGTAACGGGGGAAAAGGGTGTTCCTTGTATGTGCCTGTAGGGGTGTTTGGGTAGTGAGGGCAACCATAAGACCCTCTAAAGGCTCTAAATTCATATGGATTAATGCATAATTAAGAATGAATGATATAATCTATTGATTTATGATTGATTGGATGTATATTGATGATTTATTGGGCGAGATTAAAGATGATATTGAGAATAATGAAAAAGGGGTGATTAGGGATTGAGAATTTGGGGGTTTGATGAATTAGTAATATAATCTGTAAAGGATTGTTGTTTTACTGAGTTTTGGATGATAATAATGATTATGAATGATGTTTAGATGAAAAATATTGATTGGGGATTGATTGGAAGGGTTTGGATGTGTTAGAAATCGTGAAATCTGCGATCTGCGTCGCAGGTAATCGATTACCAGGAGTGGTAATCGATTACTAGGGAGTTCTGGGCACCAGGGAGTGATTTTGGGGTGCTGGTAATCGATTACAAGGGGTCTGTAATCGATTACCAGAGAGTTGAGTTGCTGGTAATCGATTACAAGGGGTCTGTAATCGATTACCAGAGAGTTGAGTTGCTGGTAATCGATTACAGCTGTGTGGTAATCGATTACCAGGTTTTGACAGCTTTCTCGCCTGAGAAAGAATGGGTCGGTTAAGGGTGCAAATGGGCTCGGAACCCTATCATATTACCTATCAAACTGAAGCCCAGGATCTTAACTTTCTAATAGAAGTGGAAACACTTTATTTGGACACATATAACTCTAGATATTTCCAAATTAGTGAACCAAGGTCATTAAGCTTAAAGCTTGAAGACTCCAAAATTGAGTAACGGTCTCCGGTAATTGATTATAGTTGTATGGTAATCGATTACCAGGTTATATTGTGCATGAGAATGATGTTTAAGTGATGATTAATGATGTTTAATGATGTTGGTGATGATTATGACGATATATAATGATGATGATTGATGAATGATAGTGTATGTCACTTTATGATAATGATGTTGATGATGATAGTGTATGTCACTAAATGAGGATGATGTTAATGGTGTATGATGATGATGTTAATGATGATAGTGTATGTCACTTTATGATGATGATGTTAATGATGATAGTGTATGTCACTTTATGATAATGACGTTGATGATGAGTGTTTGTCACTTGATTGTAAAGATGATGTTTGATGATGAGTGTGTGTCACTTGATTATAAAGATGATGTTTGATGATGAGTGTATGTCACTTGATTATAAAGATGTTGTTGATGATGAGTGTATGCCACTTGATTATAAAGATGATGTTTGATGATGAGTGTATGTCACTTGATTATGATGATTATGTTACCTAAGTTGTGCGGACCCATAGAGGGGGTACTACTTAGGAGAGATGCCTTGAGCATATGTGATGAGATCTGGTTTGTGCGGGCCCGAGAGAGGGGCGTTGGGCAACACTACCGGCCTCTGTGGCGATTAACGGTAGCGTTGTGAGTGAAGTCTACCGGCCTTTGTGGTGATTAATGGTAGCATTGTGTGTGGAATCTACCGGCCTTTGTGGCGATTAACGGTAGCGTTGTGAGTGAAGTCTACCGGCCTTTGTGGTGATTAACGGTAGCGTTGTGAGTGAAGTCTACCGGCCTTTGTGGTGATTAACGGTAGCGTTATGTGTGGAATCTACCGGCCTTTGTGGCGATTAACAGTAGCGTTGTGAGTGAAGTCTACCGGCCTTTGTGGTGATTAACGGTAGCGTTGTGTGTGGAATCTACCGGCCTCTGTGGCGATTAACGGTAGCGTGGTGGGTGCAGCCTACCGGCCTCTGTGGCGAATAACGATAATGTTGTGTGTGAAGCTTGTCGGCCTCTGTGGTGATTACCCTATGCTGAGTACGATGATAGATGATTGATGTTATGATGATAATGAGTACAATGATAGATGATTGATGTTATGATGATAATGAGTATGATGATAGATGAATGATGTTATGATGATAATGAGTATGAAGATAGATGAATGGTGTTATGATTATATGAGCATGATGATAGACTAATGATGTTATGTTGATAATGAGTATGATGATATATGAATGACATTATGATGATGATGAGCTTGGTGAAATTTATGTGTTATAATTATGATGATGGTATGGAATATACATGTTGATATAGATGAGTAATTATCTGTTGAGCTTTGAATGATTGTTATTCATTGATGGTTGATGTATTGATGACATGATGTAATGATGTTGTGGGTGAGGACAGGGTAACCTCCTATATGTATATATGAGTTAGAGCTCTTTTCCTCACCGTTGCTATTGTTGTTTCAGGTGATGGTGATGACACATTTGGTGTCGACTATGATTGAAATGGTATGCTCTGGTAGATGTGACATCAGGGTGTATTTGGGAGTTTTATCATGTTGCTAGATTAGGAGTATGTTTTTGTGAACAATTTTGGATGCCTGGTATGGCAGTAGGGTGTTTAGTTGTTTTTATTTTGTTTGAAGATTCCGCTGCAGTTATGTTTGAGTTTTAATTGGAGTTTAATATCTTTTAATAAAGTTGTTTTCGAACTAATGAGATTTTAGTAAGAACGTTTGTGAACCTTTTTACCCAACGTGGGACACTGCCATTTCTTAAACCAATTTATTAAACGTATAAGAGTATGGGGTAGAAGGGTGTCACACTAAACACTTGAGAGTTGGAGAGTTTGTCTTGTGAGGATTCTATCATTCTTGATTCACCCCTTTGATTTGATTCACCCTCTTGTTTGCTAAATTGCAGGGAATTCCATTCATATTTTTCTTGATTCCATAATTCCTTGGATGTTGTATTTTGCCTACTCCTATGCATTCCTTGGATCTCTTGTTAATAATGGCACTTGTATTTGCATTGTGCTCCCTAATTGATTTTTAGCTTCATGTGGTGTTTTGCCCGGAGTGCAAAAGGGCAAGTGTGGGGGAATTTGATGAACACATTTTTATTCACACTTTGCATAATTAATCTTAGCTTTCTTGGACTATAATTTTGATTAAATCCACAGTTTTAATTGGAATTTACCAAATTGGGCTTAATTGGGCTTTAATTGTGAATGTTGTTTAAGTTCGGATTTTTAAGCCTACTGACCTACCTTTTTACCAAAAAAAAAAGCCTACTGACCTACCTGTCTTGTTTTGATGATATCTGGAGCTATAGGTGTCCGATTTGAGTGATTCAAGTGGCATTGGAAAGCTAACTTCCGGGGCTTTAATTTGATATGCTATATAACTATATTCCCATGAAGCAATTAGGAGCAGTTACTGTTTCAAAATCGCCTACTGTTGCTGTCTGTCACAAGTCCGAATTTGATTAGTTTTGTAATTAGTTTGTGGGTCTGTTTTAATTAATTTCGGCCCAATTAAGGCCTAATCAGATTGTTAGTGATTTAGGCTCTATAAATAGATGTGTTGCTGAGTAGTTTGAACACTTTTCATTCATTTTTCAGATTTTAGAAAAAAGACTCTCCACTTTCCCTCTTTTTTTCTCTCTTGCAATTTCGGTTTTGGCTCTTCTTCTTCCTCTTCTTCAATTTTCGATTTTCTCCTCCATGGAAATGGAAGGCTAAGCTTCAAGGATTGTTTCTCTACTGAATTCACAAAGGAAATTGAGGCTCTAATTCCGATTTTCATCTCTTAATTTCTTGGACAGATTCTTGAATTTTCCTTCTCCTAGTTTCTTGATGTTTAGGTTTGAATTTGAAATTGAGTTGCATGCTTTATGGAATTCGAATTCTAATCTGAATCTAACTCACATTTTAGGTTGCTTAATCTGAAATGAATTCTAGGTTTGCTTAATTCCAAGGATTAGAAATTAGGATTCATGCTAGTTTGCTTAATTCTAGTGTGAAAATTAATGAGGATGCTTAATCCGAATTTGATTCTGTCAAGGATTTGAGGAATTTTGTATGAACCAATGATAGATCCAGTTTGTGAATGGGGTAGAGAACCAATCCGTTTTTCTTGAATTGTTTTCTGCAAATTTAAATTCTTTTTTAAAATTTAGAAAATAGAATGAACAATAATCAAAATCCCCTTGTGTGTGTGTGTTGCTATGAGATTGAAATTCTGAATTTGTAATTGGATTCCTTGAGAAAGACGACTTTGGGTTAATCAACCTACTGCACTTTAATTCATTTTATTTGGTTGAGTACGGCCTCAATCATATTCTCCAGATCATGATTTTTTGGATGTTACAATGCTTCTTTCCTTTTCCCCCTTGATTTTACTCTTTGTTTATTATTTCATTTTCTTTTACTTGGGATTTAGAAGCAACCGTCCGTGATGAGTTTTTTAATATATATATACATAAACATAATAAAAATGAAATTAAATAAAATCAAACAAAATAAGAATATAAATAAAAATAAATAGAGTGAAAAATAAAAAAATGCCTAGACAAAATTAATTTAACCCATGAAGTGTCCGTTTTGTGTATTTTAATTTGAATTTATCGTTTACAATTTGATTTAAGTGTCATATTATTTTGAAAATATGTGTGGTAAATATTATTTGGATATTTTTGTAATTTGTTGTGGACATGTAAATTATCATTTAACTTGGAAATATTTGTTTGGTTTAAATCATTTTCTTTTTGCAATCAATGTCATCTTAAGTTTAAATCAATCAACAACAATTAAAAATCTTTTTTTTATATCATTGTCAATTCATCTTCACAATCAGCATCGTCTTTTTTATGTTTAAAATTTAAATAATTTTTTAAATCAATGTCATTTTAATCTTATCATTATCAATTCATCTCATTTTCCTTCATATTATTACCAATTCAATTTTTCATAATCAAAATCATCTCTTTTAGCATTTCAAACTTTAAAAAATTTCTTTCAATCAATATCACTTTAATTTTAAATCAACTTTTCACTGCAAGGACTTTCATGAAGCTAGTGTATATGGTTCTTTAACCTAATGTCACTATTGTTTCCAAAATGAGGAGTTGTATGTTTTAATGTTATCAAATGTCACACATAATAAGATGATTATAAAATGATTATTGGACATGACACAAACCATGTGCAGGAATATGAGTGACTAGATGAGATTTTATTCCTCCTATATAAGAAGAGTTATATCATGGGTACATTAATTAAGTTAGACTACTAACTGTATGACCATACATAAATGTATTAACATGAGATATTAATATTATTTATTGTAAGTCTACTCAAAAATCAATGAAGCAAATTGATCTATTGTTTGTGTAGGAAGTGAAAAATTTTCGAAGTATTGGAACCAATACTATATTGTCAAAATCGAAGAGAGGTATGAATTTACTCAAGAGATTTTCGACTTCTGAGAAGGGTTCCATGAGAAACTGGAAATCGAAAGGTTTCTATGTTCAGAGTAAATGCATTTCGATTTTCAGAAGAAGACTCGGGGAATTTCGAGGTATAGTTATGTGAATCGAAAGTAGAATAAAGACTTCAAAAATCGAAAGAGAAGCACAATCTCAGAAATACTTAGAAAAAATTTGAAGGTTCAAGAAGACTTACTCGAAATTGAAATTCTGAAAGACAGTTAGGAGCAGTTATTGGAAGTTGATATTCAAGACAAGTGTCAGAATCACATTCAAACATTGTAAAGTTTTATGAAGCTAGAATGCCTTCTGTCTATTAGAATACGAGTCACTCTTGTATTGTGCCAATAAAAATATAGTTGTTGATGTGTCTTGTTGGCATTAGTTAGCCGTCAGAATGAAAATCTATAAATAGTTGAATTGTTGATATAATAGAAGTTGGATTTCAATACTCTGAAAATCTCTGAAACACCAAACGTCCATTCTGAGTGACTAACTAGTTACAAAGAGACAATCAAGTATGTGATTCCATCCACATTTCAATTAATGCAATTACTTTTCTTTGCAATTATTTGTTCTTTTCTATTTTTAATCTTTGTTTCTTTCAATTATTGTTTCATTTTCTGTTTACTGTTCATCTTCTCTTGTTGTTCTTTCCCTTTCATTTCCTACTTCTGTCCATTTCTTTCTTTCTTCTTCTTTTCCCTTTTCTTCGATTCTTCTACTGGATAAACAACAAATAAGATTGGTTATAATATTTAGATTTCATATATCTTTTTTTTTTATGACTTAATGGGCCAAAACGACCAGAAACAAGGACCAATTAGGTCAAGTCATTGCTGTAGTAAGTCACAGCAAACCCAGGAACACTATTGTAAACCCTAAGCTTCTCCCCCTCCTCAAAACCTCTCTTGGCAAAACAATCTGCCAATCCATTTCTTTCTCTCAATATATGCTGCCATTGAATTTCTGGGATATTTCGAGCGGCTTCAATCACTTGCGAGACCAGCGGCGTAGCAACATGACTCGTCGGAGCACCATCCGAAGCAAGCTTCAGAGCCATAGCCGAATTGACTTCAATGATCACTTTCTTCCAGCGATGTTGATGGGCTAACTTAAGGCCGCGAAGAATACCCCATAACTCAGCTTCAATGATCGAGCAAAAACCAAGTCTAGACGCAAATCCAAGGATAAAACGGCCCCAATGATCCCTGCAAACACCACCACAGGCTGAGGACCGATTCCTGATAGAGCAGGCACCATCAGAGTTTATCTTGAGCCAACCTGGAGGCGAAGGCTCCCAACGGATAGGTAACCCACAACTCTTCGATTTATAGTTCAGAATTTTGAAGCTTTTTAGAGCTTGCATGGCTGAAAGAACTTGGTTACAGATATTATTTTTGATAGATTCAGTAGATAGTCTTGTTTGATTGAAAATAATTCCATTCCTGTGCTGCCAAATGCCTTCTAGGATATATCCAACAGTTAGATCCCTGCGAAGAGTGTCCTTATCTTTAGGTTTATGAAGGAGAATATCCTTAAGCCAAAGCTGAGTAGACTGAGCTTTAAAATATTTTAGAATATGACTCCTATCAAAAAAGGTAGTCCAAAGAAAATAAGAAACTTCACAGTCTCTGAAAAGATGTAGAGTAGTTTCTGGTTCCTTATGGCAAACTGGGCATAGGTCATCTGATGTTAGGTGTCTTCTTACACGTTGAACATTTGTTAGAAGCCCTTGAGAAGCTATTTTCCAGATGAGAAGTCTAACTCTCTGAGGTCCTTCCCATTTCCAGATAGCTTTCATCAGAACATTTGTACCAGTAGAACGAACTGAGGTAATTTCTTCATAGGCTGATGAAATAGTGAACCAACCATCATTAGTTTTTTCCAAATAAGCAAATCTGCATCTGACTTAGGAACAGGCGTCCTCAATTTAGTGATTTTCTGAATCAGATTCCCTGGAAGAAGAGTTTGAAGCTTGTTTAGGTCCCATTGCCTTTGTTGATCCACAAAAACTTGAACCCTAAGCTGAAAATCCTCTTCTCCCACATTCTGAAGTGCATGATTATGAAGAGGCCCAACTTCAGGAACCCAGTCATCCCCCCAAAAGGAGGCAACTCCACCATTTCTGATTTTCCAACTACAGTTTTTGTAGAATTCTTCCCAAACATCACATATCCCCCGCCAAGTGTTGGAAGAAGTGTTTTTTTTCTTAACCTTAGGGACTATGGAGTCTCCACAGTTATATTTAGCTCTTAAGACCTGTACTCAAAGGTCTTGAGTATTCTGAACTAAACCCCAACACAGCTTCATCATGTAAGCCTTATTCAGGTCTCTGCATTTCCTTAAGCCAAGGCCTCCTTCAAGTTTAGGACTACAAATCTTATCCCAATGAACAAGGTGAATTTTCCTCTTTTCTTCTGTATCTCCCCACAAGAAATCTCTGCTCACTTTATCAAGTTCATCACAAGTAGTAGCAGGTAGATTGGCTGTTTGCATAAGATAGGCTGGAATGGCATTTAGGACAGATTGAGAGAGAGTTAGTCTTCCAGCAAAGGATAAATTCCTATCCTTCCAAGAAGACAGCCTCTGTTTGGCCCTATTAATAGTAGATCTGAAAGTGGATTTAGAGACTTTGCCATTGAGAATAGGGACACCCAGGTATTTGCCCAGGTCCTCCGTTCTTTGAAAGCCCAAAGCCTCAGAGATCTCTTCCCTAACCTGCAAACAAACATTATTAGAGAAAAAAATCCTGGTTTTATCCTGGCTAACCTTTTGACCAGAACTAGCACAAAATAACTCCAATATAGTTGATATAATTTCAGCTTGGTCCATAGAAGCCTCAGCAAAAAGAATAAGGTCATCCGCAAAAGCCAAATGAGAAATCTTAGGACCATGCCTACCAATTTTAAACGAAGTCCAGAAATGATTATCAACAGCCAGATTAATTAAATGAAAAAGCCTCTCAATACACAGCACAAATAAATAAGGTGAAATTGGATCACCTTGCCTAATACCTCTAGAAGGGTAAAACGGGTTAAGACTTTCTCCATTAAACAGGACCCTCATGCTTGGGGTAGAGATACACTTAGTTATCACATTCCTAAGATAGGTAGGGATACCAATGTCACCCAATGTATCATCAATAAAGTCCCATTTAAGTCTATCATACGCCTTTTCTAGATCTATTTTAATAGCCATCCATCCTTTTTTGCCCTTTCTAAGTCTCATAGAATGAATGATCTCCTGAGTTATAATTATATTGTCCCTACTTTGCCTACCAGGGATAGAACTACATTGATTAGGCCCAACTAAGTGGTTCATAACAGATCTAAGTTTTTGTGATATTATTTTAGTTACAATTTTATAGGAGACGTTGCACAAGCTAATAGGTCTGAACTGAGAGAGATTGATAGCACCCTCTACCTTAGGGATTAAGACAAGCAAGGTATCATTTAACTTAGTAATACAGCTAGGATGATTAAAAATGTTCTGCACTAGGTTACAAACATCTTTTCCTACAATATCCCACTGAGACTGATAAAACAAAGCATGGATACCATCAAGACCAGGGGCCTTTAGACCCCCAATAGAGAACACAACTTTTTTCATATCCTCATCGGTCACAGATTTATTAAGATTATCAACATGGTGTGTAAGAAGCTCCGGAAAGGAGTTAGATAAGCAAAAAGGAGTTACACGACCATCATCATGAAATAAATTTGAATAGAAGTCAGTAGCCATTTGTTCAAGATCTGGACTATTAGTAATTAAGTTACCATTATCATCTTGAAGGCACTCAATCTTAATCTTTTTCCTTTTAGCAATAGTTGTGCCATGGAAGTATTTAGTATTTTTATCACCATAGGCTATCCACTTACATCTTCATTTTTGGAACCAGAGGAGTTCCTCTTGATAGGAAACCTCCTCATATTCCTTCCATAGTTTTTTCTTTAGATTTTCTAGATTATTATCTTGTGATTGCAAAAGTCTCCTATCAATGCCTTCAAGCCTTCTAAGAAGGGATTTCTTCCTATTACCAATATGACCAAATACCTCTTTGTTCCAAACCTTTAGCTGGCTTTTAAACAGGTCTACGTTATGCCCCCACCTACTATTATTTTCCCAATTATCATAAACAAAATCATGGAAATAGGGGTGGGTAAGCCAGGCTGCCACAAATCTAAAGGGGCGTCTATGTTGATTTTGAGGTTCATTAATGTCAAATTTCATAAGAAGGGGACAGTGATCAGATTTATAACAAGGAAGGTGAACCAAAGAGGCATTAGGAAATTTTAAACGCCAGTCCATATTAATGAGACTTCTGTCAAGTCTTTCAAGGAGATTACCTCTCTTCCAAGTAAAGGGGGAACCAATAAAACCTGCATCAATTAAATTACAGTCATAAATCATGTTATTAAATTGTGTCATACCTTGGTCAGTTGCTTGTTGGGAACCACCTTGTTTTTCTGACAGATTAGAGATAGAGTTGAAATCACCCATTAAACACCATTCACTTACCATGGATGTAGCAATGTTTCTCAAAGCATCCCACAGGATGGGTCTGTTGATCATTTGAGGACTAGCATATATGGCAGTTAAGAACCAATTCAAATTAATACCGTAGGTAACTTCCATATGAAAAAATTGCCTATTGAAAGTTATAAACTGGATTAACCATTTAGAACTATACCAAAGAATAATAAAGCCCCCAGATTGACCATAGGAGTCAAAAATTCTAAAAGAATCAAAACCCAATCTTTTGACAAGTTTTTGAGCCTTATCACCACTAGCATGAGTTTCAATTAAAACCATTAGATGAACATTATAAATCTGTCTAAGATCTCTAATTAGACTAACAAAACCTTTACCATAGATACCCCTACAATTCCAGGTAATAATATTCATAAAATTAATTTGGGTGGGGTTGGGCTGCAGGCCCAAATTTACCTGTACCAGTTGCACAATCAACCATAGCAACATTTGTGTTATCTTGTTTGCTGTCCTGAGAGGAAACTTGTGTCTCAGCTTCCACTTCAGGGCCTTTCTGCATAAGAGTATCTTGAATAGCTTTGTTAGAATTACCTCTCTTTGTTTCTGCATGGTTGATGTCAGGGGGTTTAGGCTCAAGGTGACCACTCCCAAGCGCCATCATATATTCATGTTGTAATTTGGACCTGTTAATTTGACCCCCACCTTCCTTGTTTATAATACGCATAAGTTGAAGCATTGCTTGTTCCTGAAGCCTTTTATCTTCAGATGAGGAACTGGTATTACTAGGGCTAGACTGGACCTTTTTCAGGTATCATAACCTGATTTGGTACTGCATTTAATTGTTGCTGCTTAGTAGTGGCTATAATTGCAGGACTGGTTTTCAACATAGGAGCACTTTTTTGAGACTTTAGAATCTTCTGTTTCCTCTTTTCCTGACTTTGTTGTGAATTTTTCCCAGCCTTAGGATTACGGATGCGGATTACTTTAGGAATTGGCTTTGAAGGTTCAGCTACAGGGGTAGATTTAGGTTTGTAGTGCTGTTCTTGAGAAGTAATTGGGGGGGTAACCGAAACCTGGTCACCTTTTGGGGAGCCAGTTTCTTGGTCCTCAGTTTTTTTAAGAGTATCAAATCTGGATCCTTGTATGGGTCTATCCCTATGCGGGGTTGTAGTTCTAGGGGAAGAATCTTTATACTTTCCTGGAGCCTGTTTCCTTGGTTGTTTCCTAACCAGCATCCAAGGGCCATAGTTCCCAAGCTCCTTGTTACTTTGGTCTGAGTGAGGATGCACAACGCTTGGTTGAGTTTCTTGTGCCGTATATAAGCTGTCATTTATTGCAATCGGCACATCCTTTGGCAAATCTTGAGTATGCTGAATTTCAGAATCACGATTATCAGTCTTCATCTGCTGCTCAAGTCTGATCTTCGTAGGGAATTCAGTGCAAACATCTTGATTGTGCCCATATTTACTACATTTGAAGCAAACTTGGTGCAACCCCTCATATTCAATACGAAGCACAGTGCCCCCAAGAATTTCTATTTCCGGAATAAGCCTTTTAGAGAGATCCACCTCCACACATAATCTTGCGAACCTACCCCTAGAGTGAATAGAGGTCAACCTATCCACTTTCATCATGGTTCCAAGGATATTCCCGACTTGAGTTAGGAATTCAATATTATATAATTCAATAGGGAGATTAGGAATCCTACACCAAACCGCAACTTTCTTGATCTTCCTAGCTTCTTCCAAGAAAAGAGGACGCCAACGTTGAACAATGAGGTAATGATCCGCAACCATCCACGACCCGTCATATAACACATGCAGGTAGTCCTCCTTGTCCGTAAAATAGACAAGGTGATAATCTTGATCCATGTCAATAAACTTGACAGGATTTTTGCAGGCCCACTTTTTCCTTAGTCTAGTGTATAGAAATTGCATGTTTAGTCTTTTACCAAGAATTTTAATGACCAGTGAGGCTTGCCAAGGAGCACACCATCTGTTATAATCTTCCTCTGCAATAGGAACATAAGGCCTGCCCGATCTTGAGAACTGTGGCACCTCATTAGTTTCCTCCTCCATGGCTGATTTTTCTTCATCAGAAAGTTCTTCTGGGAAGATAACATCATCCACCTCAAAAAGGGGTTGGGATTGGAGCCCAATTTGATTTAGTAAGGATTCTTTGTAAGAAACCTGGTGCTGGCTGCTAGTATCCATCGTTTCCTTCTCTGCATCATCATATTCTTGTTGATTGTCATCATGTTCTTGTTGATTTTCTTCAGACGCAGACTCACCCATTTTGATTTTCTTTTTGCTGTGCAGGTATAGGTCACTTTCTTGGAGGGAAAGTTCAGGACTCACTGCTGTCTCCATATCATTCATATATCTTTTGTTTTAAAATCGGAACACTATAAATGTCCTTCTTAAAAGTTCCCGTTTGAGGACTCTATTCTAAGTCCCAAATTGCTCTTAGAATCAAAAGGCGAGATCTTTCTTTCGAGAGATTTTTCACGCATTAAACACCTATATAAAGGTGGTACCTTCCATCTCTTATGTTCAATCTAGATATATGGACAATAAGATTAGACTACATGATAACATTGGTTGCTCTAGGTTACATATTAAATTACTTTGACATTCTTATTACTTGGATATATAGTAGTAATGCATGTGTTTATAAGTATCACTCATTGGAACTCAAATTGAGATCAATTTATTCGGGAGACTAATGGGATTAGGATTCCTAGTAGTGGTAAAAATATTTAATAAAACTAAATGGACTAACCCAATTATATGCGCCTACAAATAAACTTGAACTATTTTAGTTATGAATATAGAATACTGAAAATTAACCTACCCATCTATATATATGATATGAACCATCATGTTCGAATTATAAGGACCTTTAGAAATATGAGGCTGAAACTTGTACTTTTCTTGAAACACTTGTATTTTCTTTTCTTTTTTTCTATTTTCTTTGATTTTTCTTTGCTTGTAATTTTAAAACGTACTAAAATAATGCTTGTGAAAGAACTCTTTTCCTCAACAAGAAATATAACTAGGCCCTTTGAACTTGAATTGTAAATCACTCACATGCAATCTCTCACGCATAGAAATCAGTTTCTTGAATAAGAATAACAAAAGAAAACAAGAAGAGAAGAAGAAATGGATGTCACACTTTCAAGGTTTGAAAGATAAATCCTTGAGATTAAACACACAAAGGTGAAGAACCTTTGATAAACCTCACACTTGACAAGTCAAGAATTTAAGAGAAACACTCTCTTTTGATTGATAATCTTTAGCAAAAACATTCTAGTTTATTTGCATGGTTTGCATGCTTCTTAAATAGGCCTCATGCGCACCATGCATGGCCTCTTACATTCAGCATCTTAACCTATCAAATTAACCTCTAAATATTTATTAAAACAAAAACATGAAACCCCCAACAACTAGTTAAAAACCCTAGCCTACTTGTCCATGTGGTCTCCCCTTTACACTAGGTTTTATGGATCAAAAACCTAAGTAAGAATTCAGCCAAATATCCTCATAGGTTGGCCGCAATTCTCACCTTACAACTCAACAAAATGAAGTTACAAATTGAATAGAAATTATGTGCATTGGCCGCCCCTCATTGATGTGCTTTGATCACCCATTCATGCCCTTCAATGTGTGAATTGTAGCCGCCCTTTTATGAGTCATCATGCAGCCAATTCATTCCTCTTTTGATGGTTACAATTCAGCCCTTTAAGTCTTTGTTGGCCGCCCACAATGAGGATGGAAAATCAGCCAAGTACATCCTTGTTGGCCGCCCACCATCTTCCTCCAAGTTGTAACCTCCCAGCATTAACACTCTTGTCTCCTAGCAACGGTTACTCATTGATTCCTCATCATTCTTCCTTTGTAACATTCAACCACCTTAATGTAATATTGATTCAGCCACATGTGTTTATTGAAAACAATAAAGCAAAACAAAGATTCCACCCATGCATTCCTCTTAGCCGTCCAACCCACCTAGCCGCCCCCTACCCCCTTTCTTCTTGCATTCAAGTGCATTTGGACTTCATTAATGGTAACTGGACTTCATTGATTTCCATGTTACCATACTCTTCCCCTTGTTTAAGACAAACAACAATTTTAGAGGTGTATTCCTTAGATTCTGCGCCCTTTTCTTGCAGGGTTGTTACTAACAGCTGCAATGCTTCCTTTGCCTTCTTTGCTCTTGCCCTGGTCATGGGTCCTCCAAGTCCTTCAAGTGCCTTGCTTTGGGTCATGTCCTCATCAATATATATGTATATATATGTGAGAGAAATGTTACTAACAAACTATCTTTTGAACTTTTCAACACACTCTTTAATATTGGTTCAGTTTTTAATAAGTCAATGCACTTTTTAAAAAAGTGATCATTTTTGGAGGCAAATGTATTTGCTTTTCGAAAAATGAACCAATCATGAAAAGCATGTCAAAGAATGTTTCAAAAGGATCACGTTGTTAACACTCTACATATATATGATATGATATATATGATTGCAATTAGAGGCTCATAATACATTATAAACTTTAGAGAAAAGAGTTTTGTCAAACACGTTGGTCATCTTTTTAAGCGAGAGAATAAGGAATAAAACTCCTTTACCACTGCTAGCATTATGTGAGAGGGAGTTCTTGTTCCACTATTGATATGGATGTCGATTGAGGTATTGTTTCTTTGCTTTAGTTGTGTTTGTGACAAAAATGATTGTAAAGACAACATCAAACACTTTTGAGTGATTCTTAGAAACAAGATTTTGTGACTTTTATATAGATCCTTTGATAGGCTTTAGAATAAAGTTTGAGTTTGATAATTATGCACTAATAGTATAAATAAGTTTCATACATACACCTAGTCATATATTTCACCATCTTGTTACATCAATGTAAATAATTTTTATGATGTAATAAGATGAAGAAATATAATTGAACGTTTTTATGAATTAGTGTGTATAGTTATTAAGTTTATAAAGTCTTATTATCTAATGTTATGTTTCTTATCTCAAAACCCAAGAATTTAAGCTCTAATCGTACATATGAAGTCATAAAATTAGGTTAATTTTAATCACACCTCATGGTTTCTACTTTAATTATATGGTATAAATAAATTACACTTTGTTCCTTTGAGTGATGTTTAAAGTACATTCTTTTTTAACCGTTAACCCCTCCATAATGTGGATGTTTCCGACTCGAGCAGAATTGTCATTGAGTATACATGTGGTTTAAACAAAAAAGTACATTGTTCTTTTCTCTGTTTTGAAAAATTACACTTCCTTATTTTTAGGGATTAACATAATGTACACTTTAATCCATTTTAATATGAACAAGCATATTAAGATCTTTTTTTTCTATATGATTCTCAAAGTCATTAAGGCTAGTTTTGAATCCATGCTAATATGTTACCGACTTTATTACTTCAGAAGATAAAATGATTATTTTTTTGTATAGTCCCAAAGTTAACAAGGGTGTTCAAATTTTTATTTTGTCTTTTAAAGTCTTGAAATCAATATAATGATATTCAAAATTAGGTCCCTATAACAATAGGGGTTGTAGAGAAAGAAAAAATGTTCTTGATAGACTTGTTTATAATTACTCATTATCATTAAGAGGTTCATTTATACTAAATATATTAAAGGTAGCCCATATTTTCAAGAGATAACATGTTTTTTTTTATGAAATATCCATGGCGTGTCACAAAAAGGGCTATTAAAAAACAAACAAAAATAAAATTTGCTCTACAGGCCATTGTAGAGAAACGATGATTTTAGATGAGTTCTTAAATTGCGACCACCTTTAGCCTCTTGGAAGTTTGATAATGGAATTAAATAAAACGATAAAAGACGAGATAAGAATTCTAGTTATTATTCATTTATATTTTAAAAGTTGTTATGGGTTAAAATAAAATTTGTTGACAAAGTGTCAATTAGTTTTTAAATAATATTGACTTAATCTACTTATTTAGAACTTTTAATCCAATTCTTGGATTGATGAAATTCAATATCCAAAAAAAATTACTAAGCGAAATAACTTTGACAAGAGTTATCTTGGAGTAAGTGGATCCTCACTAATTATTATACAAATATAAAAATAAAATCTATTTAGGACAACATTTCACCAATAAAAAATAAGTTATATACATTCTTTATGGATGAATAAAATAGAAGGGTTTTTTTTTGTAAATTTTTAATTTTAATCTTTTGAAACTTTATTCTATAATGTTTTGTGGTTATATGTTTTTGTAAATTCAGAAAATTGTTTGAATTTGATAAGATTTAATCAAATTGATCTTTGGATTTTTGTTTTAATTTAAATTTTATAATGCCCAATGATAAGAATTATACAAGTTGTTGGTAGGTAAAAATGCTCCAAGATTATTTTTATGAATATCTAATAACATGTTCTATTTAAGACCATATCATAACCTTTCTTATCCAATTGATACTTATATAGTGTGTTTGATTAATTTAATTATAATTTTTTTCTATCAATACTGTTTAATAATTATTTATAACGATAGTATTTTTATAAAATATTTATTTCCTTAAAAAACATACTATTTACATTATTATATCAAAATACTTTAATTATTTATGTGAATACTTTAAAATATATTTTTAAATGAAAAACAAATTGATTAAGTTAAGTTAATTTAAATTTAAAGGTTAATAGTCATCCAAAAGTCTTCACTTATTTATTGATAAATTTTATAAGCGAAATAACTTTGAAAAGAGTTATCTTGGAGTAAGTGGATCATCACTAATTATTATACAAATATAAAAATAAAATCTATTTAGGACAACATTTCACCAATAAAAAATAAGTTATATACATTTTTTATGGATGAATAAAATATTTTTTTTTTTGTAAATTTTTAATTTTAATCTTTTGCTACTTTATTCTATAATGTTTTGTGGTTATATGTTTTAGTAAATTCTGCAAATTGTTTGAATTTGATAAGATTTAATCAAATTGATATTTGGATTTTTGTTTTAATTTAAATTTTATAATGCCCAATGATAAGATTTATACAAGTTATTGGTAGGTAAAAATGCTCCAAGATTATTTTTATGAATATTTAATAACATGTTCTATTTAAGACCATATCATAACCTTTCTTATTCAATTGACACTTATATAGTGTGTTTGATTAATTTAATTATAATTTTTTTTCTATCAATATTGATTAATAATTATTTATAACGATAGTATTTTTATAAAATATTTATTTCCTTAAAAAACATACTATTTACATTATTATATCAAAATACTTTAATTATCTATGTAAATACTTTAAAATATATTTTTAAATGAAAAACAAATTTATTAAGTTAAGTTAATTTAAATTAAAAGGTTAATAGTCATCCAAAAGTCTTCACTTATCTATTGATAAATTTTATAAGCGAAATAACTTGGACAAAAGTTATCTTGTAGTAAGTGGATCATCACTAATTATTATACAAATATAAAAATAAAATCTATTTAGGAAAACATTTCACCAATAAAAAATAAGTTATATACATTCTTTATGGATGAATAAAATAGAATTTTTTTTGTAAATTTTTAATTTTAATCTTTTGCTACTTTATTCTATAATGTTTTGTGGTTATATGTTTTAGTTAATTCAGCAAATTGTTTGAATTTGATAAGATTTAATCAAATTGATCTTTGGATTTTTGTTTTAATTTAAATTTTATAATGCCCATTGATAAGATTTATACAAGTTATTGGTAGGTAAAAATGCTCCAAGATTATTTTTATGAATATTTAATAACATGTTCTATTTAAGACCATATCATAACCTTTCTTATCCAATTGACACTTATATAGTGTGTTTGATTAATTTAATTATAATTTTTTTGTTTTCTATCAATACTTTTTAATAATTATTTATAATGATAGTATTTTTATAAAATATTTATTTCCTTCAAAAACATACTATTTATATTATTATATCAAAATACTTTAATTATCTATGTGAATACTTTAAAATATATTTTTAAATGAAAAACAAATTTGTTAATTTAAGTTAATTTAAATTAAAAGGTTAATAGTCGTCCAAAAGTCTTCACTTGTGAATTGATAAATTTTATAAGTCAAGTATGTTTAACAAGCAATACATGAGAAGATAATATGAAATCAATTTCAAAGTAAATAGTGAAATGGTCGTATTTTTAATGATCTCTTATAGAGTTGTTGATAATCAAACATTTGTTTTCTAAAAAGGTATTAAAACGAAATACTGGCAGGATTGAACTTGTGACCTTTCACAATGAAGAAAAATTGTATTGTAGTTAAAGTTAATAGGAACTTTCTAATAGGTTAAATTGAAACTAAACAAGAATTGGATACAATTTTAAATTTGTAAATACTTTTACAAAACAAATAAATAAAAGTAGAAAGGTGTCTTTACATATATCAATTAGTGTTTGAGTGTATGCACTAAATTATATTCAAAATATAAAATGTAGATATAAAAAATAAATTTAAATTCATTCACTTTTCAATTTTCTAATTAATCAAGTGTTTCACAATGTATAAAATTTCTTACGTAGTCAGAGATTTTCTAAATATTCAAATAAAGTGTAATTAAGAATGGATAGACATACAAAAAAGTATCCCTACATGTAAAAAAAAATTGTTAATGGTATTTGAAGTGTTTATACATAATTAATGAAGTGGATCATAGAATTACAAAAAGTGCCTTGAGCGCTGACTCATGATACATTTTTTCAACATGCACAAATTAACATTCCTTATCGATTTTCTGCTCAAATATATATAAACTCAATCTTTAGAGGCAAATATTTTGTTCAAGAACAATCACAACAATCTTCCAAAGATTCACAAATCAAAAGAATTTATCACAACTATTATTAATATTTGCTCACTTACAATGAGTTAAATTAGATTTATGGTTCAAAAGCTTGATCAAAAGCATATTTGATAAAATGAATATGAAATGCGATAAAACTTGCTTACAAAATCTTTTGTGTAAATTTGATAAAATGCACTTAAAGTATGAAAGATGTTTAGTATGTGTTTGGTTTAAACTGGATCCACGTTTCAAACGTGGATCCGAGAAGAAGCTAATGTGGTTTTGGAGTAAACCAAACACACACTTAAATTTAAAACTAGTAAAGTATACTTCAGGAGAAGTTGGGAAGGAAAGGAGAGGTATAAACCATAATGACTTAGAAGAATTATTGATATCAAAGAAGTCTTTTCTGAAGACTTGACAATTATAAGAAGTTGGTGGAAAGTTGAATTGGTTTTTGTCAATTAGAATACGTATCATTCTTGTATTGTGCCAAATAAAGTTTAGTTATTTGACGTATCATGTGTATTCAATAGCCGTTAGGATTAAAAATCTATAAAAAGGAGAATTTTCCATGTAGTAAAGGTTGGTTTCCATTATATTGAAACTCTTTGAAAACACCAAACGTTCATCCTGTAAGTGACAAACCGGTAAAAAATAAGGCGATCAAGTATGTGATTCCACCTACATTTCAATTAATGCAAATTTACATTCTCCATGTTCTTTAATCTGTGTTCTTTAAAATTCATTTTAGTTTAGTTTCATTAATTGTTACTTGTTAAAGTATTCATGTTCTTCTGTTCTTCTTTTGTTTTCGTTCTTCTTTTGTTCTCGTACCTATATTCTTCCATTTCTTACTTTTTCTTCCAGGTTCAATCATTCGATTCTTTTTCTTTGTAATCAACACGTGAAGTTATAAATTAACTTTCATTGTAATTTCAAATATTCATACACATACATTTTTAAATTTGACAAAGACATTGTAAACCTATTTCTAAAAGTCCCTTTTTGAGGACTATATTCTAAGTTCCAGATTGCTCTTAGAATCAAAAGTGAAATCTTTCTTTCAAGAGAATTTTCACCATAAAAAGAATCATATTCCTCAAGAATGCAAGTATGAACAAGTAATAAGAGTAAAGTGCAAAATATTAAAGAGAGTGAGGGTTAGAGATGTTGCATAGACGTTCTTATACTGGTTCACTCACCAATCTCTTAGGCTACTTCTAGTACCTACCTCAGTAGGAATTTTCACTATCAACAAGCTTTGTTTACACAAGGTATTATTTTACATAAGCCTCCTTAGGCACTTACAACAACACTAAGTATTCTTCTTCAAGCCTTTTCAAGTTTCTCACAACAAGTATTCTTTCTTACAAGCCTATTGTAACGTCCTAATTTCTAAATTCAAGAATAATGCTCGTTGGAGACACTATTCCCAAATTCCTGAAATTATTTCGAGCCATTACCGATATCTTTACATACACATTCATAAAGTGCCTAAATAACTCCAACGATTACACAAGCCCAACATAATCAGTTCATACATATCAAATCTACTAATTCATATGCCACTTAGTGGCTCAAAATAACATCATCCAAAGATACATCAATTCTAAACTAATACAATATGATATAACTCAAATACACCTATTTCCCTCACGGGATTCACACCAAACAACTAGAGGTGGAATAATCCACTATAAAAGCTTCAAACTCTTTGTCCATGCATCCAGCTAGACAATCCTGGATATCTAAAATAAACCCACAAACATGGGGTGAGACCAATGTCTTAGTGAGCATAACTATGCAATCATATAGTGTGGGGGAAACAAGCATATGCCATGCATCAGAGAGTTCACATTTCAACATAATACCATAACTCAACTCAACTTAAACAAGATATCAAATTCCATTTCAAATTAGATATGCTATGCATGATCTATATTGCCCGGCAGACGGGGTCTTTTTATTGATTCTAGGGCTAGACCTAAGCTTAGACTACAAGAAACATTTTTTTTGGGGACTAATCCCACCATTATTCTAAGGTTCGAAACCGACGTTTTACTTTGGGGACCGAAGTCCAATTATTCGAAGGGCCGAAGTCTAATCTTTCTTATTTAGGGAGAACTGGGACCGAAGCCAAAATTGGAGGCCGAAGCCGAAATCTGGGGCCGAAGCCAATTTTCTAGGATCGAAGCCAAACCCATTTTTCTGGGAGCCGAAGCTCAAACTCATTTTCCAATTAATTGGGGCCAAAGGCCTTAATGCAAATGCTCACCCATACACATATTTCATGAATCTTGCAGTAAATATCATTAGTCATAAACATGAAAAAGCCCTAACTTGGGGAAATCCCCTATACATGTTTCTATTTTGACACAACTACACAATATAGAATTATATAGAAAATCCACAACCAAATTATTCAACCACAAGTTAATAAGAAAGGGAATAGTATAGTAGGTTTCATGAGAGGAGATTCACCCAAATGAGTGGAGCTGTGTGAGTTATACTCACCTCAAGAGAACGCTAAGAGAAGAGGGAATGAGTTGGGGAAGATTGGGGGTCCTTGGCTCTCCTCTTCTTTCTCCAAGCTCAACTACGCTTTGATAAAAGAAACGGAAGGAAGAATGAGAAAAGAAACCCTAACTTAGTGTTTTTAAAACTGACACGCGCATTCTCGCCCAAGCAAGCCCTTATCGCTTGAGCGAGAATTCTGAGGGAATTATGGGTTCGCATTCTTATTCAAGCGACTCTCGCTTGAGCGAGAATACTCAAGAGAGAATCCCCCATCTCTGGATGAATTTCACTTTAGCGAGTCCCTTCTCGCTTGAGCGAAATTCATCCAGAGAGCACTCCCATCTCTTAATGAATTTCGTTTGAACAAGAACCTTCTCTCTTAAGAGAAATTCTTCCAGAGAGCACTCCCTTGCTCCCCTGTTTCTCACTTGAGCGAGAGCTTTCTCGCTCAAGCGAGAAAACCAGATTACCAATTCTTCATTTTTACTGATATGCTTGCTCAAGCAAGCCCTTCTCGCTTGAGCGAGAGCATCAGAATTTGAAATCGTGATTCTCACTCCTAACCACTTCTAACATAGTTCAACCTACCTTTTTCCTAATTCTTTCTGAGAACATACCCTTCCGACTTAGTTCCTCTTCATCTAAGCCTCATAATTCTCCCTGCCTCAAGGTGTGATTCCTTCTAAGTTCGGTCTATAATTGTGTTTGACTTAACACTTGGTTTTTGTTCTAAGTTCTCTTAAAAATCATGGCTCCTAATATTTTCCCTACTTTTTTTGTCTTAATTTATGCTCCAACCCCTAAGTCCTAACTTTATTTCTAACTTTCTTCTTTCGTTGGAACTCACAGCCTAAGGCTTTCACTATATTTCTAGGCCCTTATTTTCGAGATGTTACAATTCTACCCCCCTTAAATAAATTTTGTCTTTAAAATTTTCCATACTAATCCTCCGACCTTCTAGCCGATTACCTCATTGCATAAAGAGTTTGACGAACTAAAGCCATATTTGTAACTCTAACATGGTAAGATGCGTTTGTCACCTCCCTACGTCTCAAGGTAATCCTAAGGGTTCTCTCTACATTCCCCTATCATCGAGCGCTTCCCTTCACCTTACTTCTATTCTAACATCTCCCTTTCGTCCTCCAATCAAACATTTCCCCTCATAGACAATCATCAGCCTCAACTATGATTTGCAGATTGGTTTCCTAAACTGGAAGGTGTAACTTTCGGTTTCATTTAAAGTATTTATCCGATTGCATTCGTTTCAAGATGTTTGGGTTAAACTTGAGGGGGTGAAATCTGGTGTGTGTGACCGATCTTCCCTGGTTACCCCCCGGATGGAGTGAAATGATCACTGAAGGGACGTTGGAGCGACTGGAGTGAAATTGAGATTGAGGCCTACTTACAAACTGACTGAAGCTAGGCACATGCCCTAACCTCTACCCTCAGGAATGGGGTGAATGACAATTAGGTTGTACTAGAAAAGGATGACTAGTGTTGGATCTCCCTCACTGATCACCAACTAGAATGGTCTCACCTCCTTCGTAGAAGGTACTAAAGGATAAACTCGAGCCGGGAGGTTACTGCCCTTGCCAACCCTCCCAAGAATTGAGAGGGTAGACAACTTGAAGTCCTAGATTTGGGTTAAAAGGAGACTGATGCTAGGGAATCTAAGTGTCCTCTACTCGGGAGTAAGACTTATGGTGTACAAGTTCCTAAGTATGCACGAGCTTACGCCTAACTGGTAGAATGGAAGGTCATGACAACTCTAGGTGTAGTTGGGTGGCATGGAAGTATATTGGGTCGAACTCTGATCAACTCAGACCTGGTGATTCATAGAGGATGTAGGAGTTCTAGAGATTTTGGCGCTCCATCCAAGCCCGTAAATCTAACAGGTTTGTACGGACACACCTAACTGCCCGATCCATACTAACTACTTATTTGTTGAGTCTCAAAATATTATTAAATGATTAATAATGTTTACGTCTCAAAACCCTGAGTTTTAACGATCAACAAATTTGGTTAAGTTTCCTGAAAGAAGGAACAGATTCTCTTAAAGGCTTTCTCTGTGTTTTAACACCCTTTTGAAGGAGCAACTCTCTGAAGTTATGCAACCCTCTGATATGGTGCAACCTTCTGAAGTAGAGGAACCTGCTGAAGGATCAGGTCCTACTGAAGCTTGTGAACCTTCTGAAGTCGAAAAACATCATATTGAAAATTTGTATCTTCTTGGAAATGAGTTTCTCTGATGATCCCTTTTGAAGACTCAAGTCTTTCATCTTAGCGCAAAACCCTCTGAGATTTGGTTTTAATGACAACAAACCTTTTAATCAAACTTAATATTTTCTATTCTTGAAGTTTACTGATGTTTTGTATGTGAGATCTTAGAAAGACAAGATTCTTATGCTTAGTAAAGAACTCAGAAAGATCAGAAGAACAACGACCAAACTCAGACTGAGATTGAGAGGCAACCACAGATTGAGACTGGTAGTAATTCTCTGACTTAAGATGAAGATAAAGGTCAGCCTGAGATTGAGCAATCAATGCAAGTCTTTCCTGAGATTCAGAAAGATCAGAATCCTATGTTAAGAAGCATCAGAATTCAGAATTGTTTATGAAGAATTTGAAAAGCTTAGATGTTCTATATGCTGAAGGAAATTTCAGAAGAAGGCCTTAGACACATTCTTTATCAAAAGTCTTCAAAAGCTTAGAATGGTTGGATTTGAAGATAGCCTAAGTTCAGAGAGATGCACATCAGAATGAAGTCTTGGCTGCAGTCAGAAAGAGTCTCTACTAGAAATGCCAATCATCAAGTCAAGTCAAGATGAGCTCAAACAGTGAACTAAGTTGCATCAAGAAGACCAATATTTGAGACTTAAGATAAGCTGAAATATAAGATAAATATCTGAGATGTCTTGTTTCTACTAACAGTGTGCTCAGGTGTTTGCAGAATTTAGCTTCTCATACTGCAGGATAATTTTCTCATGTGTTAGGAAAAGCTGAGATGCTAAGGAGACTTGCAATCTAAAAATAACACTTGAGACGCAGACTTAAGATCAGATGCAGACTCAATCACATACGCTATCTCATGTTCAGACTCATCTTAGACTAAGACTCAACTTGAGACTCATACAAACTTGAAAAGAAGGGTCAAAAGTCAGATGTAAGGTTTGCCAAGAGATGAGACTCTAACTTAGCTTCAAAATCAAGAGATAAGATCAAAATAGAAGATGCTAAATAAATAAGAGATTCAAAGTCAGCTTGAGACAAGCTCAAACTGTAAAGTCAGATTGAGACAGGCCTAAATTCATTGTAAGATCATACTCAATCCAAGCATGACAAAGAAGCACTTTGAAATATGAAGCTGAGCAAAGACGAGATCCAAAGTCTGACTTGAGATGCAAACTCAACTTAAGATGTATAATCAAACTTGAGACGCGGAGATCAGATGCAAACATGAGACTCAGACTTGAGATGCAGTGATCAGATGTAGACAAAGTCTCAGCAACAAAAGCAAGTTAATGCAAGTACACTGTCACAACAGAGACAACATCAGAAAAGCACTGATCTCATGACAGAAAAGTGAAAAACAACCTCTCTCTTCTAACGACTAGTTTAACAGCTAGTTTTCTTAAGACTATAGAATGAAGTCTCATTATGGTGAGACGTGTGAGAGACACAGGTGAGACTCAGCAGAGATGCTGTTGCACAACCAGAAAAATCCAAGTCTCAAGTGAATCTCAACCTACCTACCTATGCTATCTTAACCAATATCTTGTAGTAGGTATAGCTCTTGTTTTGTACTGATTTGTATACGCTCTTTGAATAATTTAGAGCGTGATACCTAGCTGAACTCACGATTTATCCATACTTTGTATGTAGTCTAAGCTAGATCAATCACATCTCATCTCATATCACCAAGCAACTAAGTCAGGAGGTGCCTGAGCTTAGTGTGATCGATTGTAAAGCCTGGAGAGGCGCTGTCCTGGAGAGGCAGTTGAAGACAAAGAATATTGCATGCGTTTCCTGGAGAGGCAGTTGAAAACAAAGAATACTGCATGAGTTTCCTGGAGAGGAAGTTGAGAACAAAAAATACTTGAGACTCAGCCAAGGTAGGAGTGCCTATGCTTGGTGTGAGGGACGTCCTGAAGAGGCTGTAAGAATACTTGTAGTTGGCTGTGATTGTCAATAGTGGAAATCTCATGAGTTGTGAGGACTGGACGTAGCCCAAGGTTGTGGGTGAACCAGTATAAATCTCAGTGTGCATCTCTTCTCCCTATCTCTTTATTTATATTGCACATCTCATGTCTAGTACCCTTGCTGCACCATTAAATGAAATTGTTAAAAAGAATGTGGGATTTCAATGGGGAGAGAAGCAAGAGGCGGCCTTTGCTTCCCTAAAAAATAGGCTCACTCATGCACCTATTCTAGCCTTGCCTAACTTTGCAAAATCTTTTGAATTGGAATGTGATGCATCAAATGTAGGCATAGGGGCTGTTTTGTTACAAGATGGACATCCAATTGCTTATTTTAGTGAAAAATTAAGTGGAGCTGCATTTAATTATTCTACTTATGATAAGGAATTGTATGCTTTGGTTAGAGCTCTAAAAACTTTGCAACATTATTTTCTACCCAAAGAGTTTGTTATACATAGTGATCATGAGTCCTTGAAATATTTGAAAGGACAAGGAAAACTAAATAAAAGGCATGCTAAATGGGTAGAATATTTAGAGCAATTTCCATATGTGATTAAACATAAGAAAGGTAAAGGAAACATAGTAGCTGATGCGCTTTCTAGGAGGCATGCATTATTATCTATGTTAGAAACCAAATTGTTTGGTCTTGAATCCTTGAAGAGCATGTATGAAAATGATGATGATTTTGTTAAAATTTTTGCAGCATGTGAAAATTATTTTGAAAATGGTTACTTTAGGCAAAATGGGTTTTTGTTTAAAACCAATAAATTATGTGTGCCTAGAAGTTCCATTAGGGAATTGCTTTTGCGTGAGTCACATGAGGGTTGGTTGATGGGTCATTTTGGAATTCAAAAGACCATGGAAATTTTACAAGAACATTTCTTTTGGCCCCACATGAAATGTGACATGCAAAGATTTTGTGAAAATTGTATTGTTTGTAAGAAATCAAAATCTACGGTTAAGCCTCATGGATTGTATACTCCTTTGTCTGTACCATAATCTCCTTGGACTGATATTTCCATGGATTTTGTTTTAGGACTGCCTAAAACAATGTATGGAAAAGATTCTGTTTTTGTGGTTGTTGACAGGTCTTCAAAGATGGCGCATTTCATACCTTGCAAGAAGGTGGATGATGTTTGTCATGTGGCTGATTTATTTTTCAAAGAAATAGTAAGGCTACATGGACTACCAAGGAGCATAGTAAGTGACAGGGATGTAAAATTTCTTATCCATTTTTGGAGAACCTTGTGGGGAAAGCTTGGAACCAAACTACTGTTTTCTACTACCTGCCATCCCCAAACTGATGGGCAAACAGAAGTGGTGAATAGGACATTGGGCGCATTGCTTAGGACTATTTTGAATAAAAATATTAAGTCTTGGGAGGAATGTTTGCCTCATGTTGAATTTGCTTACAATAGGGCTATCCATAGTACTACAAATTGTTCTCCATTTGAGATAGTTTATGGATTTAACCCTTTAACTCCTCTTGATTTATTACCTTTGCCTAAAATTTCTATGTTTAAGCATGATGAAGCACAAGCCAAGGCATAGTTTGTCAAGAAGATGCATGAAAAGGTGAAGGCACAAATTGAAAAGAAGAATGAAAGTTATGTCAAGCAAGCCAACAATGGAAGAAAGAAGGTTGTCTTCCACCCTGGTGATTGGGTTTGGGTACATATGCGCAAGGAAAGGTTCCCTAAACAAAGGAAGTCCAAGCTTCTACCTAGGGGAGATGGACCCTTTCAAGTCCTAGAAAGGATAAATGACAATGCCTATAAGATTGACCTTCCTGGTGAGTATCAGATTAGTGCCACCTTCAATGTTTCTGACTTATCCCTTTTTGATGCAGATGAAGGAGCTAATGATTTGAGGACAAATCCTTTTCAAGAGGGGGGAAGTGATAAGGACATGACCCAAGACAAAGCACTTGAAGGACTTAGGGGACCCATGACAAGGGCAAGGGCAAGGAAGGCAAAAGAAGCTTTGCAGCTGATAGTGGCATCCCTACAAACTAAGGGTGCAGACTTTAAACAGAAATCTCCCAAAATTATTATTTGTCTTAAGCATGAAGGAGATGGTGACATGGAATTAAATAAAGTCCAGTTACCATCAATTACAAACTCCAATTGAAGGCAAAGCATGAGGGGGAAGGGGGCGGCCAATAGGTGGGCGGCCAAGGGAGTTGTGGCTGAATTATTTCTTAGTTTTATTTGCTTTCAATAAGAATTATGTGGCTGTTATAATACTTAATTAGGTGGCTGGTTGGTTACAAAAGAGAATTGAAGGAATTAAAGATAAAATGGTTACAAGGAGACAAGGTATTAATGACATTGAAGCACTTGTTGAAGGTTACATTGGGCTCTCATTTTGCGGCCAACATGTGATGAAAATTGGCTGATTCCATAACCTATTGAGGGCGGCCAACATGTGCAACACAAGGCTAATTCATGATCATTAAAAGGTTGCCAACATGTGATGAAATTGAAGAATCAAGACCATTCATTGGGGGCGGCCAACATGTGTTAATGCTTGATCAATTTCATTCAATTTGTAACATATTTTTGCTGAATTATTTAGTCACATGGGGCGGCCATCATAAGGATTCAATAGCTGAATTATGATTCATAAGTGAGAGAATGATGAATAGCCAAATAGGAGAAAAAGGGACGGCTACATAGTCTAGGTTTTAGGCTATAGTTTTAATTATTTTTATTCTGTTAATTCATGAATTTCTAGGAGTTACAAGTTGATTGTAATAAGTTATTGCATGGTGTGCATGAAGCTATTTAAGGGACATGCAAGGCATGCAAGAGGGTTAGAATGTTTTTGCTAAAATTATCAATCAAAGGGAGTGTTTCTCTTATTTTCTTGACTTGTCAAGAGTGAGGTTTATCAAGGCTTCTTCACATTTGTGTGTGTAATCTCAAGGACTTATCTTTCATCCTTGAAAGTGTGACGTCCACCTATCTTCTTCTTCTTCTTCTTCTTTCGTTCTTTCTTGTTCAGTTATCAAAAGTTCTCAATTTTCTGCTTAAAGCTTGATTGTATGCGCATATTACTTGTCAAGTTAGGGGCTGAAATTCGTTTATGATACAAAGTAAAAATTCACATTCCAAGTTGTGAAGTTACGTACATAGTTAAAAATTCAAGAAAAGAATATAAAAAAAGAAAAATAAATAGAAAAATCAAGTGTTTCAAGAAAAGTACAAGTTTCAGCCTATTATTTCTAAAGGTCCCTAAATTCGAACCATAGGGTTCATATTACTAGGTGTTTTACTCCCATTCCTGAACATGAGTTGGTTCAGATAGCTACTAGGGGACTTGAATTTTATATTAGAAAGAAGCTTATTAACCTCCCAGTTTGAGATATGGCCCAACTAGCTGATAGAGTTAGGCAAATAGAGCAGATAAAGGTAGAAAAGGCCAAATATAAGAAGTTCGATAGGGTAGACAAGAGAGATAAAATAGCCTATTTGGAGGCTAATGACCATGGTAGTGATTCGAACCGTGACTTTGAAGAGAATGAAGTCAATGTTGTAGAAACACAGGGAAACACTAGAAGGGGGGTTGAATAGTGTTTCTTAATATTTTATGGAAGCTTTTCGCAAACAGTGAGTTTTAAAAATGTTTCAGACAAGTTTAAGGGGCTGTCTGAAGTTTCTTAAGACGGCTTCTGAAAATATCTTTTAAAAAGGTTTCTTGCTTTTTAAAATATCAGAACAGTTTTTCAACACCCTTTGATTAGTATAAATAAATTGACAAGAGATAAGGGTAAGAAAACTTAGCCAAGAGATTTATCCTGGTTCATTCACTACCACTGTGAGCTACGTCCAGTCCCAATGCCAACTAGCACTTGGATTTTCTCTTAATCTTCACCAAGATTACAAGTATTCTTTTCCAGTCAAGCCTCTTCAGGCTCTACAACCAAGTATTCTTTTACAGACAAGCCTCTCCAGGCTCAAAGACAATTTTACAAAGAAATATGTCTAAGCTTTTAAACTACACCAGTTTGAAGCTTAAACAGAGACAATGTACAATATAACTGAGGTATGCTCAGGATATACAAATTATGTACAATGAAAATATTATCAGAGTGTTTTTACAGAGTAAAAACTTGTAGCGTGATGTTTCTTTTGATTTTCTTGAATATTAATTCACTCACTCTTGATGGTCTTCATGAAGGGGTATTTATACCCAAACTTCAATCCGTTGAAACTTCAATCCGTTGAAAAACCACCGTTTAGAGATAGCATTAAATGCTATTTAATCCGTTGTGAGACATGCTTCTGAGAACACTGATATCTCTGACACGGTACAAGGTTGGTGCTGCCATAAAGCTGCTACTGTTGTTGTTGCAGAGGCTGCGTTGCAGAGATTTCCTCAGTGGTATATGAAATTCAAATATACCAGGAAAGGTCTCTGTGTTCCTTGCCATAAATAACGTTGAAAAGGTACATGCAGCAGAGAACGCTTGACTCAGAAGAACTTCAGAGATGTCTTCACAAACTTCAGCAAAGAGTGCCACGTCATTAATGAGACTTCAGACAGCTTCAACACTTCAGACGGGTTGTGCACTTCAGACGGCTTCAACACTTCAGACAGGTTGAGCACTTCAGACGGCTTCAACACTTCAGATAGGTTGAAAGCACTTCAAACAGTCTTTATATAAGTTCATAGTGGCTTGCTGAAATCATAGATAAATCATTAAACATATATGTATCTATGATAAATATTTTAACCCAAATTTGTTAAGCATTAAAACTTGGGAAGTGAGTTATCTAAAACATCATAATTTTCCTTATGATATTTTTGAGACTCAACATTCTCCCCCTTTTTAATGATGACAAATTTGTTTAAAATACATAAATCTGAAAGGAGTTTTAAATATAAAAAAGAGATAACTCCCCCTCAGATAATGATCTCAATTCTGATCAAATACTACTCCCCCCTAAGACCTGTAATTGCTTCAGATTTTGTTAGTTTTAATAATCCCCCTTTTGTCATCAATCAAAAGGGAACTTCAGAGCATAACCTTAAAATAATCTCAGTAAAATCATGAAGATAAAATCATTCACAAAACAATCACAACATTCATGAGAGAAAACTGAATATAGATTAATCAAAATAGAAGTAGTTCAAGACAAACAGAAATTAATCACTTAGAAAGAAGTTGACATCAGACATGGCTAGACATCATAGACTATCCATTTTTCTTCAGTAATGCTTCTTTCATAAAGGAGATCAACTCATCCTTGGCCTTGTCAATCTGAGAAAGAAGATCAGTCTTCATATCTTCTTGCCCACTCTTGATCTGCTGTTGCTCGTGAAGAATTTGATCTTGTTTAGCAATAAGATCAGCATTCTTTTTCTCCAATTTGCTAATCTTCAGCCTCAGCCTTCTATTTTCTTCTTCAGGATCTGGTTCTGCTTCATAAAAAATAAGCTGAATATGCCTACAAACAAATCTGAGCACATCAAATCCTGGATGCAAACCATAGTCTTATGGACGATACATAGTGCAAAAGAAGGTTCCAATGGGGTTGATCATCTCCCAATCTTCATGGAAAGGTTCAGACATGGGGAATCTGCCTCTGATATACATATACTGCACATTTGTGGATCTACCATAGTCTATGAGGGAGTCAGCATCTGGTCCAGCAGATCCAGAAGAGGATCCAACATCCTCTCTGATCTTCCAATAGGATGACCACACCCTATCTTTGAAGCTGTGATCTAAGCCGCCTCCTTGCCTTTTGATCCTAGCAGGTAGCTCCTTCCATTATCTTGGAGTGAAAGGTGTGAAGTTGTGCAGGAAAGATGGATAAGTCTTGAGTTGCTTGAAATTATCATCAGGGCCTTCTTTCAGAGGATACCTAGGAACAATTATGTCAGGTTGCACCAGAATCTTTGTGGTTGGCCTGATGGAGATTGTTCTAGGTGGCCTATAGCCTCTCATACCAACAGTCTTCATGCAGTCCCTCTGAAAGAGTTCAGCTTCTGTACAGAGATGCCTTACAAAACAAAATTCTTCATTTGACATCTTGAGAGAGTCATCAGAGAAGGGGTCAAGTGGAGTCCACTTATGAGCAGGTGGAACTACACCCTTTCCGATCTTTTCAATCTGCCCTGAGTACATCTGATCTGAACTTCCTTGATACTTTTCCCTTTCTGCATCTGAGGTGTGCTTGATAAGCTCATGATGAAGAGAGATGGGGGGAGAATTTCTGAAATACTGGAGCTCTTCATAAAGGTTGGGGAACTTGGGAACTCTTTCCCTCTCAAAGAAAGGTCCCTCATACCTTTTGTGGGGAACTTCAGCCTCTTCATCATATTGGTGCTGAGTGTAAGGAAAGGCATAAGGATCAAATGTAGGTTCTATGAAGAAGTCCCTACTCATAGGTCCTAGCCTTATGTGCTCAGGCAACATTCCTCCCTTCCAGACTTTAGAGCTTTCTCCTTGCTGAAGCTCAACTGTGGAATCTTCAGACTGTGTGGATTCTGAAGATGATGAAGGTGATGATGGTGATGTTTCTTCTTCTTTCTCTTTTATTTATTTCTATTCTACCGGTTTCTTCTTGGGTGATGAAGGTGGTGATGGAGTCACATTGTCAAACCTCACCCTTATCCTTTTCTGAGGAGGTTTAGCTGGTTCAGATTCCTTCTCCTTCTCCCTTTCAGCTTGCTTCTCTTCTCTTCTTTTCTTGAAAAACAGATTTGCCTTGACAAAATTCTGATACTTGCTAGCCTCATCCATTGCCTCAAGCTGACTAGCAATGCTTCTTGTAACTCTAACAGCGGGTTCAGGAGCCGTCTGAAATATCTTGCTTTTTGTTTTCCTCCTTCGTTGTGCACTTGATCTCTTTCTCTTCTTGGTTCCTTGAGAAATGGAAGCCAGCCTTTCATCTTCAGCCAAGGCTAGCTGAGAGGCTACAGCAATGACATAGTCAGTCTTTTCCTGCTCAGCCTTCTTTTCCATCTCTTCATTCTCCAAAGCAGTAGCAAGTGCTGCTACATGAATCAGCTCAGGATCAGAGGGGCATGCAGCCAGAGGTGTTGCTGCCACAGCTTCAGGATCAGCAATCACAACTATCTCTTCCTCATGAGCCTTTCCTTCTGTTTCAGAAGTAGGCTTAGGAGTAGGAGTGTTCACATTTTCAGAACCCTGACCCACAATTTCAGATGGCTTTTGCAAAGCCTTCTGAACAGGTTCAGATGTCTGAGCATGCAAATTTGTAGCTTTTGCTGAACTCCTGACAGAGAGCTTCTTCAGTTTCAGTTGAGGGGATGGCTTGGAGGGCTTGAACTCTCCTTTTCTAATGTCCCCCTGAAGCTCTTGCTCAAGAATTTCAATGGTGCTTCCTCTTCTTGAGTCCTTCTCCATAAGAGTACTCTCCTTTAAAGTAGGAGATGGAGGCCTTGGAGTGAGCGTGATCTTCATGCTTTTTAGGTTTGACTCACCAAAGAAAATAGGAGATTTATGATCACATAGTCTTTCAACAGGTACCTTAAAGTGCATGAGTACCTTCATGATGAGAGTGTTGTGAGGAAGACTTCCACCAGAGTCTCTAATCTTCTTCTGCATATGGAACATGATGATGGTTGGAAGATTAACCTTCTTTTTCTACAGCAACTGAATCATACAGAATCTCTCCAACTCAGACACATGATTTCTGCTTCCACTCTTAGGGATTATTGCACACCCTAAGATGGAATGTAGAACTCTGACCTTTTCCAGCAAAAACTTAGAATCAAGGGTCTTAGGTTCTTCCGTTCCATACAACATCTTTGTATACAACTTTTGCCCACCATTCTTCAACTCCCACCCAGGAGTGAAGGTTGCACCTTCAGCCTTGACACTGGTGATTGTGGAGAGGATTCCTTCATCAACAAACACTGGAACCCCTAGAACAGTAGCCTTGATGCTTTCGTATACTCCTTTAGAGTTAGGTATTCCTCGAGCAGAAGCCCAGAAATCCACCACACTCTGTTCATGCCATTGACAGTTAATGTGGTCAAAGAAAGAAGTCCATCCAGCAGCATCAAACTCTTCAACCAAATCCATGCCAAGGTTGCGAAGCTCTTCAAGGTCCACTCCCTTTGATCTAACCACATTTCCACCAGAACCAGAAGCCTTCTTTGGTGCCATTGATAAGTTGCAGAGAAACTTTGAACGAAAAACAATTGCTTGAGCAGAGAAGAAGATTAAACAGTATGTTGAGGAAAGAGAGTGTAAGGCTTCCTCGACACACTTACTCCTGCATTTATAGACCCATGATGCAATGATGCCCTGTACCGGCTGCGCAGACTTCGGGTAACGTGCGAAGTGGAAGAGACAAAATAAATGGAATTCAACCGTCTCAGATAGCCACATCAGCCAGTCACTTCAGACAAGTGAGAAATTTCAGACACACATAAATTTCAGATAACCTAAAATTTCAGACATGTCACTTGTTTCAGACATACTGGAATTTCAGACACACCAAAATTTCAGATAGCATGATATCATACACAATCAATTTTTAGAGAATTCATGTATGTTCAAATTATTGCGTATGAACTTAAATCTATCTTCAGCCAGGGGTTTTGTGAATATATCTGCCCATTGATGCTCTATGTCAATGAACTGAATATCAAAAACACCTTTCTGAACATAGTCTCTAATGAAATGATGTTTGATTTCTATATGCTTTGCCCTAGAATGTTGAATAGGATTTTTAGACAAATTAATAGCACTGGTATTATCACAAAGAACAGGTATAGCAGAGATAGGAATATTAAAATCCTCAAGCTGATACTTCACCCATAGCAGTTGTGAACAACAACTGGCTGCTGAAATATATTCTGCTTCTGCTGTTGATAAAGCAATGGTGCTTTGCCTTTTGCTTGACCAGCTGATCATGTTATTTCCAAAGAAATGACATCCTCCACTGGTGCTTTTTCTTTCTATTCTATCTCCAGCAAAGTCAGTATCGCAGTATCCTATTAACCTGCAATCTTTGCTTCTCTTATAGCATAGACCAACATTAGTAGTACCTTTTAGATATCTAAAAATTCTCTTAACAGCTTTGTAATGAGTAGTTCTTGGATCTGATTGAAATCTAGCACACAGACATCCACTGAACATTATGTCAGGTCTGCTTGCTGTTAAATACAATAAAGAGCCAATCATTCCTCTATACAAAGTTTGATTCACTGGTTCTTCTTTTTCATCCTTGCTCAAAGATGCAGTGGGATGCATAGGAGTTGACATGGGTTTGCAATCACTCAAGTTGAACTTCTTAAGCATTTCTTTTGTATATTTTTCTTGATGGATCCATATACAATCAGAATCTTGCTTAATTTGAAGTCCTAAGAAAAATTTTAGTTCTCCCATTAAACTCATTTCAAATTCTGATTGCATCAACTCAGAAAACTCCTTGCACAGAGAAGAATCAGTTGAACCAAATATAATGTCATCAACATATATCTGGACAAGTATAAAATCTTTGTTAGACTATTTCCTAAAAAGAGTGGAAACTACTTTTCCTCTTTCAAAACCATTTTTGATAAGAAAACTGCTCAATTTGTCATACCATGCTCTTGGAGCTTGTTTCAGACCATAAAGAGCCTTTTTCAATTTGAAAACATGATTAGGAAAAACAGTGTCTTCAAAACCAGGGGGTTGTCTAACAAAAACCTCTTCTTCAATGAACCCATTGAGGAAGGCACTTTTGACATCCATTTGATATAGTTTGATGCCATTATTTACAGCATAAGAGAGAAGAATTCTAATTGCTTCTAATCTAGCAACAGGGGCAAAGGTTTCAGTGAAGTCAATACCTTCTTGTTGATTGTACCCTTGAGCCACCAGTCTTGCTTTGTTTCTGACCACTTTTCCTTCTTCAGACAACTTGTTTCTGGACACCCATTTGGTTCCAATAATTGTTTTCCCATGGGGTTTAGGAACAAGTGTCCATACGTCACTCCTAGCAAATTGGTTTAGCTCCTCTTGCATGGCTAGGATCCACCCTTCATCATGCAGAGCTTCATCAATGTTCTTTGGCTCAATTTCAGACAGGAGAGCAAGAGAATTCAGATTCTTGAATTTTGATCTTGTCTTAACTCCTTCTGAAGTGCTGCCAATGATTTGCTCTTTTGGATGATGTGATTTGTATCTCCAGTCAGGTTTCTGAGGTGATACAAGATCAGTCTGAGACTCAACATTTGTCTGAAGAGGTTCAGTGAAAGATAGTGCTTCAGACACCTGTTCATCCTTCATGCTGTCATGAGTATTCAGCTCCATTCCTGCAAAATCATCTTCTAGATCTGATAGTTCCCTATCAGTCTCTTTCTTGTCATTGAATTTAACATGAATTGATTCCTCTAAAATTAAAGTTCTAGAGTTATACACTCTATAGGCTTTAGATGTTTTAGAATATCCTATGAAAAATCCTTTGTCAGACTTTGCATCAAATTTTCCAAGATCATCCTTGGTGTTGAGTATAAAACACTCACATCCAAAGGGATGGAAATATGATATGTTGGGTTTTCTTCCTTTCCACAATTCATAAAGAGTCTTTTTCAGAATTGGTCTTACCAATATTCTGTTTTGAAGGTAGCAAGCTGTGTTAATAGCTTCTGCCCAGAAAGATCTTGGTAGATTGCATGAGTTGAGCATGGTTCTCCCCATTTCTTGCAAGCTTCTGTTCTTTCTCTCAACAACCCCATTTTGCTGAGGTGTTCTTGCCACAGAGAAATTGTGTGAGATCCCATTCTCATCACAGAACAGTTGAAAGTTTGCATTCTCAAACTCTCCACCTTGATCACTTCTGATAATAGATATACAGAACCCTTTTTCATTCTGTACCTTCTTGCAGAATATTGTGAAACTCTTGAAAGTCTCATCCTTGCTTCTTAGGAATAACACCCATGTGAATCTAGAATAGTCATCAACAATGACCAAACCATATTTTTTTACCACTAATGCTTTCTGTTCTAATAGGACCAAACAAGTCAATATGTAACAGTTCTAAAAGTCTGCTAGTGGAAACAACATCCTTACTCTTAAAAGAGTGTCTTGTTTGTTTCCCTTTCAGACAACTTTCACATAAAATGTCAGATTTGTAAGAAAGCTTGGGTAGTCCTTTAACAAGGTTGTGTTTTGCTAACTTTGAGATTAATCTCAAGCTGGCATGCCCAAGTCTTTGGTGCCAAATCTGTTTTTCATCTTCAACAGAGATAAAACATTTTACATTTTGACTTGCCAACTCCTTTAGATCAATTTTGTACACATTGCTGTGTCTCTTAGCAGTAAAAAGGATTTGATCAAGAGAGTCTTTGACTATACATCCTTCTTTAGTAAAGGAGACCACATATCCACTGTCACACAATTGACTTATGCTCAGTATATTGTGCTGAAGTCCCTCTACTAGAAGAACATTCTTAATAAGGGATCGAGGAGATATACCTACAGTTCCTATCCTGTGATCTTCCCTTGCTGGTTTCCACCAAAGGTGACCATACCTCCTGCTCTGGGCCTAAGGTTTTGGAACAAAGACCTTTCTCCTGTCATGTGTCGCGAGCACCCACTGTCCAGGTACCATTTGTGGGGTTTCCTTTGTCCTGTTAAACACATCTGCAACATGAATGATCAAGTTCTTAGGTACCCATATTCTTTTGGGTCCTTTCTTGTTAGATTTGGGTTTTGCTTTCCGTTTGTGTTTGCACTGAGCCACATTGTGTCCAGGCTTGCCACAGTGAGAACACCCAATAGCTTTCTTTTTGCCTTTAGTAAAATTTTGAAAATATGAGGTTCAGAAGTATCATGATCACAAAAGCCTAATCCACTTTTGTCAAGAGAATATCTTTGATTGCCAAGCAATCTGTTAAGGTTTTCTGTTCCTTTGACAAATTTGGCTAAGTCTTTTGTCAGTTCCTCAACTTGTTTCTGAAGTTTTTTGTTTTCTTCAGAGATAGTTTGTGAACTGCTGCTTTCAGTCCCAAGAATTTTCTCCTTGAGCATAATATTTTCTATCTCAAGAGCCTCATATTTACTGCACATTTCTGTGTGGGCCTTGGACAGATTCTTATACTCATGGAAGAGTTCCTTGGAACTTTCCATCAGGTCATAATACATCTCTTGAAGAGTTAAGGGAAATACCTCAAACTCTGAGCTGTCTGATGAGGGCAGGCTGGCGATAAGACACAGGTTGGCCTCTTCTGAAGTGTCTTCCTCTTCTTCCGAGGTAGACTCATCAAGATCCTCCCATGTTGCCATCAGACCCTTCTTTTTCTTGAAGAATTTCTTCTTTTTGAAGTTGTTCTTCTTCAATCTTGGGCATTCAGCCTTCATATGACCTGGCATTTTACACTCATAACATATAATTTTGTCATCATGAAAATCCTTACCTGACTTAACTACTTTAGAGGTTGAGGGTTGGTTCTTTCTGAACTTTCCTCTGTTCTGCAGCATCCTCTTGATTTTCCTGCTGAGAAGAGCAAGATCATCATCTTCTGAGCTATCTTCAGAATCTTCATCTGCTTCTGAAGTTTCCTCAGCTTTCATGCTGCCATGCCTAGGCTGTTTGGCTTTGGAGTTTAGTGCTAGAGATTTCTTCTGGATGTCATCTTCCCCAAGCTCAAGCTCATGAACTTTGAGAGATCCCAACAGTTCTTCCATTCTAAGAGAGTTTAAGTCTCTTGCCTCTTGAATGGCTGTAACTTTGGGTCTCCAAGACTTTGGCAAACTTCTTAGAATCTTTCTATTGTTGTCTCCAAATTCATAAGTTCTACCTAAAGACCTGAGTCCATTAGTTATAGTCTGAAACCTCCCAAACATTTGATCTATAAAGTATAAGTTCTTCATGGGTTCTTCCAAATTCATAAGTTCTTCCATCTTGAACATCTCATATTGATGTATAAGCATGCTGATTTTGGAATGCTTGACAGTCTCAGTCCCTTCATGGGCAGCTGCAAGAGTATCCCAAATCTCCTTGGCAGATGAACATCCATGAACCTTCTCATACTCTGATTTATTCAAAGAACATATCAGATAGAGTTTGGCTTTAGCATTCATTTGAACTCTAGCCTTCTGCTCCAAGGTCCATTCAGCCTTAGGTATTGGCACTCCATTATGCATAGGCATATAGTCTCCATCAATAACCACATCCCAAACATCAATGTTGTTGCTCTCAATGAACAACTTCATATGATCCCTCCAATAGTGGTAGTCCACTCCATTGAATGCTGGGGGTCTTGTGATAGAAGCTCCTTCAGTGATGTATTGCCTGTTGTTGGAAGCTTCCATCTGGATCTTTAGTCCTCAACACTTGTTAGGTGCTCAACCCTGAGTTGAGCTCTGATACAAACTGTAGAAACACAGGGAAATACTAGAAGGGGGGTTGAATAGTGTTTCTTAATATTTTATGGAAGCTTTTCGCAAACAGTGAGTTTTAAAAACGTTTCAGACAGGTTTAAGGGGTTGTCTGAAGTTTCTTAAGACGGCTTCTGAAAATATCTTTTAAAAAGGTTTCTTGCTTTTTAAAATATCAGAACAGTTTTTCAACACCCTTTGATTAGTATAAATAAATTGACAAGAGATAAGGGTAAGAAAACTTAGCCAAGAGATTTATCCTGGTTCACTCACTACCACTGTGAGCTACGTCCAGTCCCAATGCCAACTAGCACTTAGATTTTCTCTTAATCTTCACCAAGATTACAAGTATTCTTTTCCAGTCAAGCATCTTCAGGCTCTACAACCAAGTATTCTTTTACACACAAGCCTCTCCAGGCTCAACGACAAAGTATTCTTTTACAGACAAGCCTCTCCAGGCTCAAAGACAATTTTTACAAAGAAATATGTCTAAGCTTTTAAACTACACCAGTTTGAAGCTTAAACAGAGACAATGTACAATATAACTGAGGTATGCTCAGGATATACAAATTGTGTACAATGAAAATATTATCAGAGTGGTTTTACAGAGTAAAAACTTGCAGCGTGATGTTTCTTTTGATTTTCTTGAATATTAATTCACTCACTCTTGATGGTCTTCATGAATGGGTATTTATACCCAAACTTCAATCCGTTGAAACTTCAATCCGTTGAAAAACCACCATTTAGAGATAGCATTAAATGCTATTTAATCCATTGTGAGACATGCTTCTAAGAACACTGATATCTCTGACACGGTACAAGGTTGGTGCTGCCATAAAGCTGCTACTGTTGTTGTTGCAGAGGCTGCGTTGCAGAGATTTCCTAAGTGGTGTATGAAATTCAAATATACCAGGAAAGGTCTCTGTGTTCCTTGCCATAAATAACGTTGAAAAGGTACGTGCAGCAGAGAACGCTTGACTCAGAAGAACTTCAGAGATGTCTTCACAAACTTCAGCAAAGAGTGCCACGTCATTAATGAGACTTCAGACAGCTTCAACACTTCAGACGGGTTGTGCACTTCAGACGGCTTCAACACTTCAGACAGGTTGAGCACTTCAGACGGCTTCAACACTTCAGATAGGTTGAAAGCACTTCAAACAGTCTTTATATAAGTTCATAGTGGCTTGCTGAAATCATAGATAAATCATTAAACATATATGTATCTATGATAAATATTTTAACCCAAATTTGTTAAGCATTAAAACTTGGGAAGTTAGTTATCTAAAACATCATAATTTTCCTTATGATATTTTTGAGACTCAACAAATGTGGCCGAATTAAAACCTTGTCCATCCTATGTTTGTTCTCTGCTGAGACCAGTAAAAGAGGACTCGAACTCCTCTAGTAATGAAAAAATTAAGAAACCATCATATGGTTTCGATGTTTCAAAAGCCAACCAAATTTTTGATATTTTTCTAAAAGTTAAACAGATTATCTTAAGTGATGATCACAAAATCCCTACACTCGAATAGAGGAAGGGAAGAAAATATTGCAAATATAATAACGTTTATGGCCATCTAACCAATCACTGTGTCCGTTTCAGGGACTTGATCCAGAAGGCAATTTCTGAAGAGAGACTCAAGTTTGAGGAGAAAATGAAGAGCACAATGAAGGTAGATTCCAACCCATTCGAAAACAACGTCCATTACACTGAGCCCTTCGAAATCAACAGTGTCGAAGTTGAGCCAGTTGATGCCAGGGCCACTGATATGACCATTGATGCGTTTGAGAAGGAAGTGAAGGATATTTACCCTTCTGCTGATGAAAGCATCCTGGAGTACTTGACCAGGAAGCAGAATGAAGATAGGAACGTGATGTTGTGCCCAAGATGCAGCGCAATGTTTGACGTTGACTCAGCCAAAACTTTTGAGGAAGCCACAAGCAAGAAGCATCATCTGAAGAAGGTGTTGGGCCACCAGAAATATGAAGAGGGTCAGAAGATGTACAAGGCCCTAAAAGGTGTGGGGAGAGGTATGCCCATTCAGGATAACACCTTCGTTCCCCCTGCCAAGACACCTTCGAACTAATGGGTGAGGCAGGTGTGATGAGCACAATTTTATTCACACTTTGCATACTTAATCTTAGCTTTCTTGGACTCTAATTGTGATTAAATCCACTGTTTTAGATGGAATTTACAAGATTGGACTTAATTGGGCTTTAACTAGAAATGTTGTTTAAATTCAGATTTTTAAGCCTACTGACCTACCTGTCTTGTTTTGATGATATCTGGAGTTGTAGGTGTCCGATTTGAGTGCTTCTAGTGGCATTGGAAAGCTAACTTCCGGGGCTTTAATTTGATATGCTATATGAGTATATTCCACTGAGCCAAGAGGTGCAGTTTTCAATTCAAAGTTGACGTTCAAAAGCTGTCTGAAGCTGAGCGGGAACAACAAGCTTCTAAAGTAGTTGCTGAAGTAGTTTTAGTCTTTTTGGGCCTCAAACCTGTTAGTCTAGGCCCATTTTACCTCTGCCATTGGATTAATCTTGTGGTTTAGGAGAATAGTATAAGTAGATGCAGTTACAATTCTATTAGACAGCTTTTTCACTTTTTGGCATTTTTCACTTTTACGAATTGAAGAAAGAGACGCTTGCTCTCTCTCTGGTTCTTCTTCTTCCTTTTCTCCTCCTCTGTAATTTTGTTTTCTGTTCTTCCTCTTATGGATTGCTAAACTTCTTAGGATTGATTTTACATTGGATTCTGAGGTTTATTTCAATTTAAATTCGTATTTCAATTTTAGCAGTAGATTCAATTTCATCTTCTCCTTTAGAATTCTGGTTTTGAATCTTGAGTTGTATTTGAACGCTTGTTGATGATTCAATTCTGTTCTTCACTAAGAATTCTGGTTTAGTTTGCTTAATTATGAACAACCAACTGTTTGCTTAATTCAGGAGGTAAAGGATTAGAAATCTCACTCCAGTTCGCTTAGTTTTGGTTTCGCAAGTTCGCTTATTTCTTGCATGAGATAATTGTTGAATTGATTGACGCTTGTTTGGTTAATTCGAATCTGTTCTGGAAATTGAGATCGATACATTTTAACTGATGAATAATCCAATTGTAAATGAACAAGGGAATCAATCTGTTTTGTTCCATTGTTTTACTCTAGTAGTTTTATTTGTGAATTGATATTCTTGAACAACCAACAAAACCCCCTTGTTTCTGTTACGTTTTGCAATTTTTTGCTCTTAAGACAGTCGCTGAAATTTGAGTCTGCAAATGGTATATGAAAGACAGTCTAAAGTTCATCAGTCTGAAATCATGATCTGAAGTACTGTCTGAAACAAGGACCGTTTGAAGTATCTATCTGAAGTTTATCTTCTGAAGCACTGTCTAACATACACAGTCTGAAGTATCATCTTAGGTGCCATCGTCTGAAGTTCTGCAGTTTGAAATCCTATCTGAAATTTGACATATTGCAATTGAATTCCTTGAGAGACGACTTAGGGCTCGAATGGAACAGATCCAAGCAGAATGTGTGAAGATCCCACAAAGGCCTAAAAGAAGGTTTGAGGCCTCTTCATCAAAATCCCAACGAGACTTGCGCGAGCAAATTAACGCTGCTAAGGTAAAAGAGATGGAGGAAGATGACCTCTTATCTGAGGAATTCGAAACAGGATTTCCTGATTCGATCCAAGAAATATGTGGTATCATTTCGATCTTACCAGTTGAGTTTGCCCAGCAGGTACATGTTAGGAATATGCACTAGAGACTTATATATTTATGAACATCCATCACTTGTATCATGTTATTTTAAAAAGGCAAACTTATTCTTTTAGAATATAATTATAGTCCTTAGAATAGTAAGCTTAAACTTCATAAGGAATCAAGTAGATGATTTGATCGTGAGAGCTTATGAAGAACTATTCTTAAATAGTCCCTAGTCAATTATCATCTTAGGACAAAGATGCATTTAGACTAGTATGTGAGTTCATTGATGAACGCATCTCACAGGTCATGGATATGAGATATCATGCACTCACATAGGTACACATTAAGAGTAATGGTGTACTGTACAGACCCACCTTAAGAACGTTGCATGGATTGTTACATAAGTGTCATGAACGTTTCTTAAATTGATAAATGTTATATATAAAGTCCTTTGACCTGAAATCACTACGATTCCTACATAAGGAATTATGTGTTTTGTGTAAGGTCCAAGAATCCTCTAAGAGTGGTTTTAATTATGACAACCAAGTCAAATGCAACTTAGCATAATTCTGAGTCAAAAGGATCTAATGATTTCATTTGAGAATGTGTCCAGAAGCAACAGGTTTAAAGTTACAGAAGGACAAGCTTCATTTCAAAGCATAATAGATGCAGTACATTGAAAGAATGACAAATCTGTGAAGGATAGCTTGAAATAAAGATGAGTAAACTGAAAGCAACTCAATTGAATCTTTCAGAAGTTGTCAAGAACTTCTCACAGTTCCAGAAGCATGAAGAAGCATCTCAAGACCTCAAAATAAAGTCATTTTAGAAGGAAGATTTATTTTGGAGGAAAATACAAGAGGAAATCCATAAACAAAGGTTCAGCATCAACTGCAGCACTTAAATGAAGTTACAGAAGCATTGGTGAAATCGGCAGTTGATCAGAAGCAGCTTTGCAGAAGAAATGAGCAGTTTCAGATTCTGCAGAAGCATCAATTGAACCAGATATTCAAAATTGGATTTCTTGCTGAATTGGTTGAGCTATAAAAGTGGAAAAACACTTAAATCAATTTTGGAAACATCCTCAGAACATTCACAGAAGCATAGGTGAAGAAATGAGCCAGTTTTACTGTCTGCAGAAGCAAGTTCTGCAGAAGCATGAAGGCCAGTCAACTGGACAGTTGTACCTGTCAGCTTTTGCAGCTGTACCTGAAAGGGACTTGTCAATACAACACAGCTGGATCATTTTGAATGCATTCAAACGGCTACAAGGCTCCTCACCTATAAAAGGAGGTGCTCTCTTCACATTGAGACACACCTCTCATTCCAGAAGCATAGAAAAATCTCTGCTCGTTCACTGCCAGCTTCTGGAACATTTTCTCTCTCCTCAAATTCTTTTTAATCAGTTTATACAAGTTGTTGAGGGGGAGCTTTGCTCACTAGAAACTACTGTTGCTGCTCTGATTGTATTTTAGTGAGCTTTTTGTTCTTTACCTAGCTGTTTCTGTGCTTCTGTAAGGCCAGAGAGATTGGTCTGTTGTAAAATCTCTTGTGGCATATTGGGTAAAGTTTTTGAGAGGTTGTAAAGGCTCTGGGTTGAGCCTGTGTGTGTTTGGAGTCTGCAGAAGGAAGTTCTGCAGATTTCTGGACCTGTGCTTCTGCAGAAGGAAGTTCTGCATATTTCTGGACCTGTGCTTCTGCAGAAAGTCCTGCAGTAAGTCAGGATCTGTTTCTGTGAAGTTTAGTGATTCTGGAAGAAGCCTGAAGAGGCTGTGGAAAAAGAATACTAGTGGTAGTGTGTACCCAAAGGTTGTAAAGGCTCTTGTGTGAGCCTGTGAGAGGTTGAAGTCTACAGAAGCAAGTTCTGCAGATTTCTAATTCTGTGCTTCTGCAGGAGGTGCTGCAAGGAGACAGAATCTGTTTCTAAGTGTTTGGTGTTTCTGTAAGAAGCCTGAAGAGGCTTGGGTAAAAGAATACTAGTGGTAGTGGATACCCAAAGTTTGTAACTATTTTGGTTAGTGGAAAATCCTACTGGAGGTAGGGACTGGACGTAGCCTCAGGTTGGAAGAGGTGAACCAGTATAAAAATCCTTGTGCCTTTCTCTTTCCCTTACTCCTTTAAATTACTGCATATGCATAAAAGTTTTTTAAACTAATAATACCTAAGTAAGTGGCACTAAATTGATTCCTACAAAGGAATCCTATTTTAAAGCATTATAAGCATTAACACTAACAATTTATTTGTGAATACCTATCTTCTAATAAAACAGCCAAGCCATTAACTTGAGCATAATATTATTAGAAGATAAAAGTGCAGAAAGTTTAAAAGGATCACAATTCAACCCCCCTTCTTGTGATTCTACAATAAACTTCAATTGGTACCAGAGCTTGCCTCTTGGGTTGAACTCACTTAACAGTGAGAGAGGAAAAGATCCAAGGGATGGCAAACCATGGAGCTGCAATGTTCATTCCAGAAGGATCATCCACCAACAGGCCACCTGCCTTCAATGGTAAAGACTATTACTATTGGAAGGATAGGATGAAACTATTCTTGGAATCCCAAGATATTGATCTTTGGGATATCATAGAAAGTGGTAACTACATTCCTTCTACAAGAAGGACCAGAGTGCTTGCTCCTTCTACAGAAGGAGAATCTGAGGTAATTGAAGAAGCACCTAAACCTAAACCAAGGGAAGAATGGACACAAGAGGATAAGCAAAGGTATCTTCTAAACTCTAAAGCTAAATTCTTTCTTCTGTGTGCTTTAAGTAGAAGTGAATATGATAAAGTTGTTGGCTGTAACACAACAAAAGAAATCTGGGATACATTAAAAATAGCTCATGAAGGTACAAATCAAGTCAAAGAATCTAAAATTAATATTTTAATTCATCAATATGAAATGTTTAAAATGATAGAACATGAAACAATAGATGGAATGTTTAGTAGATTCACTGTAATTATAAATGACCTAAAGTCACTTGGTAAAAGTTACACAAACCAAGAACAAGTAAGGAAAATCCTTAGAAGTCTCCCAAGAATTTGGAGACCTAAGGTGACAGCAATTCAAGAAGCCAAAGATCTAGCCATACTCAAGCTAGATGAGCTTCTTGGATCCTTGAAAGTCCATGAACAAGAACTCATGGATGAGCTTCCCAGAAAAGAAAGGTCAATAGCTCTAAAAGCAAGCACATCCAAAAAAAGTGCTTCTGCAGAAGACAAGCATTCAGAGGGTGAATCATCCTCTTCTGAAAATGATGATGAATTAGCCTTTATATCAAAAAGGATACAAAGGCTAATTAGAAGAAAAGGCAAGGGGAAGAAATTCTTCAAGAAGGAAGGGACTAAAGGAGAGAACAACAAAAGTCCTATTGTTTGCTATGAGTGCAACAAACTAGGACACATTAAAGCTGAGTGCCCTCAACTTAAGAATTAAGACCTTTCCAAAAGAAGAAGGCCATGATGGCCACTTGGGATGATTCTGAAAGTTCTACAGAAGAAGAAGAAGAAGCAGCACATTTGTGTCTCATGGCTGGAGAGAATGAAGATGATGAGGTAATTACTTACACCCCTTCTGCATATAAAGAACTTGAAGATGCATTTGAAAATTTATTATCAGATTCTCACACACTTGCACAAAAATGTGCTTTTCTTAAAGAACAATTGGTTAAATCCAAGGAAGAAAATGATCAACTAAGAGAAGATAACAACAGATTAATAAAAACCAATCATTGTCTTCAGCAATCACACTTTAAACTATCAGAACAAGTAAAAACAGTGAGGGACTGCTCTGCAGAAGCAGGAAAGTCTGCAACTCTGCAGAAAGAAAACATGCTTCTGTAGCAGAAAATTACTGAACTTCAAACCGATTTATCTAAATTTGTAAGCAGCACTCAAAATTTGAACAAACTGATTGGAAGCAGTAGGAATACCTCTGATAAAAGAGGATTAGGATTTAATCAAGACAAATTTTCAAAAATGCATAAAACGATTTTTGTTCCAGCCAAAAGGAAACCTCCTTATTGCTCCTGGTGTAACAAGTTTGGACACAATGACCAAAACTGTTACAAAAAGAATGGGAGTACTAGAAGGAAGGTATCTAATCAAAAAGGACCCAAGAAAATTTGGGTACCCAAAACTTTGTTGTCTTCTGCTGTAGGTACAAACAAGAAGAACCAAAAGGAAAGAGCAATGGTTCTTGGACAGTGGATGCTCAAGACATATGCATGGTTCTATCCAAATTAATAATGTATATTAGTGAAAGGGTTAAAACATAGTCTTCTTAGCATTAGTCAATTATGTGACAGTGGCTATGAAGTTATGTTTGAACCTACATTCTGTGAAATTAGGGAATCATCTACTAAAAAGGTACTGTTTTCAGGCTCCAGAAGCAAGAACTTATATTGCATTTGTTTAGAAGAACTTCCACATCAAACCTGTCTTGCTTCTTTTGAAAATGATAAATGGATTTGGCATAGAAAAGTTGGCCATTTGAATATGAAAACTATTTCTAAACTTTCCAAACTAGAATTGGTTAGAGGTTTACCAAAACTGAATTTTAACAAAGACAAAATTTGTGAAGCTTGTAGGAAAACATACTAAATCAAGTTTTCATCTAAAAAATGTAATATCCACAAAAAGAAATTTAGAATTGCTTCACATTTATCTTTTTGGTCCTACTAAAACAATTAGTTTGGGAGGAAAGAAATATGGCCTTGTTATAGTAGATGATTTCTCTAGATTCACATGGGTTTTATTTTTAGCTTCTAAAGATGAATCTTTTGAATCTTTCAATATCTTTCCCAACATTGCATACTTTCACATATTTGGAAGTGAATGTTTCATTTTAAATAATAAGGATAACCTTGAGAAATTTGATGCAAAATCTGAAAAAGGAATATTTCTTAGTTATTCAATCACTTCCAAAGCACACATAATCTACAATCTTAAAAATCAAACTATAGAAGAAAGTATGCATGTTATTTTCAATAATGCTAACTCTCCTTCTCAAGTACATGACAAGCAAGAATTAGATGATGAAGGACAATCATGGAAGGTCTCTGGCAAAAATCATAGTTCTGCAGAAGCTGGAAAACCTGCAGAAGCTGCAGAACATGCAGAACTGCAGAACCTGCAGAAACTGCAGGTGCTTCTAGAGAAAGTTTTGTCTGTCAGAAAAAGAATCTCCCCAGAAGCTGGAAATCTGTGACTTATCACCCTCATGACCAAGTAATTGGAAATGTTGAGGAGGGTGTAAGAACCAGAAGACAGCTAAATTATGATACAGTAATTCTTTCTCAAAAAGAACAAAAAATGTGCAAGAAGCACTTGAGGAAGAATCATGGATTGAAGCCATGAAAGAAGAGCTTGATCAATTTGAGAAAAAGAAGGTATGGACCCTTGTACCTCATCCAAACTACCACAAAATCATTGGAACAAAGTTGGAGTTTAGAGACAAAATGGATGAGGAAGGTAAGGCTAGGTTAGTAGCTCAAGGCTACAACCAACAAGAAGATATTGTCTATGATGAAACCTTTGCATCTGTAGCTAGATTAGAAGCTATTAGGATTCTTCTTGCATTTGCTACATTTAAGAATTTTAAATTATACCAAATGGATGTGAAAAGTGTTTTCTTAAATGGCTTCATAAATGAAGAGGTTTATGTACAACAACCTCCTGGTTCTGAAAACAAAACTTTTCAAAATCATGTTTTCAAACTAACTAAAGCTTTATATGGTTTGAAACAAGCTCCTAGAGCTTGGTATGAAAGGTTAAGCACTTTTCTTCTACAAAATCAATTTTCAAGAGGACAAATTGACACCACACTTTTTAGAAAGGATTTCAAAAATGATCTTCTTATTGTTCAAATTTATGTTGATGACATCATATTTGGATCTACTAATGTGCAAATGTGTGAAGAATTCTCTGAACTTATGAAAGGAGAATTTGAAATGAGTCTTATGGGAGAGTTGAAGCTCTTCTTAGGACTTCAAATTAAGCAAGAGAAACATGGAATCTTTATAAATCAAGAAAAATACACAAAAGAACCTTTAAAGAAGTATAAAATCGAAGGTTCAAAGCTCATGGGGACACCTATGCATCCTTCTGCAGTTTTAAATCTGGATGAAAATGGAAAACATGTTTCTGAAAAGGAATATAGAGGGATGATAGGTTCTTTATTGTATTTAACTTCTAATAGACCTGACATTTTATACTCTGTAAGTCTTTGTGCAAGATTCCAATCTTCTCCCAAAGAATCTCATGTTGCAGCTATGAAGAGAATTCTCAGATATTTTGCTGGAACCACAAGTCTTGGACTATGGTACAAAAGAAGCACAAATTTTAAGCTCACAGGATTCTGTGATGCTAATTATGCTGGGGATAAGTTGGACAAAAGAAAAGCACAAGTGGAAGATTCCAGTTCCTTGGAGATTCTTTAATCTCTTGGTCTTGCAAGAAGCAGCCCACAATAGCTTTGTCCACCACGGAAGCAGAATATGTCTCTGCAGCAAGCTGTTATTCTCAAATGCTTTGGATTAAGCATCAAATGGAAGACTACTGCCTAAGGTACACCAATATTCCTATCTTCTGTGATAATACTAGTGCAATTAACTTGTCCAAGAATCCAATCCAGCATTCTAGATCTAAGCACATTGATAGTAAACATCATTTCATTAGAGATCATGTTCAGAAGCATGATATAGAACTTAAATTTATTGAAACCAACTTGCAAATTGCTGATATTTTCACAAAACCTCTTGCTGAAGAGAGGTTTGTGTTACTAAGGGATAAAATTAATATGAAATGTCTGAATTCTTGATGTATGAATAATGTTTGTGTGTTATTAGAACTTGAAAGTTCCTCAGAAGCTTGCAGAAAAGCATATGTCTCTACAGAAGCACAAAACTGTAAGAGTTACAGATATGCTTCTGGACAATAAAACTTGATTGTCATCCTCTGCAGATATAATCCTCTAAATGTTTCTTAGATATATTGATCATTATGCAGAATCAGTTCTAAGAAGGTGCATGAAAATACACCTTCTGCATAATTAAGCTTATACTAGGCTTATTCTCCTTCTGCAGACATGCTTCTTGAACAAGAAGCGTCTCAAATGTTTCTATGAACCTGATTATCAGGTGAAACATGGAAACAGTGAATGTTGACTATCATTTACAGATTAGTCACATCACAAATACCAGGAAATGTCATTCACATTTGTCAAAATACCCTAGCCAATGACAGCAAAGTCAAGACTACATTTTTTACAACAAGCTTTTCATGCTTTGAAGGCCACAAAAGGAATGAAGAAAGCTTCCTTTTGCTTCTAGCTAAAAGAGGGTTAGGGAGTTAATTCACTAATTAGGAAATTGAATAATTGAACATTTGGACAATAACCAACTCCATAAAAAACTGCGCGTGCGTGCCTCTTTCTCTTTGCTTCCCTCTCTCCTTCTCTTTCAATGCAACGACTAGTTGAGCTCTTATATATAGCCTTGCTTCTCAGATGGATGAACTCATCATTACCTTCTCCAAGCCTCAAACTCTCGTACTCTGAGTTCTTTCCCTGCAAAAAATCCTTCTCTATTTTCTTCTCTTAGCTTCACATTTCCTATTCAAAATAAGAATCAAACATGTAGCAGTGAAGAAACAATCTACATCCTCTACTGACTTAGAGGACTTCATTGTTCAAGGGAATGAAATAGTGCCTTATGTTGAGCCCACTCGTGCACAACCCTTAACCACAGAACCCCCCGTTATTAAGGAGAAAACAGATCATGAGAATGCATCCACTGCACCTGCACAGATCAACCACAATTCACTCAACCTCCTACCTCCTTTGTTCCTTCAACAGAAACTCTGTCAAAGACTCATACTGCAGCTGCTGTGTACAGAAGAAGGTCTGGAAGAATTAAAGCTGACTCTGCTTTCAAAACCATTGGGGGTGACCCAAGTCAGCCAATAGGAGTTGACTCTCCTTCTTCTTCTCACACTGTCTCATCTTCTCATGAGGAAGCTGAACCTGCTGGACAAATGGAGAAGAGTCCAGGCAGAAGCACTGAGGATAGTGACCCTTCAGAGGGATCACAGGATACAAATGAAGACCTAGTCATTATAGAAGTGATGGAAATTCACTGGTGGTAGACATCAAAGGATCAACAATAGTGGTCATAGCTGAGACCATAGATGTTGTACTTGGGTGTGATTCTGTAGATAATCAGCTTTATGATGATTGGTTCTCAGCTGCTGGAGTAACCAAGGAAAAAGTGATCAAAAAGGTTCTTCACCATTCATCCCATCAGCTTCTGTCCAGCAAACTTAACCCCATCTGCAGACTCTTTCACAAGCTCTGCATCTTCTCCATACTTCCAAGTGATGGCACCCTTGAAAGGGTTTCTGACATTGACCTCATGGTCATTTATCACCTACTCATAGGTAAAACCTTCTCCCTTTTCTTACTTGATTCTTAGAAGCATGATATATGCTGCAAATCCCCAAAGAACATATGCTAGTCTGCCCTATGGGATGCTGCTAACAAGGATTTTTAGAATGAACAATGTTCCTTTGGAGGAAGAACCATTTAGTGATAAGTACAACACTTTTGGTAAACTAATGTACAAAGAATGTTGATTGAGAAGCCTGAGTCAACATATGATTACTCAAGCCCCAGTGAGGAAGAAGAGGAAAATAAGGCACCAAGAACCAAAAAGAAGAAGGAAAAGGAGTTCCTGACATTTTCCAGAAAGAGGAAAAGTCAGCCTGCTGGCGCTTCTGGAGAACCATCCAACAAGAATCTGAGAGTCTCCTCTCCTTCTATGGAGCTGCCTGAGTCTGATAAGCCTCTCTCTACCTCCTCCATGCCTGTTGACTCCATACCAGGTGAAGAAGCTGTCTCACAGTCAAGATCTCCTCCTGCAGAAGCACCAGTGCCAGAAACCTCCCAAGAAACTATTTGTGCTTCTGCAGAGGGATTAGCAGCTGACACCTTGGCTCAATTATCCCAAGTTGTTCAGATACTCCTAAATTTCCAAATATAGATTCACCTGCTCCGGTTCAATCTCCAACACCTTCAGCTCCCATTAATGCTGCACCAGAAGCAGTAGAACAAGAAGCAGATAAGCTGCAGAAGGATGCTATAACATCAACTCCTTCAGCAAATACATTTGGAACTGATATGGTAAAAGATGCATTTAGACTAGTATGTGGGTTCATTGATGATCGCATCTCACAGGTCATGAATATGAGATAACATGCGCTCACATAGGTACACATTAAGAGTAATGGTGTACTGGACAGACTCACCTTAAGAACGTTGCATGGATTGTTACATAAGTGTCATGAACGTTTCTTAAATTGATAAATGTTATATATAAAGTCCTTTGACCTGAAATCACTACGATTCCTACATAAGGAATTATGTGCTTTGAATATCATCAAACGTTGCCTGTGACAGGGTGATCATAAAGTTGGTATTTGGACATATAATAAATTATGTGGTGGAATGTGAGTGCCCTAGATGGGATTTGTCCCTCCTATGTAACAGGAGTTATATCTATAGGCCTCTTGATAAAGTGAGACTGCAAAATGCATGGCCATGCTCAGGAGGATAAACATGAGATGTTTATTTTCTGTACAGTCTACTTGGGGATCAAGAAAATATAAATTGAACTATACAAGGTTGACATAATCCATGCCCTTGTGTTCAATTAGATATTTGGACAAAGGGACATATCATATAAATTATCATAAAATAGGATTCATTAAAGTTGTTTATATTCTCGATATTTGGATAGTGATGTATTGCTAGATGCCACTCACTATTTATGATATTAAATATAAAAGAGTTTTATTTAATATCATAACCAAATATTAAAAGCCTATTGGGTCACACGCATACAACATGCTACTAGGAAAGGATAATAATTCTAATTTAATTTAATTAGATTTATAACATAATGGGTCAGGCCCATAAGTGTGAGGGTTAAGTTAGTGAGGGGGTAAAACCCTAGCCACCACTCTATAAATAGAGCATGAGATGCACTACCCTTAAACACATGAGCAATCGCTTCTTACTTTCTAAGGCTAGTAGCAGAGCTGAGGAGGGTTTCCTCGTTTTGCTGTTGGCGTGGATACCAATAGAGGCGTGGCTACTCTTGCCTCGTTTGTAATCCTAATAAGGCACAAACTTTCGTTTTAATACCTTTTATGCCTTGATTCATGTTTTCGCAAAACGATTATAACAAGGGAGGGAATCCATTTATTTCCGCTGCACCCTGACCACATGCTTGATTCTTTTCAGTACAAAGATTGGAAAATGAAGAAGACTTTGAAGATGACAACCTTCAGAGTGCTGTCATGCTGAATTAGACAGAGGGAGAGACCAAGAATGAAGTAGTCAGCATAACCAAACCAGCTCCAGGGGATATGGCTCACATGAAGCCATTATACATCAAGGTTGTGGTTGAAGGGAATCCTATTAACAGGGTTATTATTGATGGTGGAGCAGCCATCAACCTACTCCCAAGAACAACCTTCGATAAGCTTGGGAAAACCAACAGAGATTTGCTCCCTCACAACATAGTAATCACTGATTTTGCTGGGAAATCATCAGGATCAGAAGGTGTTGTGGCCCTCGATCTTGTAGTGGCTGGCCAAGTGAGAACCACCATTTTTGTGGTGATCCAAACTAAATCCAGCTTCAATATGTTGTTGGGAAGGGAATGGATCCATGGGATAGGAGTTGTCCCATCAATAGTGCATCAACAGTTTTTCTTATGGGATCAAGGAGGCAACCCAATAGTGGTCAATGCTGACCAAGGTATATATATTGCTGAGCAAGGTTTGGTAGAAATGGATTTCGATAGGAACTTGGCCCACATCAGTCCCAATGAATTGGACTCCAAATCAGCCATACACTCAGCAAAGGTTCCTTACTCAGTAAGGTTAGACCCCATCAAGGGTTTCACATTGAAGAGGGAGGTCGATCTGGACACGGACCTGGAAATGCTTGGTGATTCATGGAAAGCATAGAATCACTCATAGGAAGAATAACGGCCTATGTGGTCAAATCAAGGTCTGAGTCACATTCGAAATCAATGGGAGAGATATCAGAAGGAGATAAAGACCAGCACGAACCAATGCAGGTTCGAGAAATGGGAACAGATGAAGATTCAACGCGCTTGGATTGCATCTATGATGATGAAGCACCGAACACAGAGTACGGCCAAGAGGAGGTATCAAGGTTCGAAGCACAAGATCAACTCGAAGAAGTGAACCTGGGAACGGCCGAAGATAAGAGACCTACCTTCATCAGTACTAAAGTAGATCCTGAAGTCAGGCAACAATTGATCGAGTTATTAAAGCAATTCAAAGACTATTTTGCCTGGGACTACGATGAGATGTCAGGCCTAAATCGAGCATTGGTCGAGCACAGACTACCCATCTTACCTGGAAAAAAGCCAGTGAAGCAACCTCCCCGAAGGTTTGCCCCAGAGGTGGTCTCGAAGATCAAAGAAGAAATAGAAAGACTTCGCAAGGCCAAATTCATTCGAACCACCAGGTATGTAAATTGGCTTTCTAATATTGTGCCAGAAAGAATGGCAAACTAAGAGTATGCATTGACTTTTGAAACCTTAATGAGGCTACCCCAAAAGATGAGTACCCAATGCCCATAGCTGACATGCTCATAGATTCAGCAGCAGAAAACGAAGTGTTGAGCCTTCTTGATGGCTATTCTGGCTATAACCAGATTTTTATTGCAGAAGAGGACGTTTCGAAAACTGCTTTTCGTTGTCCTGGGGCATTGAGCACCTTCGAATGGGTAATGATATCTTTTGGTTTAAATAATGCTGGGGCCACATACCAAAGGGCCATGAACTTAATTTTTCATGATTTCATTGGTGAGTTCATGCAGGTATACATAGATGATGTGTTGGTCAAGTCGAAGACCAAAACACAACACGTGGAACACTTAAGATGTTCATTTGAAAGAATGAGAGCACACAGGCTGAAAATGAACCCTTTAAAATGTGCCTTTGGAGTGTGTGCAGGAAACTTCTTGGGATTCTTAGTGCAACAACAAGGAATTGAAGTGGACAAAAATAAAGCTTAAGCTATTATCAATGCAAGGCCTCTAGAAAATAAGAAACAACTGCAATGTTTGTTGGGGAAGATCAACTACCTAAGGAGGTTCATCTGGAACCTGTCAGGAAAAACAAGAGTGTTTTCCCCGTTGGTCAAGCTAAAGAAAGAAGAAAAGTTCGAGTGGGGTGAAGAACATCAAATGGCTTTTGAATCAATTAAGAAATACTTAGCCAATCCACCAGTGATGACTCCACCAATATGTGGGAGGCCCCTAAGATTATATATTTCTGCATCTAAAGAGACTCTGGGTAGTATGTTGGCTAACAGGATGAAAATGGCTTCGAAATAGTAATTTACTACCTAAGTAGGAGCCTAAGTGATGTAGAAAAAAGATATTCAGCTTTAGAAAATTTATGTTTATGCCTATATTTCTCGTGTATGAAACTTCAATATTACTCTCTGAGGTTTTTGTAAGTTCGCACTTTGATGTAATTAAGTACATGTTAATCAAGCCAATACTACATGGCAGGATTGGGAAATGGGCTCTGGAATTAACTGAATTTTCATTAAAGTATATGCGTTTAAAGGCAATAGAGGGGCAAGCCCTTGCTGATTTTCTAGCCGAACAACCCACGGTTCAAATCAAAGAGGTTAATTTCACAAGAAATAAACCCTGGAAATTATTCTTCGATGGTTCTAAACATGGTAAAGGGAACGACATTGGTATGCTGATTGTATCTCCCAATGAAGTTATAACCAAAGTAATGTTTAGAATTAGAGGAGAATGCTCAAACAATGAGATAGAGTATGAATCATTAATTGTTGGCCTCGAACTCTTGAAATGTTTTGAAGCCACTCACGTTCATGTAAAAGGTGACTCCCAATTGGTTATCAATCAGTTGAAAGGGATTTACAAATGCTGCAGTTCGAAACTGGAAAAATATTTTGCCATGGCCAAGAGTTTAGTAGGCCACTTCGAGGAAGTAACGTTCGAACACGTGCCTTGAATAGAAAATGAAGTGGCTAATGAACTAGCCCAAATAGCCTCTGGTTACAGAGTTAAACCAAAACTGTTCGAAAGTTTGATCGAAGCCAAACATCTCCTAACTATAGAGGAGAAAATGGCTTTAAACATAGATGCGTTGATGCCCTCAGATTGAAGAAAACCTTTAGTAGATTACCTAAGGGACCCATCGAAACCAACAAACAAAAAGGTCAAGTTCAGAGCTCTGAACTATACTATTATGGGAGATGAGCTATACAAGAAAAGTGGGGGCATCTACTAAGATGTTTAGGAGAAGCAGAAGTATACATAGCATTGGCTGAAGTTCATGAAGGGATTTGTGGAGCTCACCAAGCAGGGGAAAAGATGAAGTGGACTCTGTTGAGGTATTGCTACTTTTGGCCATCTATGCTAAAGGATTGTCATGATTTTGCCAAGGGTTGTGAAGAATGTCAGAAGCAGGGAGACATACATCATACCCCTGCAGCAGAATTGCACTCCATCATTAAGCCTTGGCCATTTCGAGGGTGGGCCCTCGACCTGATAGGTATGATCCCCCCTCTTTCTTCGAAAGGGCATAAGTTCATCTTAGTAAGGGTAGAATATTTTACCAAGTGGGTCGAGGCTATTCCCTTAAAAGACGTAGGGCAGAAAAAGGTGATTGACTTTGTAGGAGAATACATAGTTCATAGGTTTGGCATCCCTGAGACCATAACCACAGATCAAGGGACTATGTTCACAGGGAGGAAGGTAACTCAGTATGCAGAGTCAAGAAAGATCAAACTTCTCACTTCTACCCCATATTATGCCCAAGCCAATGGCCAAGTCGAGGCCATTAATAAAATTTTAATAGGTTTGATTAAAAAGAACATAGGGCAGAAGCCACGAAATTGGCATGAAACACTTAGTCAAGTGTTATGGGCTTATAGAAATTCCCCAAGAGATGCCATTATAGTTTCCCCATATAAATTGGTATATGGCCACGAGGCTATTTTACCTTTGGAAATCAACCTTCAGTCCCTTCGAATCCAGAGGCAACATGAGTTGCCTACACAGGATTATCTGAGCCTAATGTTCGATGAACTAGATACATTGGATGAAGAAAGACTTGCTGCGTTGGAAAACATAGTCAAGCAGAAAGAAAGAGTGGCTCGATTCTATAATCGAAGGGTTACTAGTAAGACTTTCCAAGAAGGAGATTTAGTATGGAATGTCCAATTACCGTTGGGGAAGAAGTCACAAAGGTTTGGTAAGTGGACTCCCATTTGGGAAGGGCCATTCGAAGTGGAAGGGGTGTTGTCAAGCAACGCCTATACTATTCGAGATGTTACTTCTAATTGCATGATTCGAGCCATAAATGGCAAACACTTAAAAAGATACAAACCCATTATGCACGAAGTAAAAATTCATTTGAAATAAATAAGTTCAGAGCCAAGCATGGCTATTACAAATAAACAAATAAAAATGCTAAAAAAGAGGCCTAGAAGGGAAATCCTAAAACAAATCTTTGGCCTTAAATTCAAGGTACTCATCCTTGATCTATGTCAGGGTAGCTTCGAAAGTGGCATGCTCATTCTTTGCCTTCTCCATATTCCTGAAGCAGATAAGGAGTGTTGTAGAATCACTCTTCACAACCTCTTTTAAATCCTCTTGACGCTTCTTACCCTGACTCACAGCTGCGGAAGAACTTCCCTTTCCTTGGTTTTCAAAGCCAATTGCCTCTACAGCTCTTCAATTTCTCCATCCAAGACTCCTATTTGGGTCTCTCCTTGTTCCAAGGTCTTAGAATCTGTCTCGAACTGAGTGTTATGCTCCACGAGTCGACCCCTTAAAACTCCTTCTTGGACCAGAATCTCATCCTGCTGAGTTTCATTTGCATGGATTCGATTCAGAGTATGAGTTAGAGTGTCATACCATGCACAAAAGACTCCAAGGGCCTCATCCAACTCAAGGGGATTACCTTCAAGTTCTTTCTTCAGTTCGGCCAGTACCTCTCTAATTTGTCTATCGAGGTCATCACTGAGGACTTCCACCAAGTTTTGTGAAAAGACCAAGTGTCGAAGCCTGCCCACCAAACCTTGGATTCAATGATGGGTGCTTGATTCTGAAGTCTTAGCACTTCAGATCACTGCAACAGTAGGAAGTGACCCAGCCAGCAACCTGTTTATGATAAAGAATGGGTCATCTTCGAGCCGCTTGCTGAGGGTTTCCAAGTCAATAGCAGGTGCAGGGGTTGATGGTGGTGATGAGCTCGAGGTTCTTGATGCACTGGGATCGAAGGGGTAGCCGTTTGTTGAACCTCATGCTCTTTCGAAGGCACTTGAACAAGGGTATCATCAGGAGGTGTTTGGCCATGACCCTCATTGTCACCTTCTAGAGAAGTAAAGAAGGAGTTGAAGGCACATCATCTTGGGAAACTTGCTCATTCTCGTCTTCCTGAGCCTTATCCTGGGTCGAATCATCAACCCCCTGATTTTCTTGAGATGATTGAACCTTTGAAGGCTCACCAGATTGAGGGTCTTGAACGGCTTCAGCAGTTCGGACCACAGGAGCAACTCCTTCAGATTGCACTATCTCCTTCCCGGGAGCAGTCTCATGCTCAGGTGGTTCAATGATGACAACATCATCATCATCAGGTTGAACTTGGAAGTCCTTTCACCTCGAGCTTGGTTAGGAGTTTCTTTGTTGCCTTCTTGTTCTTCCTGTTGGATGGGATCATCAGAGTGTACAGGGGAGTTAACTCCAGGTTCCTCAGTCATAGCTTGATCCCATGCAACCTGAAATCTTATGATTCTGTTCGACCCAAGGTATATGATGACACACTGCTAGAAGCTTGGACCTGCAAGACCTACATTGGAGGAAATGCACCAACTTTTGGCCTGAGCTTCAAGCAAGGAAGAGTTAGAGAAATTAGTGTCCTACAAATAAAGGGCCACTACCCTACAAAATAAAGGTCACTACCCTACAGAAGGACACCTTGACCTTGGATAGGACCCTTGTCCTATGGACCCACCCTTAATTAGGACTCTCTTATATTTTCTTTTTATTGATTGTAATTTTCTTTTAATTCCTCCTACTTGGGAGCTATTTTTAGTGGGTTTATTGGTTAGTAGTTTGCCTTGCTATAAGGCTTAGGAGGTCATGGGTTCTATTCCCAAATAGGATAGAAATTTGACTCATCTTGTATTTTCCTACATGAGTGGGCGCCATTTTGAGAGGTTTATTGGCTTAAGACTTAGCTTAGCCATAAACCTTGGGGGTCATGGGTTCAAAACCCACTTAGGAGTGTTTTCACTCATCTTTTATTTTTCTCCTATTTTGGGCTCCTAAAAATCCGCCCCCTTCCCCCTCCTCTCCTATAAACAGGAGCCTTCTCTCCATGTATTCTCAACATTGAATTTTAAGTAAAGGCACTATGCCCAAATTTCTCCTCTTAGTGAGTTGAGTCTCCTCTTTGTGAGTTGAGTGAGCTTGGTGGTTGTTGCTTAAACCATGGATGAGACTTATCTAATTCTCCTGAATTAGTGGCGTCTGGCAATTGAACTTATCTGCTGCATGAGGATTCTTGCACCAGTGGCGTTCTTCCTCTTTAATTCTTCTCCACTTTTTTCTTTCATTTTCTCTCATTTTCTCACGCAAATTAGCTGCTGCCCAGCACCTAATTTTCGTGAATTACTTGCTATTTTGTGGTTCTAATTAGTTTGTTTTGCTCAATTCTAGATCCTGTGCAATTCCTGTCATCATTTGGTATCAGAGCTTGATGGATTGAGCAATTTGTGGCTGTTCTTGGGCGTGTGGATGCACCTCATATGTGCAGAATTTTGCTTCATTTTAGTGTAATTCAATCCCTCTTTTCATTGTAATTTGGACTTGGACTGTTTCCCGGGCCCGAGGTGCCTTTCTACTACTACTTTGTGCTTGTCTGCTTGTTTGATTTGGGTGATAATCTTGCTAGTCGGGGGCTGTTTTGGGCCGCTAATTCCCACCCCCCAGGTGTTTGATAAATTGTCTCTTAATTGCTCATACTTGTTCTTGAGTGATTTCTACATATAATTGCTATAAATTGCTTGTTTGTTGGTGAAGTGTGGTAAGAGGAGGCATTGTTGTCTTCATTTTTCCAAAGATCGTTCACCTACATTTCCTCCCTTCACCATTAATTGTTCATCCCCCATATTCATCTCTTTACTTTCCGCTTTTAATTTCCGCCATTTAATTTCCGCTTCTCCCATCCCATTTAATTTCAGCTTCCCCTTTACTTTCTGCAATTTACTTTCAGTCCTCCCTATCCTTTTAATTTCAGCTTCCCCCTTTACTTTCAGTCATTTATTTTCAGTCCTCCCAATCCTTTTAATTTCCGCTTCCCCCCTTTACATTTCAGTCATTTACATTCCCGTCATCCCCATCCTTTTAATTTCAGTTTCCCCCTTTATTTTCTTGCAATTTATTTGCGCAATTCCTCTTCTTATTTTTTGCCATTTATGCGCAATTTTTTTGGCTTATGTTTTGTTCATATTCTACTCTTGTTATGTCTGTTTGATTGGCATTCTGATTGCAAATTTGGATTGACTGCTATCTCTACCTAGAACTTTCCCCGTTTGATTGTGCAAAACGCTCACCTATAGGATCTTTTTTGGTTCATAGTGTTGGAAGAAGATCAACAAATCCTAATTGTTGATTTTCCTTCAAATTTAATTCCAAACTTAAAATTGAACCAAGCGCGTTTCTGTGACCACACTGGTCTTGTATAATCAACAAGGAAGTGCTAAGCAAATTTTTTGGCCATTTTTGAAATCAAGTTTCCATCATGTTTTAACAGTTTTTAGAAATCAGTTTATTCATTATTTTTGCTTTTCTGGGCCACTTGGACCAGTTTAGTGTCAGAAAATTCCAAAAATATTACAGTAGGTTCAGTATATTTTCTTTTCATTGTGTACAAATTTCTGTAATTTTCTGTTGGGGAAAAAGCCAAAAAAAGAAAGAAAAGGCAAAAAAAATAGAAAAGTACGTACGTGCCAAAAATAGAAAAGGGGTGTAAAAAGCAAAAAGGGTGCAAAAGTCAGCAACAAGGAAGAAAAGACAAAAGACACCCAAAAAGAGTCAAAATTCAAAAAATTCAAAAACAAATTCAGAAAAATAGAAAAACAAAAACAAAGAAATATCCCAACAATACAGTGACATTTTTACTGTAATTTTCTGTTTCATTTCCCTGTATACTATAATTGAGTTGTATTTGCTGTTTTTCTTTAAAAACGACAATTTTGGCAACTCTTTTCAAAAATCACCTAAAACAATTCTCTTTGCAATTTCTTCTGTCATGTCTTTGTTTGTTGTCTGCTCTTGTGTATAAGCTTGTTTGAGTGCCAGTTTTTCTTGTTTGTCATATCAACTCTTTTGTTTTGTCTTAGGATTTTTCTATTCTCTTCCGGTAGATCTTTTCTTTGTTAGTGCACTTCTATTTTGGGTAAGGGTTAAGACTTAGACTCAAACTGGTCTTTGCAACTTCAATCAACCTCCAACCGAGTAGAAGAGGCAAGAGAGTCTCATTATAGAAAAAGCCCAAAAGAGTGACATACACGAGTGTTGCATTCCATTGAGTGTAAACACTTAGTTGATTGGAAAGGTCCTTAAAAGTTTAACATAAAATCAACTTAGGAGAATGGAAGGAAGGAGGCAAGGGGAAAGGGCGACCATGTTGTTTAGGAAAGCCTTAGAAACACCTTTGGGTGAAGAAGAGAGCCAAAGAGAGAATCTATTCCATACTAGGTGCCAAATTGAAGATAAGGTTTGTTTAGTGATCATAGATGGAGGAAGTAGTAGCAACTTAGCTAGCCTTAGGTTAGTTAACAAGCTAAACTTACCTACTACCCCACATCCAGAACCTTATACACTTCAATGGGTGAGTGATGAGGAAGAATTTATGGTGGATAGGCAAGTGAGCTTAAGGTTTAAAATTGGGGATTACCAAGATGAAATGACCTTTGATGTTGTACCCTTAGAAGCCTCTCACATCCTTTTAGGAAGACCATGGCAATATGAGAGAAGGGTAAAATATGATGGGTTTGCCAATACCTATAGGTTCCGCCACCAAGGAATAAAATTTACACTCATGCCTATGACCTCAAAGGAAATAAAAGAAGATCAAACCACACTTAAGAGGTTAATAGAACAAGAGAAAAGAGAACAAATAGAAAAAGAGAAAGAAGAAAAACTTAAAAGAGAAAGTGAGGAAAAAGAATTAAGAGTGCAAGAAGAGAAAGTATGTTTATCTTGTGATCATTTGAATACTAACTCTTCTAGTGAAAGCATGAATAGCTTGATGGAAAATACTTCTAGTGTTGCAAAGAGTACAATTCAAGTTGTTGAAAGGGAGTTTCCTAAACTTACTTTCTTTATGCATGAAATGCATATCTCTATGCACAATTTTATGCCACAAAGCATTACATGTTTGAAAGAAATAAACAATTTTGATAATGCTTTGAAACCTATTGCATGTTTAGAAAAATCAACTAAGTTTAAGAGTACCATAAAACTTTCTAGAGATGCATGTTTAGTCAATTCCTTTGATCAGTTAAGATTGCATGATAGGAATGATAACAAAGTTGGATTGAATATGCATGCACCTTTGGTTTGTGTTTATAAATTGAATACATATTTTGGGCCTAAAATAATTGTTTCATATAAAGATGTGTATTATACTCTTGAACTAGTTAGTGAAAAGAATAAAAATTTTGATGAAGCTGTCACATATGGGAAAACTTGTTTGACATCTAATTCATATGATGATATGCTTCTTGATATGCACACTCAATTTGATTCTTTTCGTATTTCACCTTACATGAACACATTTGATAATATGCAAAAGGTATCATCTTACTTGAGTGAGTGTTTTAGCATGAATGTGGCTCTTGAGCAAACTTGCATGAATGCTTCATGGCACAAACACATGCACTATAATTTTAACAATCATACTCAAGATGTGTCTCATATGTTCAATGAGCATGATGTGATCTCACTTCCAAGAAATAGGACATTCATGCCACATAGTTTTAATTGTGCATTCATTTGGCAATATATTATGGATTATTTTGTTGGTTTGAAACATGCATATCACTTGCTTAAATTTCATTTTAACCAACTAACCCCTTTACTTGAAAAGAAGGGCTTCAAAAGATTAGTCTTTGATCCAGGATCTAAATCCATAGAGTACATGGACAAGATGGTTCAATCTCCATTGAGGGAGTTTTCTAACCCTTTTCTCAAATATCTCCATTGAGGGAGCCTTCACTTTGCTTGCTTGGGAATAATACGTATGGGTCTTCTTCTTGTTGTCAAGGCTCAAGGAAGATGTTCAACTTGAGGACCTCTAACTCTACTCTCCAAGGGCTAAAGGAAGTATCTTCTTACTTTCTTGTTGTCATCCATCCCCTTCTTCTAGCCAGTTCATTATTCTTATGGCTTCTTTTTGAATTTTCAGATTTGAGGTCAAATCCTTTTCAAGGGGGAGGGAATGATGACACACTGCTAGAAGCTTGGACCTGCAAGACCTACATTGGAGGAAATGCACCAACTTTTGGCCTGAGCTTCAAGCAAGGAAGAGTTAGAGAAATTAGTGTCCTACAAATAAAGGGCCACTACCCTACAAAATAAAGGTCACTACCCTACAGAAGGACACCTTGACCTTGGATAGGACCTTTGTCCTATGGACCACCCTTAATTAGGACTCTCTTATATTTTCTTTTTATTGATTGTAATTTTCTTTTAATTCCTCCTACTTGGGAGCTATTTTTAGTGGGTTTATTGGTTAGTAGTTTGCCTTGCTATAAGGCTTAGGAGGTCATGGGTTCTATTCCCAAATAGGATAGAAATTTGACTCATCTTGTATTTTCCTACATGAGTGGGCGCCATTTTGAGAGGTTTATTGGCTTAAGACTTAGCTTAGCCATAAACCTTGGGGGTCATGGGTTCAAAACCCACTTAGGAGTGTTTTCACTCATCTTTTATTTTTCTCCTATTTTGGGCTCCTAAAAATCCGCCCCCTTCCCCCTCCTCTCCTATAAATAGGAGCCTTCTCTCCATGTATTCTCAACATTGAATTTTAAGTAAAGGCACTATGCCCAAATTTCTCCTCTTAGTGAGTTGAGTCTCCTCTTTGTGAGTTGAGTGAGCTTGGTGGTTGTTGCTTAAACCAAGGATGAGACTTATCTAATTCTCCTGAATTAGTGGCGTCTGACAATTGAACTTATCTGCTGCAGGAGGATTCTTGCACCAGTGGCGTTCTTCCTCTTCAATTCTTCTCCACTTTTTTCTTTCATTTTCTCTCATTTTCTCTCATTTTCTCACGCAAATTAGCTGCTGCCCAGCACCTAATTTTCGTGAATTACTTGCTATTTTGTGGTTCTAATTGGTTTGTTTTGCTCAATTCTAAATCCTGTGCAATTCCTGTCATCAGTATAGAACAGCAAGAGGAAGATAATTTTAAAAAGAATCAAAGCTTGAGGAACTCGAACCTGTGGTACTTCCTTGATTGGTAGAATCTGAAATTACCTGAAGAGAGGAGGTTCGAATCAGAATGAGTTGGCTAAAGAATAGAGGAAAAAGAAGCAAAGTAATATCTTACCACCCTGTTAGCCTTCCAAGAGTGCCTAATGTTTGGTGCCACATGCTTGATCCTTTTCTTCGGATTCGGGTCCTGCAAATTAAAAGTATGGGTGAGAGATTCGAAGCAAATGAAAATCTAAAAGACAACTAAAAATGCAAACCTAAGTGGCTTGAGGATCGACAGAAGAACCAGGTTCAGTAGTTGCACCACCAGTGGTCTTGTCCAAAGTAGGAGGATTTGCCTCAAACTCAGTAGCAGCAACTTGCTCATCTGTTTGCTTCGTGCTCAAAGGATCCTCACTCTGGGTCCCAATAGAAGGAGTTTAGGAATGAGTAGGTTGAGCCTCTATTTCGGATGAAACAGCAGCAGGGGTCTTCCTCTTCCTTGAAGTGGTGGGAGCTTTCTTAGCAGGGGGTTTCGAAGCTGGTTTCTTCTTAGCTGGAGCTTTCTACAAAAATTCAAAGATATGCAAAGATAAAAAAAACACAAGTATAAAGGAAGATAAAGTATTGTAAGTTTGCTCTTACCTTTTCTCCTTTAGGAGCCTTCTTAGACTTTGAGGCTTCACCAGCATCTTTGGAAGCCGTTTCTTTGTTCCCCTTGGGAGCCTTTTGTTTTTTCGGCTTGGATGAGTCACCAGCATCCTTGGAGGCCATAAAGATTGAAGAAGAGGTTAACAAACTATTCAGAAAGATAAAGGAAAAATTCAAAACGATGAGTTATTTTGAAATACCTTGTCTTTTTCTCCCCTCAGGTTCTGGGTATATCATAGTGGTGACGATCTGTTTGAAGCATACCTCCTTCGAACATGCTATTTCTTTGTAGGAGCTACGCCACCAATGGTCATAAGTAGCAGTGCAGTAGTTCGAAGGAGTGAAGTCAGTAGGCACATAAGGAGGTTTGGTAGCCTCGAACTCCCTGATCCTCTGCATCACCTCATCCACTGATGTGCAAGGAGCAATATCTTGCCCTTTGAAGAAAGGGATTGCGATGTCTTGGCAAAGTCCAAATTGCCTAGCCACTAGAGTTGGCTGATAATGCATGAGGCAAGGAATGGTCTGGCCATAGTGAGGGAAAATCAGCTGATTTCGAAGGATCTCACTCCATCTTTGATCCTGATCAACTTGCTCGGCAGGATTAACACTCATAAGAGGTTGATGGACCCATTGAGGACCACGAGTCCTTTTGGAGTAAGGATTAAGAGTGTCTTCATACTTGTCTTGGTCGAAGAAATATGTCATGAGAGCCCGAATGCCATCAGATACCTTCTCATTGAAGGGGAAAAGATAGGTGTAAGTGAGGCTTTTGGCAGTGGGTTCGAACAAATTGGATACTTCCTTTTTTACCTTGGCATCCTTGGGAAAGGTGGCTCGAAGCCAAAAATCAAGAAGCCAAAAGGGGCCATAGAAGCCACCCAATGGCTTGAGCGTCTTGTAGGTGCTCAAAGCATCAGATATGCACAAATATAGGTGGCCAAGGAGCAATTTGGCCAAATTGATTTTTCTTCCTGTTGAGTCTCAAAAATATCATAAAGAGGTTTATAATGTTTTAAGACAGATATATTCCCAAGTTTTAATGGTTAACAAATTTAACTTAGAATATTCATCATAGACACATATATATATCTAAACCATTTGTCTATGATTTCAGCAAAGAGCTATCATAAGCATTTCTAAAAAGACTAAGTGGTGAAACTGTCTGAAGAAGCAAGAGTTGTCTGAAGCAGTGCACCCCGTCTGAAGCTTCAAAGTCGTCTGTAGTAACTTGATGACGTGGCTTATGTTGAAGTTGTGAAGACCCGTCTGAAGTACTGTTGTACTACGCACGATCTCTACTCCAACAGCTGGCACTCTCTGCTGCATTTCAAGCACGATCTCTGCCACAACGCGTCCTCTACTACGCAGCCTTTGCACCAACAACAAACAGCAGCTTTTTGGCAGGAGCAAAACCTTGCAATGTGTCAGATGTCAGAGAATATTCCCTGTGCACAGCAGCTGTCTCACAACGGTTTTCATACAATTCACAAATGATGGTTTCCCTTCAACGGACTGATTTTTTGGTATAAATACCCCCATCATTTGAAGGCACAGTAGAAGAGAGAAGAATTCAAAAAGAGCTGAAACTCTGCAAATTTCTCTGCTGCAACACTTTGATAATATTTTTAGTCATATACACACATATTGTAATATTCTGAGCATACCTCAGTTATTTCCTGTGTATTTCATAACTGTTTAAGACTCAAAACTATCTTAGTTTGTGAGCTTAAGCATCTCTTTTCTGTGTAATTGTTTTTAGAGCCTGAAGAGGCTTGACTGTAAAAGAATACTTGGTTGGAGAGCCTGGAGAGGCTTGACTGTAAAAGAATAGTTGGTTGTAGAGCCTGAAGAGGCTTGACAAAAAAGAATACTTGTAATCTTGAAAGATTAAGAGAAAATCCAAGTGCTAGTTGGCATTGGGACTGGACGTAGCTCACAAGTGGTAGTGAATGAACCAGAATAAATTCTGTGGCTAAGTTTCTCTTTCCCTTATCTTTGTTATTTCAGTTTAAGCTAATCAAGGGGACTGGATATTTATTCTAATATTTTAAAAGGGAGAAACCTCTTTAGAACCATCTTAAGCAGTCTGAAAAGAACTTCAGACAGCCATCTGAAAAACTTTAGACAGCCCTCAAACAACCTGTCTGAAAGTCTATTTTTTTTTGTCAATCTGTTTTCGAAAAGCTTTCTAAAATATTTAGAAACACTATTCAACCCCCCTTCTAGTGTTTCCCTGTGTTCCTACAGTTGGTACCAGAGCTCTACTCAGGGTTGAAGCACCTAACAAGTGTCTGAGGACTGAAAGATCCACATGGAAGCTTCAAACAGTAACAGGCAATACATCACAGAAGGAGCCTCTATCACCAGACCTCCAGCATTTAATGGAGTGGATTACCACTACTGGAGAGACAGAATGAAGTTGTTCATTGAGAGCAATAACATTGATGTCTGGGATGTAGTCACTGATGGAGACTATGTGCCTATGCAAAATGGTGTGCCTATACCTAAGACTGAATGGACTTTGGAGCAAAAGACTAGAGTCCAGATGAATGCTAAAGCCAAACTCTATCTGATATGTTCTCTGAACAAGTCAGAATATGAGAAGGTTCATGGATGCACCTCTGCCAAGGAGATTTGGGATACTCTTGCAGCAGCCCATGAAGGAACAGAGACTGTCAAACAATCCAAGATCAGTATGCTCATACATCAGTATGAGATGTTCAAGATGGAGGAAACTGAAACCATTGACCAGATGTTTGGAAGGTTTCAGACCATAACAAACGGACTCAGGTCCTTAGGAAGAACCTATGAATCTGGGGATAACAACAGGAAGATTCTAAGGAGCTTGCCTAAGTCCTGGAGACCCAAAGTGACAGCCATTCAAGAGGCAAGAGACTTAAAATCTCTTAGAATGGAAGAGCTGTTGGGATCTCTCAAAGTCCATGAGCTTGAGCTTGGAGAAGATGACAACAAGAAGAAGTCTCTAGCTCTAAACTCCAAGGCCAAACAGTCTAGGCATGGAAGCATGAAGGCTATGCAAGCTGAGGAAACTTCAGAAGCAGATGAAGACTCTGAAGAAAGCTCAGATGATGACAATGATCTTGCTTTGCTGAGCAGAAAGATCAAAAGAATGCTGCAGAACAGAGGAAGATTCAGAAAGAATCAACCTTCAACCTCAATAGGAGTTAAGTCAGGTAAAGACATACAAACTGACAAAATTATTTGTTTTGAGTGTAAACAACCAGGGCACATGAAGGCTGAGTGTCCAAAACTGAAGAAAAACAACTTGAAAAAGAAGAAGTTTTTCAAGAAAAAGAAAGGTCTCATGTTAACATGGGAAGACCTGGATGAGTCAACTTCAAAAGAGGAGGAAGACACTTCAGAAGAGGCAAATCTGTGCCTCATGGCAAGTCTACCATCTTCAGACAGCTCTGAAGCTGAGGTATTCCCTCTTACTCTACAAGAAATGTATGATGATCTGGTGGAAAGTTCCAAGGAACTTTTCCAAGAGTATAAGAATCTATCCAAAGACCACACAGAAATGTGTAATAAATATGGGGCACTTGAGATAGAACATATTATGCTCAAGGAGAAGACCCTTGAAACTGAAAACCACAGTTCACAAGCTCTGTCTGAAGAAAATGAAAAACTTCAGAAGCAAGTTGTAGAACTGACAAAAGATCTAGCCAAGTTTGTCAAAGGAACAAAAAATTTGAACATAATGCTTGGTAATCAAAGGCATTCCCTTGACAAGAGTCGACTAGGCTTTTGGGATTATAACATGTCTGAACTTCCTACTGTCTTAAATTTTTCTAAAGGCAAAAAGAAGGTTACTGGGTGTTCTCACTATGGTAAGCCTGGACACAATGTGACTCAGTGCAAACACAAGAGAAAAGCAAGACCCAAAGCTAACAAAACAGGACCCAAAAGAACATGGGTACCTAAGAATTTAATTTTTCCTGTTGCAGATGTGTTTAACAGGACAAAGGAGACCCCAAAAATGGTACATGGACAGTGGGTGCTCGCGACACATGACAGGAGAAAGGTCTTTGTTCCAAAACCTTAGACCTAAAGAAGGAGGAGTGGTCACCTTTAGTGGAAACCAGCAAGGGAAGATCACTGGCATAGGGACTGTAGGTATAATTCCTTCATCCCTAATTAAGAATGTACTTCTTGTGGAAGGACTCCAACATAATTTACTGAGCATAAGTCAATTATGTGACAGTGGTTATGTAGTATCCTTTACCAAGGAAGGATGCATAGTCAAAGACTCTTCTAATCAAACTCTCTTTATTGCTAAGAGACACAGCAATGTGTATAAAATTGATCTAGAGGATCTAGCAAGTCAAAATGTGAAATGCTTCATTTCTGTTGAAGATGAAAAACAGATTTGGCATCAAAGACTTGGGCATGCCAGCTTGAGATTAATCTCAAGATTAGCAAAATACAACCTTGTTAAAGGATTGCCCAAGCTTTCATACAAATCTGATATTTTGTGTGATAGTTGTCTGAAAGGGAAACAAACAAGACACTCCTTCAAGAGTAAGGATGTTGTTTCAACCAGCAGACCACTTGAACTCTTACACATTGACTTATTTGGTCCTATTAGAACAGAAAGTCTTAGTGGAAAGAAATATGGTTTGGTTATTGTTGATGACTATTCTAGATTCACATGGGTATTATTCCTTAGAAACAAGGATGAGACTTTTAAGAATTTCACAGTATTCTGTAAGAAGGTACAGAATGAAAAAGGATTCTGTATTTCTGTTATAAGAAGTGATCATGGTGGAGAGTTTGAGAATGCAAATTTTCAAATGTTCTGTGATGAGAATGGGATCTCACACAATTTCTTTGTGGCAAGAACACCTCAACAAAATGGGGTTGTTGAGAGAAAGAACAGAAGTTTGCAAGAAATGGCAAGGACCATGCTCAACTCATGCAATTTACCAAGATCCTTCTGAGCAGAAGCTGTTAGCATAGCATGTTACCTTCAAAACAGAATACTGGTAAGACCAATTCTGAAAAAGACTCCCTATGAATTGTGGAAAGGAAGAAAACCCAACATATCATATTTCCACACATTTGGATGTGAGTGTTTTATACTTAACACCAAAGATGATCTTGGAAAGTTTGATGCAAAATCTAATAATGGATTTTTCATTGGATATTCTGAAACATCTAAAGCATATAGAGTGTATAACTCTAGAACTTAAACTGTTGAAGAAACTATTCATGTAAAATTCAATGATAACAAAGAGACTGATAGGGAACTATCAGATCTAGAGGATGATTTTGCAGGTATGGAGTTGAATGATCACAGCAACTTGAAGGATGAGCAACTGTCTAAAGTTCCTGCTGTTACTGAACCTCTTCAGACGAATGTTGAGTCTCAGACAGATGTGATACCTCATCATAAACCTGATTGGAGATACAAGTCACATCATCCTAAAGAGCAAATCATTAGCAGTACCTCAGAAGGAGTTAAGACAAGATCAAAATTCAAAAATCTAAATTCTCTTGCTCTCCTGTCTGAAATTGAGCCTAAGAACATTGATGAAGCTCTGCATGATGAAGGGTGGATCCTAACCATGCAAGAGGAGCTGAATCAATTTGCTAGGAGTGATGTCTGGACCCTTGTTCCTAAACCTCATGGGAAAACAATTATTGGAACCAAATGGGTGTTCAGAAACAAGTTGTCTGAAGAAGGCAAAGTAATCAGAAACAAGGCAAGATTAGTAGCTCAAGGATACAATCAGCAAGAAGGTATTGACTTCACTGAAACCTTTGCACCTGTGGCCAGGTTAGAGGCAATTAGAATTCTTTTATCTTATGCTGTAAATAATAGCATCAAACTATATCAGATGGATGTTAAGAGTGCCTTCCTTAATGGTCTCATTGAGGAAGAAGTCTTTGTTAGACAACCCCCTGGTTTTGAAGATGTTGTTTTTCCTGAACATGTTTTCAAACTTAAGAAAGCTCTTTATGGTCTAAAACAAGCCCCAAGAGCTTGGTATGACAGACTGAGCAGTTTTCTTATATCAAATGGTTTTGAAAGAGGAAAAGTTGACACAACTCTTTTTAGAAAACAGTCTAACAAAGATCTTATACTTGTCCAAATATATGTTGATGATATTATTTTTGGTTCAACTGATTCTTCTCTGTGCAAAGAGTTTTCTAAGTTAATGCAATCAGAGTTTGAAATGAGTTTAATGGGTGAACTTAAATTTTTCTTAGGACTTCAGATTAAGAAAGAATCTAATTGTATATGGATCCATCAGGAAAAGTATACAAAAGAAATGCTTAAGAAGTTCAACTTAAGTGATTGCAAACCTATGTCAACTCCAATGCACCCCTCTGCATCTTTAAGTAAAGATGAGAGTGAAGAATCAGTGAATCAAACTTTGTATAGAGGAATGATTGGATCTCTACTGTATCTAACAGCAAGCAGACCTGGCATTATGTTCAGTGTATGCCTCTGTGCTAGATTTCAATCTGATCCAAAAATTACTCACTACAAAGCTGTGAAAAGGATTTTCAGATACATTAAAGGTACTACTAACCTTGGTCTGTGCTACAAGAAGAGTAAGGATTGTAGGTTAATAGGCTATTGTGATGCTGATTTTGCTGGAGACAAAGTTGAAAGAAAAAGCACCAGTGGAGGATGTCATTTCATTGGAGAAAACATGATCAGCTAGTCAAGCAAAAGGCAAAGCACAATTGCCATATCAACAGCTGAAGCAGAATACATCTCAGCAGCCAGTTGTTGTTCACAACTGTTATGGGTGAAGTATCAGCTAGAGGATTTTAATATTCCTATATTTGTTATACCTGTGTTATGTGATAATACCAGTGCTATTAATCTGTCTAAAAACCCCATTCAACATTCTAGGGCCAAGCATATAGAAATCAAACATCATTTCATTAGAGACTATGTTCAGAAAGGTGTTTTTGATATTCAGTTTATTGATACAGAGCATCAATGGGCTGATATATTCACGAAACCTCTAACTGAAGATAGATTTAAGTTCATCAGAGATAATCTGAACATTCATGCATTTTAAGTGTATGTTGTTATCTGTGAAAAATGACCAGTCTGAAATTTCAGCTTGTCTGAAACAAGTGACTCGTCTGAAATTTTGGGTCGTCTGAAATCTATATGGTTGTCTGAAATCTATCACTTGTCTGAAATGAGCAAATGACGTGGCAAAGAGAAACGGTTCAATGTCATTTATTTTGTCTCTTCCACTCCGCACGTTACCCGAGGTTTGCGCAACAAGTACACGCCATCATTTCTTTTGAAAAGCCTATAAATACATAGTACAGTAGACCAGAAGACCTCTACCACCTTCTCTGCTATCAAAACTATTGCTATTCTTCATCTTCCAGAAACCATCTTTTTCTCTCAAAGTTTCTCAAGATTTCATCAATGGCACATAAGAAATCTGATGCAAGCAACATTGTCAAGACCAAAGGAGTTGATTTGGCGGAGATTGAAAATCTGGGTATGGATCTCTATGAAGAATTCAGAGCAGCTGGGTGGCTTGAATACTTCAACAACAACCGTACTCACTGGAATGAACAGAGCATTCTAGATTTCTGGGAAACTGCCAGAGGCGTTCCAAACCCTCAAGGGATCTACGTTATCATCAGAGCCTCAGTGCTTAGAGTTCCTCTTGTTATTGATGAAAAGGTCTTAGCTAAAGTTTGTGGTGTTAGGGCTAAAGGAGCTGCCTTTACTCCTGGATGGGAAGCTAGAAATGGTGGTCAGAAGCACTTCACAGAGTTCCTCTATGGAACTACAACTCCACTCAACCTGGATGCCAAACACATGTCTGACAAAGCAAGGATTCTGCATGCTATTCTTGGATGCTCTGTTATTCCCAAGAAAGGAAGCAGAAATCATGTTTCAGAGTTCGAAAGGTTCTGTCTCATTCATTTGCTGAAGAAACAGAAGATTAATCTTCCCAACATCATCATGTACCATCTGCAGAAGAGGCTAAGAGACTCTGCAGGGAGCTTTCCTCACAATACCATCATCACAAAGGTACTTCTACACTTCAATGTTCCCATTGAGAGAAAATATGATCATACCACATATCCTATGTTTGGTGAGTCAAACATTAAGAGCATGGGGATCACACTTACCCCAAAACCAGAATCTCCATCCATGAAAGAGAGCCTGCTGACTGAAAAGGCTCAGAGAAGAAACACAACCATGGAAGTCTTGGAGAATGAGCTGAGAGGAGACATAAGGAGGCATGAGTTCAAACCCTCCAAGTCATCCCCCTAACAGAAGCTGAAAAAGTTGCCTGTGAGAAGTGCTGCAAAAAGGGCAACTGTATCTGTACAAGCTCAGGTGTCTGAACCTGTTCAGAAAGCTTCACAGAAGCTTGCTGAAATTGTGGGTCAAATGTCTGAAGAAGTACAAACTTCTAAGCCTACTTCTGAAATGGAAGGACAGGCTGAGAAGTTAGATAAGATGGATGTTGTATCTGCAGAACCAATAGCTGCATGTCCCTCAGATCCTGTGCTTATACAGGTAGCAGCCTTGGCTACTGCACTAGAACAAGAGGAGTTGGAAAAGAAAGCTGAGCAAGAGGAGAATGACAGACTCCTTGCTATTCAATCACAGCTTGCTTATGCTGAGGATGACAAGCAAGCAACCATTGCTGAAGCTACCAAGAAGAGGAAGAGGTCCAGTGCACCTCAGAGAAAAATATCTAAAAGCAAACTGCTTCAGACAGGCCCTGAACCTAGGGTTACTAGAAGCATTGCTTCTCAGCTGGAAGAAGAAAGTGCGGCTGGAAAGTATTGGAATTATGTAAAGGCTCATGCATACTTCAAGAGAAGAAGAGCTCTTACACCAAATGAAAGGGAGAAGGCTGACAGGGAAGCCAAAGAGAGGGAAGCCAAGGAAAGGGAAGCTAAAGCTAAAGAGGATGATGCACCTAAACCTCCTTACAAAAGGATTAAGGTGAGATTTGACAATGTGACTCCCTCACCTCCATCATCACCAGAAAAGCAACCTCAACCCTTGTCTGAACCTCAACCAATCCTTCAACCTTCACCTCAACCTGTTTTGTCTGAACCACAACCATCCCCACAACCTTCACCTAAATCTACCTCACCTCAAAAGCAACCATCACCTATCTCACAAACAGAAAACCAATCACCTCGACCATCCTCACCCCAAACCAATCAAACAGAAACCTTATCATCTGAACCATTTACTCTCTCTGAACCATTACAACCAACCCCTTCAGAAGATCAACCTGAATCCCTCTCACCAAAAGATATCCAACCATCACCTTTACCACCTCAACCTTCTTCACCATCACCATCTCCACCATTCTCACCTTCACCCTCTGTGCAAATAGATCTATCTGTTGCAGTAGTAGAGCTGGCTGATGCTGAAGTAGAAGAAGAACTTGCAAAGGCACTTTAGCTATCCCTTATTTCTCATGGCTCTTGCAGTTTACCACATTTCAGCTGTCTATCTGAAGAGCTGCATCACTTCAGAACAACACCTTCAATTTCCATGCACAAAGGTTTGACTAAAAGATCTGTGTCTGAAGCACAAGCAATTTCCAGTGGCATAGATAAGATCAGAAAGGGTGTTGTCCCTCCTGCACACACATAGGCTCCCATTGACCCATTCTCTGAAGATTCATGGAGAATGAGTGATGAAGAATGGCTTATGATCAGAAAACTGAACACTGAAGCAGAGTTGTTTCAGAGGAGGCTGCAAAAAGGAGTTGGGATGATGGGCTACAGACCCCCTCGGTCATGCTCCATCAGGCCAACCACTACAATACTGATGAAGCCTGATAGAATTATACCCAGGTATCCCCTAAAGGAAGAAAAAGGTCAAAAACTCAAAGGCATTAAGGTGAAAAACTCAGTATCAACTCCGTTGTCTAAAGTCTTGAGTTCAACAGAGTGGGAAGCATTTCCAGATTTTATAAGTCAGCAAGAAGGAGGCCTAGATCATCTGATGCAAGACTTGATGTGGTCATCCTACTGGAAGATCAGAGAAGATGCTGGATCTTCTTCTGGATCAGCTGGTCCAGATGATGAATCCGAAATGGGAGTTGGAAAATCTATAAATGTCCAATACCACTTTCTGAGAGATCACTTTCCCCCACCTGCTGACTCCTTTCATGGCGACTGGGTTCTGCTCAAGTTCATTGGCACCTTTTTCTGTCCAGTCTATAGGCCATCTGTCTACAATCTGAAACCTGGATTCCAAGTTCTGAGATTTGTCTGTCCCTACATTCAGATCATCCAAGTTCTGAGATTTGCCTGTCCCTACATTCAGATTTGTCTGTCCCTACATTCTGAAACCTGGATTCCAAGTTCTGAGATTTGTCTATCCCTACATTCAGATCATCTTATATGAATCAGACCAAGACTTATCTGAAGAGAATTTGCTGCTGAAATCCAAGGTCAGGAACCTTGAAAAGAAATTTGCTGAATCAGAGAAGAAATCCAAGCAGTTGCTTGATAAACAAGAACAAATTCTTCATGACCAGCAACTTATCATATCAGGGCAACAAGAGCTGAAGTCAACAGTGCAAGCATCTATTGACAAGGCCAAAGAATAATTAATGTCTTTTCTGACTAAGGCCTTGCTGAAAAAGAAGGAATAATTTTCCTTGCTCATGTCCGATGCTCATTTTTTTTAAAAGTGACTGATTGTCAGTTTTTTTTTACACAACCATGAAATACAATCAGTAATTTGTCTAATATCTACTTGCTCTGATATCACTCTATGTTTTTATGCTTCTATCTGTACTATACTGAGCTTGTATCTATGTTATTGCTTTGATATACCCTTTTGATTGATGACAAAAGGGGGAGTATTAATACTAACAAATCTAAATCTGAAGTGATTACAGGACTCAGGGGGAGTACAAATTCTTAAGAAGTTGGCTAAACTGTCTGAGTTACAATAAGCAGCACATATCTTGAAAGAAATCTGTCATAAGACATGATGTTCTCAGGGGGAGCTATCTATTTTTGACTATTACAGATTTGTATATCTTAAGTAAATTTGTCATCATTAAAAAGGGGGAGAATGTTGAGTCTCAAAAATATCATAAAGAGGTTTATGATGTTTTAAGACAGATATATTCCCAAGTTTTAATGGTTAACAAATTTAACTTAGAATATTCATCATAGACACATATATATATCTAAACCATTTGTCTATGATTTCAGCAAAGAGCCATCACAAGCATTTCTAAAAAGACTAAGTGGTGAAACTGTCTGAAGAAGCAAGAGTTGTCTGAAGCAGTGCACCCCGTCTGAAGCTTCAAAGTCGTCTGAAGTAACTTGATGACGTGGCTTATGTTGAAGTTGTGAAAACCCGTCTGAAGTACTGTTGTACTACGCACGATCTCTACTCCAACAGCTGGCACTCTCTGCTGCATTTCAAGCACGATCTCTGCCACAACACGTCCTCTGCTACGCAGCCTTTGCATCAACAACAAACAACAGCTTTTTGGCAGGAGCAAAACCTTGCAATGTGTCAGATGTCAGAGAATATTCCCTGTGCACAGCAGCTGTCTCACAACGGTTTTCATACAATTCACAAATGATGGTTTCCCTCCAACGGACTGATTTTTTGGTATAAATACCCCCATCATTTGAAGGCACAGTAGAAGAGAGAAGAATTCAAAAAGAGCTGAAACTCTGCAAATTTCTCTGCTGCAACACTCTGATAATATTTTTAGTCATATACACACATATTGTAACATTCTGAGCATACCTCAGTTATTTCCTGTGTATTTCATAACTGTTTAAGACTCAAAACTATCTTAGTTTGTGAGCTTAAGCATCTCTTTTCTGTGTAATTGTTTTTAGAGCCTGAAGAGGCTTGACTGTAAAAGAATACTTGGTTGGAGAGCCTAGAGAGGCTTGACTGTAAAAGAATACTTGGTTGTAGAGCCTGAAGAGGCTTGACAGAAAAGAATACTTGTAATCTTGAAAGATTAAGAGAAAATCCAAGTGCTAGTTGGCATTGGGACTGGACGTAGCTCACTAGTGGTAGTGAGTGAACCAGGATAAATTCTGTGGCTAAGTTTCTCTTTCCCTTATCTTTGTTATTTCAGTTTAAGCTAATCAAGGGTACTGAATATTTATTCTAATATTTTAAAAGGGAGAAACCTCTTTAGAACCATCTTAAGCAGTCTGAAAAGAACTTCAGACAGCCATCTGAAAAACTTCAGACAGCCCTCAAACAACCTGTCTGAAAGTCTGTTTTTTTTTGTCAATCTGTTTTCGAAAAGCTTTCTAAAATATTTAGAAACACTATTCAACCCCCCTTCTAGTGTTTCCCTGTGTTCCTACACTTCCTTCAAGGAGGCAAACAACTAAGGGGTAAAGGCCATGGGGGATCTGAAGAGATCGAGTACAGAAAACAAAATTGGCCAACCAAAACCAAAGGAATGCAATGTGTTCTTCCTCAGAAACATCAAGGGATTTTTGGTCATGGTTGTTACCAATGAAGGTCAGGAAAGTCATCTTAGAAGTATTGACCCTATACTCGGTCCTAGAGGGTTTGGTGTTTGGGAGGTAAGTCTTTCCACAGGGTTCGAGACCAGTAATAATGCAAACATCTAGCAGAGTAGGGGTAATCATTCCACAGGGAAGGAAGAAAGTGCATGTACCTTGGTCCCAGAAATTCAATGCAGCAAGGAGAAGGTCATTGTTGTATTACAGGTGCTCCTTAGACAACTGAATCAGGTCATAGATTCCCATCCTCTTCCAGAAATCCCTTTTCTTCGATTCGACCTTGTCTAGCCAGCTGAGGTAGGTCTTCTTGAGCTGCATTGGGGAAGCTCTGAAAATATACTTCTCCTGCTCAATGAAATCAGCTCTGACAGGATCGTCAAAAGCTAGGATTTTCTCTGTGGGATAGAGAGCTTGGAAGTTCTTGAATTGAGGAGTCCTAGGAGGAAATTCATAAGGGCCGAGGAAACCCATACAAAGCCCATTGATATTGGTGGGGATGATGACACTGGCGCCCCACACTTTCAGGTTTTCCTTAGTGGTCTATGGTTCCGGTACGAAAGTACCGTCATCTCTGACAATGGTCTTGCCATTTTTAGTTGCAAGAGGAGTAGGGCAAGCCACGCGGTACTTCTCACTTGGAAAGACTAAGTTAGTCAAAGAGGTTTCCATTGAAGCAGCCGAACGGAAATGAAGAGTAAGGCAGCTGGGGAAAGAAGGAAAACAAAGGATTTTTCTGAGAAGGAAGGCTAAAAGACGTGAGAAAGAAGGTAAAGAGCTGAGGGAGAAGATGATGAGTCTTAAACCCCTGTTACAAAGTTGAGGAGGGAAACCAAAGGGTCATTAGCAGTTACAAGCCCAACTGACGATTAGTGGAAGCCCAAAGTTCTCAGTCCACGTGATCGTGGGAGAGAGAAAGGGACACATGAGTGGTTTCCAGCAAGGCAGAGATCTGCCACGTGTAAAAATGCAAAGCTTCTGAGAATTCGAAGCTATGCATTTTGGGGGACATTTGTTACTCATAAAAATAAAAATATTGATCGAAGTGGCTAAACAGAGAGCCAAAAAGAATATTTATTAAGAGATTCCAGTAAAATTACAATAGGATCGAAATGAAATACAAAGGTTCGCTATTCGAACCTAATTTTCTTTTCCTATTACATTTTACAGGGATGTTGATCTTCGAACCAGTGCTTCGAATTAGGGAAGTAGCTCCTCTGACCTTGGCATCAGTGTGATGTCTTCGGAGAAGGAGCAACATCATACTTCGAGCTTTGAGGAGGGATTAGTTCTCAGCCTTGGACCTTCCAAATAATCCAAGAACTAAGATCCCTCACCCTCATCTTCTTCCTCTGCCTCCTCTTCCTCCTCCTCCTCCTCCTCCTCCTCTTCTTCCTCTTCTTCCAAGAATCAGGAGATTAGACGTTGGTCCTTGAGGTAACCCATTGCCTTGAGACTAAGCTTGGCACCAAGGATGTGGGAGTAATACCAGGCCATGCATGGGGCTAAGGCCTTGGATGTTGGCTGCGCTGTTCAACCTGAGGTCAAGGTCCATATTGAAGTGACCACTAATGTTGGACACCCTGACGACCTGAAATCCAAAGGTAATGGAAGGATCAGGTCGTATAGAGCAGCCAATATCAGGGATCTCTCCATGGCTGAAGGGAAAAATGATGGAGCAAAATGGAGTTTTCCCCTTTTATAGGGATGAAAAGCCATGAAAGCATTAAGAGCGCCACTCCAATGAGCCAATTAGAAGAAGTCTTAATCACGTTGACCAAAGTGGACGGTGGTCAAGGCAGTCAAGGTGGCCGACAGGTGAGTTGCTTCGAAGAGCAAAGAAAGTCATAAGAAGATTGAAAGCCCTTGGAATGAAGAGAGGATCAGGAAAGGGTCTAGGCAGGTTCGAAGTAAGCCGTGGTTCGAAGAAGGAGAACCTTTAGATAGTTCGAAATGCCTCCCTCACCTTGGTTCGAAGGAACCCTTCTCCATCAGTTCGAGAAAGGGTCATATCCCCTGTTCTGTACAGTTTGCCTTGGGCGTTTTCCACGTCATCAACAACAGTTATCAAAGAAAAATCCACCAAAGTGCATGCAGAGAACGTGGTTTCACGGGAGTTACGTAAAGAGTTGGGGCAAGTTATGGCAGCCAAGAGGCGGTTACCAGGGACAACTATAAATAGAAGAAAGAAAGAAGAATTAAAGGTCCGCAACCTGAACACTCAATAGCACCCTGAAAGCCATAGCATCCACCCTAGAGATCAAAGGCACCCAGTACGCTGAGAGGAAGTAGGGATTGCGCAGACCATCCTCTTTTCTTTTTACTTGTTTTCATTTACATTTTCATGCTTTATAGCTTAGGAACCCACGGGGTTGTAATTGTTATATTTAGTTACTTCTTCTGTACGTTATAATTTCACTTTAATGCACTTTAAGGCCCGTTCAGGGGCCAGTTCATTGCTCTTTCTCCTTCTACGCTCCTCTCGTAGATTTCACACTAGGTAGAACCCACATAAATCAAGAGGACTCGTATCTCGTCCTAGATTGCTATGAGATACACTTGTTTGTGCTAAATCCTAGGACAAACAGGACTTAATACATATTCACATACATTATTCATAATTGTTAGGGTAATTATTTGCTAAATGGTTGAGAGTCCGAGTACGAACAATTACCCATAAAAATTTATGGGGATGAGTGTGAGTATGGGTACTATAACACCCACACACACGTGTATTCACATGCACACATATAGACGGGGATAAACTTACTCCAAAAATAACCCTTATTAAACTTATTTTGCTTATATTTTGGTGTTAACCACATCTATTACCTATTACCAGGGGCAATCCTGTTCGGAGATTAGTCATAGTTAAGACTCATCACCTCTCCCTAAGAATGTGTTTAGTGGGGATCAAAAGGTTATTTTGCTTATAATGTTTTGTTGAATGCGAATTTAACTAATACATCCATCCATTAGATTTATTAAATTTGTATTTTGTAAAGAGTTTATTGTGACAAAATTACTCTTGGAGTAAGTGGATCCCCCACACACACGAATATAATTGAAACATCTATTTAGTGTTTAAACATTACATTATACATTACATTTAATAACATTATTATACTATATATATATATATATATTTTAATTTAGTAAATGATTCAATGTGTAATGTTCTATTATTAGATTTAAATGATCTTTAAATAGTTTTTCAATTCAATTTTAGTTGTTTTTTAAACAATTTCTTTTTTATTGATTTATTATTTTTCACAATTAACTGCAATGTAGGTAATAAATATGGGTATGAACATACATCTCAACAAATAAGGGTACACGTATTAAAGTTGTTACCCCACATGGGTAGGAGAACTAGTATGATTTTTTTCTTCTAAAGTTCTAATGAGATATAAGGATGGGTATTATATTACCCTACCTAAATTTTACTAGTGTTATCTCTACTTTTAACCTCATCATCTCTACAACAAAAAAAAGTGAAAGAGAAAAATAAAAGTCAAAAAGAAAAAAAAATCAACTTTGAAAGTCAAAAGAATTTAAAAATTGTCATATTGAACATTTTCTCCCGTAACAATCTCAGAATTGTTTTTTTGGGGCAAAAGACTTTCTCACTAATTAGAACACGGAAAAAAATGCTTTTCATTCCTGTAGTTTCGGTTAACTTTGATCTTCGTCCCTGTACTTTAAATCCTCTGTTTTTTGTCCTGAACTTTCTAAACCTTCAAACCATGGTCCCTGGCCGTTAGTGAAATATGTTAACGTGATGAGTCGGGTAACAAAAGTTATATGTTAGCCTCAATAGTGGACCTCAAATAGCTGACTCATCTAATGAATCATTTTTTATTAATTTTTTAATTATTAAAATAATCATAATTATAAAATTAGTTTTTTATCGGGTAAAATTGATCAGGTGAAAACCCTAATTTAGCAATTAGAATTATTTTAATAACTAAAAATTAATAAAAAAAGTTAATTAGATGATCAATCAATTATTTAGGACTCACTGTTGAGGCTGACATGTAACTTTTGTTAGTCAACTTATCTGGTTAACAAATCTCACTGACGGGCAGAGACCACGGTTTGGGGGTTTAGAAAGTTTAGTGACAAAAAAATACAAGATTTAAAGTACATAAAGTACATGAACGAAGACTAAAGTTGACCGAAATTATATGGACGAAAACATATTTTTCCCATTAGAACAAAACAAAAGAGATAAGTTTTTTTTTTTGTCGCGACAAAAGAGGTAAATTGAAACTTTTATTTACATATAATGGAAAATGGAAAATGGGCTGGAGGCCCAAAAGTCAATGGTCATTAATGTAATTTAACAAGTTAGGGTTTTTCTCCCACACTAATCTCCACCTCAGCAGAACCTATAGAAACCCTAATCCCTCCCATTTTCACTTTCTGAGGAGAGGGCATAGCAATAACAATACCACGACCATCTCGCCTGTCCCCGGAGCCATGGCCGCCGCCACCGCCACCGCAGCACCCGCCGCTCCGACGCGCCAGCTGTCGCAGAAGGAGGTGGACATCCAGATGATGTTGGCCGCCGACGTTCACCTCGGCACCAAAAACTGCGACTTTCAGATGGAACGATATGTCTTCAAGCGCCGCACTGATGGTCTGTCTCCATTTTGCATCTTGTTCTTTGCGGTTATTGCCTTAACATTTATGTGGTCAATTTGGAGGCATTTTAATAATGTTATACTTCACTGCTTTAACATTTCATTATAATTGAATTCATATTCATATTAATACAAAGCAATATACTACTATTAATATTAATAACAGTGGATAGATAATAACTCAAAATAGAATTCTAGATACCTAAGAAGCCTCATCATAGTGGTCATGAGCCAGAGATCTGTACCTTTTGATAGTTGTAAGATTTTTAGTGTTCAATTCTGAATTTCTTTTCTTTTTCTGTGTTTGATTAAGTACTTTGTTTTCGGTTTTTTAGTAGTTGGATTGGAAATATGAAGGGATTTGAACTGAGTGTGTCCCTGGTATTTGTGTTATTTAACCAGTGATTCAAAGGGTCAATTTAATTACCTAGCAGAGTTTTTATATAAGATAGTCTTTCGGATGGATTTTCTTATACTACTGTTTCAAAAGGTTTCCTTCCTCCTGCTCCTGAGGAAGAGTATTTTAGAGTTGGTTGATTTTAATATTTCTGGTTATCAGGTATTTACATAATTAACCTTGGGAAGACATGGGAGAAGCTCCAACTTGCTGCTAGGATTATCGTTGCCATTGAGAACCCTCAGGATATCATTGTTCAGTCGGCCAGGCCTTATGGTCAGAGAGCAGTTCTAAAGTTTGCTCAATACACTGGCGCTCATGCAATAGCAGGAAGGCACACTCCTGGAACATTCACTAATCAGATGCAGACATCCTACAACGAGCCACGCCTTCTCATTCTAACTGATCCAAGAACAGATCATCAGGTTATTACCTCTTCATAAGTTAGTTAGAACTATATTCCACTGCAGGTGTATTAGGAGAAAGTGATTTCACCTTTTGACTGTCAAAGATGTTTTCTGTTGGGTTCTGGTTGCAGTTGATCTCATTTTGTTATTTCTTCTGTCCTGCTGGAATTTGTCTTATGTTATTGATTTATGTGCAGCCCATTAAGGAAGGAGCTCTTGGAAATATACCAACTATTGCTTTTTGTGACACTGATTCTCCAATGCGGTATGTTGATGTTGGGATTCCTGCTAATAACAAGGGAAAACATAGCATTGGTTGTCTCTTTTGGCTATTAGCAAGGATGGTACTGCAGATGCGGGGTACTATTCGTCCAGGGCACAAGTGGGACGTAATGGTAAAATACTTACTGCTTTTATGCATAGAATGGTTATTGTTTTATAGCTATTGGGATTCATTCTATCTTACTATTTCCTTGGTGAAAGAGTCTTCAATTTTGCCACTTTCTTAGATAAATTGTCTCAATTTTTCTTGTGCAGGTGGATTTATTCTTCTACAGAGAACCTGAGGAAACCAAGCCACAAGAGGAAGATGAAGCACCAGCTGCTCAAGATTTTGCCATTTCAGACTTCAATGCTGCTGGTATTGCCAGCTTCCCTGCTGATGGCCAATGGCCTGCTGCTGCACTTGAACAACCCTGGACTGAAGAAGTTCCACAACCAATCCCAGCAGCTCCTGGTAACTGGGCCCCGGAAGCTGGTAAGAATTATTGAATTAACATCCTTCCTTTATGATGCTAGACTATGTTTTATGTGTTGTTCTTCTGACAATGTTTGAATAAATAAGTTCAGCTTTGGTCATTTGGTCCCTTTAATGCACTTAAAGTCTATTTATGTCTAGATTTGAAATTTAATTAATGGAATTAGCTGTTCACCCTTGTTTTTACAAAATTTATGCAAAATTGCTACTATTATCCACAATGCTATGTGCTAGGCAATTCCCTTTATTTATATGTTGCTACAGTTTCCTCTCCCCTGCTGGCCAACGGCAAAGATAACAGATTCTCTATTCCATTGATAAGATGACAAGGCACATGCCTTTTCTATAAACAATTTAAGTAGTTATTATTGAAATTTATGCAATAAATTTTTTGACCGAAGTTCCTTATGCAGGAGATTGGGGTGAGTCTGTTCCAGCTCCACAAGCTGTGCCTGCAACTCCAGCTGTTCCTGCAACTCCAGCTGTTCCTGCCCCCAGCTGGGATTAGCTTTGAACGAGAGATTTTGATTCTATGCTGTTAAATTCATAGTTTTTCTCCTCCGCTGGGGAACTTTTCCTTCATAGATTATTATTTAGGAAAGAAACATCATTTTATAGTTTGATATCGAGTCTTAGTAAATTTTGTCTGTTGAGATATTCATTATTCAGTGAAACTTTATTGTTCAGATTAAGTAATTTAATTGTTTCATAATGAGTTTTTGGGCAGTTTACTAGAAGTGTCGCGTTCATCTTGCAAATTTGAGGTAATTTAGAATGGTTGGTCGTGGAAGAATGGAAAGTAGCTGACTTAAAATTTGAGGTACAACTGATGTCTAGAATATATTTATATTTAAATTAAATCATAAAATTCACATTTGCTGTGAAATTGGTAAAGTTGATATTCTAATTCACATTTTTAAAATATGAAAGTTAATGTTTGTTAATTTATTTTGGTTTATCAATCATAAAAGAGGGGGGTTATAATTACACCGGTGTAAGTTACACCAAGTATTACACCGCTGATAACTACAAATCAAATATGTTTTTTAGTAATCCAACCGTTGAATTATGTTTGTTCATCATCATGATTATATGTGCCAAATTTCGTAAAATTTTGACACTAATAACTAGATAATCAATTTGTTGGATTTTTTTATATATTTCAAATGTATATATAACGTTAATCTTAAGACATTTTAATGACATATCAAATAATTTTGGATTAATGTAAAATTTTATATGTATGATCTATACGATAGTAACTTTCAATCCAACGGTGGATTATTTAATACAATGATCCGTTAAAAAAATATTCAGCGGTGTAACACTTGGTGTAACTTACACCGGTGTAATTATAACCCTCCTCATCATAAAAATATTCAACAGTGTAAACATTTTATTCATAAGTAATCTATTTTTTATTTTATGCCTATGTTATAATCTTCCTAGTGTTAATTTGGCATAACAAATTTGCAATTTGATTAAAATAAATAGGGAAAGAGTATATAACCACCCTAAATTTTCACCCCTTTTGCAAATAGGTACCATGAACTTTTATTTTTTCCTAATTAAACCTTAAACTTCTATTATTGTTGCAATAGGTCATTTCATTAATATGAAGTTAAATAATTAATGAAACAAATCTTAACTATTCAGGACTTTGTAACTAAAATATTTAAATAATATAAAATAAAGTTTTAAAAAAATGAAAAAAATTTAGAAAAAGCTCTAAATTAAAATAACACTATCGTATTTTGCTTTTAGAATTTTAAATATGTTTAAAATTTGATAGAATTCAAGAATAAAAAAATTAAATTTTTACTCTTTTTGCATGTTTTTAATATTTAAAACACAAAATATTGAAAAGTTGAGATTTATTATTATAATTGTTCAACTTCATATTAATGAAAGGACCTATTGCAATATTGATAAGAGTTTAAGGATTAATTGAGACAAATTGAAAGTTCATGGTGCCTATTTGCAAAAGGCTAAAAGTTGGGTGATTTTATGCTCTTTTCCCACATAAATAAATAAATACACAATTTTGCATTTCCCCATTCACAATTACTCTTCACATTTGTGGTGGGCCTCGTCATTTTAGTCGAATTTTAGAGCTTTCAAGATAGATAAATGAAATTCTTACAATAATACAATTAAGGGAGATAAAGAGAGAAAAGAGAGTAACTCCAAGGGGTTGGTCAAGTAGAGCAAGACAGGGTCTCATATCTGACAGGTCACAGGTTCGAACCCTCACTCGTCCCCTTGGGGTGAGATAAAATGTAAGTACCTCTCTAAGTGCTCAAAGAGCCAAGATGCTTCCCCTGCCTTGGATTGAGGCATCATCCTCTCAACCTAAATTTTTTATTCACCTAAAAATAAGAGAGAAAAAAAGAGAGAAATACTTCATGGAGTCAACTTAATACATTGACAGGATTAGCGAACCCTCTCCACCAGGATATATACCCGTGGAGTCTGTTGAGTCTCAAAAATATCATAAAGAGGTTTATGATGTTTTAAAGACTGAAATTTCTCTAAGTTTTAAGGATCAACAAATTCAACTTAAGTTGTTTCTCATAAGATACAATTGTCTAAATTGTTTATCTATGATTTTCAGCAAGAAGCCTACTATATAAGACTAAGTGTTGGATCCGTCTGAAGAAGCTGATGCTGTCTGAAGATGATCAACCCGTCTGAAGCATCAAAGCCGTCTGAAAGCTTTTGATGACGTGGCATCTCGTGTCTGAAGCTGTGACAATCCATGTACCTCTGCACGTTTTTCACGCATGTTCTCTGCTACAAACAGCTGACACCTGTGCAATGCAATTCAAGCACGTTCTCTGTCACAACGTGTCCTCTGCTACGCAGCAATTGCAGCAGCAACAAAGAGCACCTTTTTGGCAGGAGCAAACCTTGTAAAAATGTCAGAAATTGTCAGGGAATATCAGAATATGTCAGAGAATATTCTGTACTGCAGCAGCTGTCTCACAACGGCTAGCATTGATTTCACAAACCTAAGAGTCTTAAATGATTCAAATCATTTGGTTATAAATACCCCCTCATTTGAAGACCAACAGAGAGAGAGCAACATAGCAAAAGAACAGAAACTCTGCAAGTTTTTCGCTGAAACACTCTGATAGATTTTTATTATCTTTGTACACACATATTGTATTATCCTGAGCATACCTCAGTCATCTTTGTACATCTGTAACTGTTTAAGTCTCAAAACTGATATAGTTTGTGAGCTTAAGCATTTCTCTTATTTGTATTTCCTTTTGAGCCTGGAGAGGCTTGTCTGAAAAAGAATACTTGGTTGTAGAGCCTGAAGAGGCTTGATAGAAAAGAATACTTGTAATCTTGCAAGATTAAGAGAAAATCCAAGTGCTAGTTGGCATTGGGACTGGACGTAACTCACAAGTGGTAGTGAGTGAACCAGGATAAATTCTGTGGCTAAGTTTCTCTTCCCTTTTCTTTGTCATTTCAGTTGTAAACTAATTAAGGGGACTGAATATTTTATTTAATATTTTAAAAAGAAGAAACTTCGTTTAGAACCATTTTAAAGCAGTCTGAAACCAACTTCAGACAGCTAACTAAAAACTTCAGACAGCCTTCTAGTAACCTGTCTGAAAATCTGTTTTTGTAAATCTGTTTTCGAAAAACTTCTTAAAATATTTAGAAACACTATTCAACCCCCCCTTCTAGTGTTTCCCTGTGTTCCTACAGTTGGTACCAGAGCTCTACTCAGGGTTGATACACCTAACAAGTGTCTGAGGACTGAAAGATCCACATGGAAGCTTCAAACAGTAACAGACAATACATCACAGAAGGAGCCTCTATCACAAGACCTCCAGCTTTCAATGGAGAAGATTATCACTACTAGAGAGATAGAATGAAGTTGTTCATTGAAAGCACAAACATTGATGTTTGGGATGTGGTCACTGATGGAGACTATGTGCCTATGCTAAATGATGTGCCTATACCTAAGACTGAATGGACTGTGGAGCAAAAGGCTAGAGTCCAGATGAATGCTAAGGCCAAACTCTATCTGATATGTTCTTTGAACAAATCAGAATATGAGAAGGTTCATGGATGCACCTCTGCCAAGGAGATTTGGGATACTCTTGCAGCAGCCCATGAAGGTACTGAGACTGTCAAGCAATCAAAGATAAGTATGCTCATACATCAGTATGAGATGTTCAAGATGGAAGAATCTGAAACCATTGATCAAATGTTTGGAAGGTTTCAGACCATAACAAATGGACTCAGGTCCTTAGGCAGAACATACAACTCTGGAGATAATAACAGAAAAATCCTAAGGAGCTTGCCTAAGTCCTGGAGACCCAAAGTTACTGCCATTCAAGAGGCAAGAGATTTCAATTCTCTTAGAGTGGAAGAACTGTTGGGATCTCTTAAGGTCCATGAGCTTGAGCTTGGAGAAGATGACAACAAGAGAAAATCTCTAGCCCTAAACTCCAAGACCAAACAGTCTAGGCATGGCAACATCAAGGCTATGCAAGCTGAGACAGCTTCAGAGGGAGATGAAGACTCTGAAGATAGCTCAGAAGATGATGATGATCTTGCTCTTCTAAGTAGGAAGATCAAGAGAATGCTACAGAACAGAGGAAGATTCAGAAAGAATCAACCTTCAACCTCAAAAGGAGGTAAGTCAGGTAAAGACATACAAACTGACAAGATTATTTGTTTTGAGTGTAAGCAACCAGGGCACATGAAGGCTGAATGTCCAAAACTAAAGAAAAACAGCTTCAAGAAAAAGAAGTTTTTCAAGAAAAAGAAAGGTCTCATGGCAACATGGGAGGATCTGGATGAATCAACTTCAGAAGAGGAGGAAGACACCTCAGAAGAGGCAAATCTGTGTCTCATGGCAAGCCTACCATCTTCAGACAGTTCTGAAGCTGAGGTATTCACTCTTACCTTGCAAGAAATGTATGATGATCTGGTGGAAAGTTCCAAGGAACTGTTCCTAGAGTATAAGAATCTATCCAAGGCTCACACAGAAATGTGTAACAAATATGAGTCTCTGGAAATAGAACATATTATACTCAAGGAAAAGGTCCTTGAGAATAAAAACCACAGTTCACAAACTGTGTCTGAAGAAAATAAAAAACTTCAGAAACAGATTGTAGAACTGACAAATGATCTGGCCAAGTTTGTCAAAGGAACAAAAAATTTAAACATAATGCTTGGAAATCAAAGACATTCCTCTGACAAAAGTGGACTAGGTTTTTTTGATCATAACTTGTCTGAACCACCTACTGTCTTAAATTTTTCTAAAAGTAAAAAGAAGGTCACTGGGTGTTCTCACTGTGGTAAGCTTGGACACAATGTGATTCAGTGCAAGCACAAGAGAAAAGCAAGACCCAAAGCTAACAAAACAGGACCCAAAAGAACTTGGGTACCTAAAAACTTGATCATTCCTGTTGCAGATGTGTTTAACAGGACAAAGGAGACCCCACAAATGGTACCTGGACAGTGGGTGCTCGCGACACATGACAGGAGAAAGGTCTTTGTTCCAAAACCTTAGACCTAAGGAAGGAGGAGTGGTCACCTTTGGTGGAAATCAGCAAGGGAAGATCACTGGCATAGGGACTATAGGTATAATTCCTTCATCCCTCATTAAAAATGTTCTTCTTGTGGAAGGACTACAACATAATTTACTGAGCATAAGCCAATTATGTGACAGTGGTTATGTAGTATCCTTTACCAAGGAAGGATGCATAGTCAAAGACTCCTCTGATCAAACACTTTTTACTGCTAAGAGACACAACAATGTGTATAAAATTGATCTAGAGGATCTAGCAAGTCAAAATGTAAAATGCTTCATTTCTGTTGAAGATGAAAAACAGATTTGGCATCAAAGACTTGGGCATGCCAGCTTGAGATTAATCTCAAGATTAGCAAAACACAACCTTGTTAAAGGATTGCCCAAGCTCTCATACAAATCTGACATTTTATGTGATAGTTGTCTGAAAGGGAAACAAACAAGACACTCCTTCAAGAGTAAAGATGTTGTTTCAACTAGCAGACCACTAGAACTTTTACACATTGACTTGTTTGGTCCTATTAGAACAGAAAGTCTTAGTGGAAAGAAATATGGTTTGGTCATCGTTGATGACTATTCTAGATTCACATGGGTGATATTCCTTAGAAACAAGGATGAGACTTTTAAGAATTTCACAATATTTTGTAAAAAGGTACAGAATGAAAAGGGATTCTGTATTTCTGTCATAAGAAGTGATCATGGTGGGGAGTTTGAGAATGCAAATTTCAAATTGTTCTGTGATGAGAATGGGATCTCACACAATTTCTCTGTGGCAAGAACAACTCAACAGAATGGGGTTGTTGAGAGAAAGAACAGAAGTTTGCAAGAGATGGCAAGGACCATGCTCAACTCAAGCAACTTATCTAGAACCTTCTGGGCAGAAGCTGTTAACACAGCTTGTTACCTTCAAAACAGAATATTGGTAAGACCAATTCTGAAAAAGACTCCATATGAATTGTGGAAAGGAAGAAAACCCAACATATCATATTTCCACATCTTTGGATGTGAATGTTTTATACTGAACACCAAAGATGAACTTGGAAAATTTGATGCAAAGTCTGATAATGGATTTTTCATTGGATATTCTGAAACATCTAAAGCATATAGAGTGTATAACTCTGGAACTTTAACTGTTGAAGAAACCATTCATGTAAAATTCAATGATAACAAAGAGACTGATAGGGAACTATCAGATCTAGAAGATGATTTTGCAGGAATGGAGCTGAATGATCACAACGATTGAAGGATGAGCACCTGTCTGAAGCTCCTGCTGTTTCTGAACCTCTTCAGACAAATGTTGAGTCTCAGACAGATGTGATGTCTTCTCATAAAACTGATTGGAGATACAAGTCACATCATCCAAAAGAGCAAATCATTGGCAGCACTTCAGAAGGAGTTAAGACAAGATCAAAATTCAGACATTTGAATTCTCTTGCTCTCCTGTCTGAAATTGAGCCAAAGAGCATTGATGAAGCTCTGCATGATGAAGGGTGGATCCTAGCCATGCAAGAGGAGCTAAATCAATTTGCTAGGAGTGATTTCTGGACCCTTGTTCCTAAACCCTATGGGAAAACAATTATTGGAACCAAATGGGTGTTCAGAAACAAGCTGTCTGAAGAAGGCAAAGTTATCAGAAATAAGGCAAGGCTAGTAGCTCAAGGTTATAACCAGCAAGAAGGTATTGACTTCACTGAAACCTTTGCCCCAGTGGCCAGGTTAGAAGCAATTAGAATTCTTTTATCTTATGCTGTAAATAATGGCATCAAACTATATCAAATGGATGTCAAAAGTGCCTTCCTCAATGGTTTCATTGAAGAAGAGGTTTTTGTTAGACAACCCCCTGGTTTTGAAGACGTAACTTTTCCTGAACATGTGTTTAAACTCAAGAAAGCTCTCTATGGTCTGAAACAAGCCCCAAGAGCTTGGTATGAAAGACTGAGCAGTTTTCTTGCAACTAATGGTTTTGAAAGAGGAAAAGTTGACACAACTCTTTTTAGAAAACAGTCTAACAAGGATCTTATACTTGTCCAAATATATGTTGATGACATTATTTTTGGTTCAACTAATTCTTCATTGTGCAAAGAATTTTCTGAGTTAATGCAATCTGAATTTGAAATGAGCCTAATGGGTGAACTAAAGTTTTTCCTTGGACTTCAGATTAAGCAAGATTCTGATTGTATATGGATCCATCAAGAGAAATATACAAATGAAATGCTTAAAAAGTTCAACCTAAGTGATTGCAAACCCATGTCAACTCCAATGCATCCTTCTGCATCTTTAAATAAAGATGATAATGAAGAACCAGTAAATCAAACTTTGTATAGAGGAATGATTGGTTCATTATTGTATCTAACAGCAAGCAGGCCTGACATCATGTTCAGTGTGTGCCTGTGTGCTAGATTTCAATCTGATCCAAGAATCACTCACTACAAAGCTGTAAAAAGAATTTTCAGATATCTTAAAGGTACTACTAATCTTGGTCTGTGCTATAAGAAAAGTAAGGATTGCAGGTTAGTAGGATACTGTGATGCTGATTTTGCTGGAGACAGAGTTGAAAGAAAAAACACCAGTGGTGGATGTCACTTCTTTGGAGAAAATATGATCAGCTGGTCAAGCAAAAGGCAAAGCACAATTGCATTATCAACAGCTGAAGCAGAATACATCTCAGCAGCCAGTTGTTGCTCACAACTATTATGGGTGAAGTATCAACTTGAAGATTTTAATATTGCAATATCTGTTATACCTGTGTTATGTGATAATACCAGTGCCATTAATTTATCTAAAAATCCCATTCAACATTCTAGGGCTAAACATATAGAAATCAAACATCATTTCATTAGAGACTATGTTCAGAAAGGTGTTTTTGATATTCAGTTTATTGATACAGAGCATCAATGGGCTGATATATTCACAAAACCTCTAACTGAAGATAGGTTTAAGTTCATCAGAGATAAACTGAACATTCATGCATTGTGAGTATGTATGAAAAATAATGTGTCTGAAACTTCAGCCTGTCTGAAACATGTGACCTGTCTGAAGTTTTGGTCGTCTGAAATTAACTAGGATGTCTGAAATCTTGCACTTGTCTGAAATGAACAAATGACGTGGCAATAAAGGGGCGGTTTAAATCCACTTTGCACGTTACCCTATGTCTGCGCGGCCAGTTTCTGCCATCATTGCCTCAGAGGTCTATAAGTACTGGAAGGCAGTGAGTCCTTGGTACGTTACAGCTCACTACCCTCTCAAAACCTTTGCTATTCTTCATCTTCAAGAAAGCACTTTCTCTCTCAAGTTCTTTCCATCCTTCAACAATGGCACCAAAGAAGTCTGGAGCTGATAATATTGTGAAGACCAAGGGTGTCTTTCTGGAAGAACTTGAAGCACTAGGAATGGATCTTCATGCAGAATTTCAAGCTGCTGGGTGGCTTGAATACTTCAACAAAAATCGTTCACATTGGCATGAGCAGAGTATACTTGATTTCTGGGCCACAGCCAGAGGAATCCCTAACCCTCAAGGCATCTACACTACCATCAAGGCTAATGTGCTCGGCACATCTATCTTTATTGATGAAGACATCTTGGCCATTGTCTGTGGTGTCAAGACTGAAGGTGCTGTCTTCTCTCCTGGCTGGGAATCAAGAAATGGAGGTCAGAAGCATTTTACTGAGTTTTTATATGGAACTTCCTCTCCTGCTAGTCTGGATGCAAAAAATATGTCAGATAAGGCTAGGGTTCTGCATGCTATCTTGGGGAACTCTGTAATCCCTAAAAGTGGCAGCAGAAACCATGTGTCTGAACTGGAAAGATTCTGCCTTATTCATCTTCTGAAGAAGCAGAAGATAAATCTTCCAAATATCATCATGTACCACCTTCAGAAGAGGCTGAGAGACTCTGCTGGAAGTTTTCCTCACAACACCATCATCACCAAGGTGTTGTTGCATTTTAAAGTTCCAGTTCACCAGCTCTTTGATCACCACTCAATTCCTATGTTTGGTGAATCAAATCTAAAGAGCATGAAGATCAAGCTGACTCCAAGGCCTCCATCGCCAACCATGAAAGAAAGTTTGCTAATGGAGAAAGCTCAGAGGAGAAGTTCCACTGTGCAGATTCTGGAAAATGAACTAAAAGGAGATATCAGAAGACATGAGTTCAAGCCCTCAAAGGTGTCACCTCAACCTAAGCTGAAGAAGCTACCTGTAAGAAGCTCAGCCAGGATAGCTTCTGCATCTGTACAGATTCAAGCATCTGAACCTGTTCAGAAACCTTCTCAACGGTTGTCTGAAATTGTGGGTCAGGTGTCTGAACCTGCACAATCCTCAAAGCCTACTTCTATAATGGAAGGACAGGCTGTGGATATTGATGCAGTTGCGGCTCAACCTCTTGCTGCATGCTCCTCTGATCCTGAACTGATTCAGGTTGCTGCTTTGGCTACTGCCATTGAACAAGAAGAGTTAGAACTGAAAAAAGAGCAAGAGAGAACTGACAGAGCTCTTGCAATTACCTCACAGCTTGCTTATGCTGAGGATGACAAGCAAGCAGTCATTGCTAAAGCCTCAAAGAAAAGAAAGAGGTCAAGTGCACCTCAGAGGAAGAAGAAGAAGGGTAAACTACTTCAGACAGTGTCTGAAGTTAGGATTACCAGAAGTACTACTTCTCATCTAGAAGAAGCAGACATGGCTGGAAGGTATCAAAATTTTGTAAAGGCTAATCAATACTTCAAGAGAAGAAAGGCTCTTTCCTCTGAAGAAAGAGAAAGGGAGGATAAGGAAGCCAAGGAAAGGGAAGAAAAAGTAAGAGCTGCTAAAGCTCAAGATGCTGTTGCTCCCAAGCCTTACAAAAGGATCAAGGTGAGATTTGATAATGTAACTCCCTCACCTCCTTCATCACCTGAAAAGCAACCTTCTCCACCTATCTCCCAACCTCTACCAACCTTACAGCAACTTTCATTACCCTCTGAACCTTTCATACCATTTGAACCCTCATCACCTACACTCATCATACCATCAGACAACCTGTTGTCTGAACCCCCTGCACCTCAAGAAAACCAAGTTCTTGAACCCACATCTTCACCATCCAAACCCCTCTCACCTCTGTACATACAGCTATCTGATAGCTCATTATCTTCACCTTTATCACCTTCCTCACCATCATCATCTCCACCTCACACACCTTTACCTCCTTCACCACCCTCATCTGTTCATCAATTCAACCTTTCAGCTGAGATTGCAGCCTTATGCAAGAGACTGACAAGAACCTCCTTTGGCTCTTGTCCTTTGCCAAAATTCCAGCATCTGTCTGAAGAGCTGCATCAATTTAGAACAGCCCCAGCTGTCTCACTTCATCAGGGTCTCTCTAAGAAAACTGTGTCTGATGAAAGGGCTTTATATTCCAACAATGCTGATGGTTTGGAGAAGATAAGGAAGGGTGTTGTCCCTCCTAAACATACTTGGGATCTTATCAATCCATTCTCTGAAGACTCCTGGAAGCTGAATAATGAAGAATGGCTAATGGTAAGAATGCTGAACACAGAAGCTGAATTGTTCCAAAGGGACTTGGCTAGAGGAGTTGGAATGATAGGCTACAGGCTTCCTATAACCAGTTCAATCAGGCCTTCAACCAAAATCTTGGTGAAGCCTGATAGAATTGTTCCTAGGTATCCCCTCAAAGAAGGTCAAGATGAAAAATTGAAGGGTACTAAGGTATATTCTGTATCAGCACCCCTGTCTGAAGTCATGACTGCTTCAGAATGGGAAGGTCTTCCTGAGTTTATTATGTCAGAAGGAGGCGGCTTGAATCACCTGCTGGAAAACTGGATGTGGGAATCTTACTGGAAGATCAGAGAAGCTGCTGGGTCTTCTTCTGGGTGTAGTGATCCTGATGCTGAATCTGCAATGGGTGTTGGACACTTCACAAATGTTCAGTACCATTTCTTAAGAGATCACTTTCCCCCACAGGCAGATTCATTCAACCAAGCTTGGGTGCTTCTGAAGTATGTTGGGACCTTTTTCTGTCCAGTCTACAATCCTTCAAAATATGGCTTACAGCCTGGATTTGGAGTTTTGAGATTTGTTTGTCCCTACCTTCAGCTCATCCTAGTTGAGTCTGAACCTGACCTGTTTGAAGAAAACCAGAAGCTGAAATCAAAGGTCAAGGCCCTTGAGAAGAGATGTGAAGAATCTGAGAGGAGATGTGAAGTCTCAGAAAAGAAAGCACAAAAGGTTATTCAGAATCAGCAAGAAATTCTTCATGAGCAGCAGCTAATAAGAAGTGGTCAACAAGAGTTGAAGTCTTCTATTGAAGCTGCAATAGACAAGGCCAAGGAAGAACTGATCTCCTTTCTGTCTGAAGCCCTGCTGAAGAAGAAGGACTAATTTATTGCCATTGTCTTATGTTCATATTTCTGTTTCAAGTGCTGATTGTCTGTTTAATCCTTACATCATTTTAATACAATCAGTGTTTTTATTCCATCTCATGTGTTCATGATCCTTGCTCTGATACTTGTTTTTACTCTATCTGTAGTTCATACTCCTGTTTGTTTTATTGATCTGTTACTGTTTTTGCTCTATAATTCCCTTTTGATTGATGACAAAAGGGGGAGTATTAAATCTAACAAAATCTGGAGTGATTACAGGATTCAAGGGGAGTACATGAAATAGTCCAAAGCTGTGCTGTCTTAACTTCTGAGAAAATCATATATAAAAAGCATCAAAAAGGATATATTTGTCCCAGGGGGAGCTAAATCTTAATCTCTCAATTTTGCATAATTTAAGTTAAATTTGTCATCATTAAAAAGGGGGAGAATGTTGAGTCTCAAAATATCATAAAGAGGTTTATGATGTTTTAAAGACTGAAATTTCTCTAAGTTTTAATGATCAACAAATTCAACTTAAGTTGTTTCTCATAAGATACAATTGTCTAAATTGTTTATCTATGATTTTCAGCAAGAAGCCTACTATATAAGACTAAGTGTTGGATCCGTCTGAAGAAGCTGATGCTGTCTGAAGATGATCAACCCGTCTGAAGCATCAAAGCCGTCTGAAAGCTTTTGATGACGTGGCATCTCGTGTCTGAAGCTGTGACAATCCATGTACCTCTGCACGTTTTTCACGCATGTTCTCTGCTGCAAACAGCTGACACCTGTGCAATGCAATTCAAGCACGTTCTCTGTCACAACGTGTCCTCTGCTACGCAGCAATTGCAGCAGCAACAAAGAGCACCTTTTTGGCAGGAGCTAACCTTGTAAAAATGTCAGAAATTGTCAGGGAATATCAGAATATGTCAGAGAATATTCTGTACTGCAGCAGCTGTCTCACAACGGCTAGCATTGATTTCACAAACCTAAGAGTCTTAAATGATTCAAATCATTTGGTTATAAATACCCCCTCATTTGAAGACCAACAGAGAGAGAGCAACATAGCAAAAGAACAGAAACTCTGCAAGTTTTTCGCTGAAACACTCTGATAGATTTTTATTATCTTTGTACACACATATTGTATTATCCTGAGCATACCTCAGTCATCTTTGTACATCTGTAACTGTTTAAGTCTCAAAACTGATATAGTTTGTGAGCTTAAGCATTTCTCTTATTTGTATTTCCTTTTGAGCCTGGAGAGGCTTGTCTGAAAAAGAATACTTGGTTGTAGAGCCTGAAGAGGCTTGATAGAAAAGAATACTTGTAATCTTGCAAGATTAAGAGAAAATCCAAGTGCTAGTTGGCATTGGGACTGGACGTAACTCACAAGTGGTAGTGAGTGAACCAGGATAAATTCTGTGGCTAAGTTTCTCTTCCCTTTTCTTTGTCATTTCAGTTGTAAACTAATTAAGGGGACTGAATATTTTATTTAATATTTTAAAAAGAAGAAACTTCGTTTAGAACCATTTTAAAGCAGTCTGAAACCAACTTCAGACAGCTAACTAAAAACTTCAGACAACCTTCTAGTAACCTGTCTGAAAATCTGTTTTTGTAAATCTGTTTTCGAAAAGCTTCTTAAAATATTTAGAAACACTATTCAACCCCCCCTTCTAGTGTTTCCCTGTGTTCCTACAGAGTCAACTTAGGAAAACTTTGTTTTCCTCTGGGGTCACTTAAAGGATGGAGTACCGTCATATGAGAGAGTAAGGGGGAGAAATCTCACAGGACTAGAAGGTAGTGAACATTGAGAGATCTGAAGACTGCAAACCCCTAACTTGGGAAGAATAGAGGGGGAGGAACCCCTTAGGTCGTCCTTAGGAATAGAGTGGACCTTCAAGAGTAGCACGGTAACCGAGGGGTCGAATGATTGGGTAGAAGGGGACGTTCAATGGATCGAGGACCCAAATTAGAGAAACCTAGAGCAGAGGCTTAGAATCTCAAGCTGAGGAGAGGGCAATTGGGGACTCAGCGTTCTTCCAAGGGACAATGCCATTCCAAGGGAGAGTCTGAGTCCCTAAGGGGGGTTGTTCTTCCGAGGAGGATTAGAGCAACCGACGAAAAGAACCCCGGTGCATCCTGATTCCTGACACTGTCAAGATGTACCAAGTCTAGGAAAGATTTTTGGAGGTTAGATGGGCATGACCAGGCAACCATGTTCATCCCTATGGGACTAGTAGATTAGCAGGCCAACATAGAGCACCAAAATCTTCAGGACCCTTTCGACCTCTAGGAATTCTAGTGTAGGAGCAGAAAGAGAACGTCATTGACCCATGGGAATAGGATCCATTCAAAATACACTCACTCACTCAGTCAATCATCACATGTGAATAACATCATCATACGAGTGTCTTACTTCCATCTTCGCCCTTCACAAACAACTTGGTGTCACTCTACAAGTCCCATTGAAAGATAGTGGTAATTCAAACTTTAAATCCTGACACCCAAGCGTTCTTCCTTATCACCCAACTTCGCCCAAAGCAAACAAGACTCCAACCAGCACTAGTACAGTGAAACGAGCGCACGACTGAAAGTCAATTTGCCATGTCTTATTCCTAGGTGGCGGTTATCCAGATTTTCTAGAATAAGTTTTCAGGACCAAAAGTCATATCTTAGGAGTGCCTGTATTTCCAGTTTCCGAGGAGGTTGTCAAGGGCAGTAACCACCCTATGCGTACCTTTCTACACGACACCTCCTTGTGAGAAAGATGAAACCATTCTAGGTGATGATCAGTAAGAGAGAGTCAGCACGGGTCACCTTTTCTCGTTGCGATCTATTTATCGTTTCCACTGTTCCTGGAATTTGAGGTTGTGGCTTATGCCCAACTTCAACTCCTTGTATGTCAGCAGGAACTGATTAGGGATCACGCACCAATCACCCCAACGCCTTTCTTTTCTCATTTCACTCTTTGTTGTGGAAGAGAAAAGGAAGAGCATCATGTGTGCACCTGAGACCAACTTGTCTTTTCCTTCACCAAACCCTCAACCCTATCAAATCAAATTTCACCCCTTTATGCCTGGAAGTTATACCCCTCATGATTTGAATCCAAACATCTTGAAATGAATGCAATCGGATAAATGCTTTTAGTGTCACCGTTAGTTACACTTTTCATGTCTGGAGCAAATCATATATGAATAGTTGACGTTGACGCCTATCAAGAGGAGATAGGTATTCGAATCAAGACCAGGAGGGAGTTATTGGACTAGGAGTGAAGTGGGTAGAGACTCGAAATTTTAGGGGGAGGTAGAGAAAGCAGTTGAGAACACCTTATAATGTAGGAAAGTAGTTGAGGATACCTTATGGTGTAAGGGGTAGAAACATGGGGTTAACTCGTTAAATCCCTAATGATATAGAGTAATAAGCTAGTAGAGCTTAGGATTAGAACGACAATTTTGAGGACAAAATTAATTAAGGGGGAAGAATTGTAACATCCAAAAAATTAGAACCTTAGGAAGTATAGAAGAAATCATAAGTTAAGGGTCCTGTTAGAAAAGAAGGATTGGGAATTGAATGAGAGTTTAGGGTTTTAGAGGGAATTTAAGGGAGAGACTAAGTGTTAAGGCCAAATATCAATTTGGATGGAACTTAGGAGAAATTAAGCTAGGATATAAGGATTTAAAGTTTATAAAAATGAGGAAATAAGAGGAAGAAGTTTTGATTAAGGGAATTGGATTGAAGAGGTTTAAAACTGTTAATAAGGGCATAACTCTTTCCCTTTTCACTCGAACAAGAAATGGTTCGCTTGAGCGAGTAGAAATGGAAATTTGAAGTTTCCATTTTGTGATATTTTCGCTCTCGCGACAAAATTCTCTACGAGAAAATGGGGTAATTTTCTACTGATATTTTCGCTTAAGCGAGAAAACTCTCGCTCAAGCGAAAAAGAAGCACAGAATAGGGAGTCTTCTGCTTGGTTTTCACTCAAGCAAGAAGGAGATTGCACAAGCAAAAACAAGATTCTCGCTCAAGCGAGAATCAGACAGAAGCTCATTGTCTGATTTTCGCTTGAGCAAAAATTCATGATTTCAGTTTTAAAAACAAATTGAGCCGTTAGGGCTTATTTTTCTCATTCTCTCCCTCATCTCCCTTTGTGCCCTAGAGGAGAAACGTGAAGAGGAGAAGGAAGGAGAGCTTGGGAGCGAGGAATCAAGGAAGAAGGAGACCTAGGAGGCCTATCTCATCCCCTCAAGACCTCAATCTTCTACTCTAGAGGTGAGTGTGGTTCACCCACTCACTTTCATTTTCCTATGAAGCCCTAAATGATCCATATTCTCTCTTTCCCTTTCCCTTCCGCTTTTGCTTGTGTTTTACTTGATTGATGAGTTTATGTGTTTGCCCTTGGGTTATGTGTGGATTGAATTTGTATGTCTTAAGAAAATGCTCTAGCCTAGGGATTTGGTATGAGGAAATTGTAGGAAATGCATGAATATGCCTTGAGCTTCATGATGGAATGTGTAACTTTATTTAATTCATCTACACATCATGACATTCCACATGTTACGAACTTCATGTATTTACGAAAAGAGAATTTCATGGATCTTCTGACCAAATAGAAAATAGGAATTTTCATAGGCATTTGGCCAAGAGGAAAAAAGGGTTTTCAAAGAAAAATATAACGCATTGCATCCTTGAGTTCTAATAAAACGACTCTTAGGTCTTTATGGCCACAAGAACTATGGTTCTTGTTTTCAGGTTCTGAGGGCTCAATTCTTAAGAGGATAAGTGAAAAGACACCCTCAGTGTGGGATTAACACAAGAGTTTACCGTGTGCTTGAATGATTGCATGGTGTGTATATAGATATTAAACTCATTATATGTATTTATATAGATATTAAATGCTGTATTTTCATTTGCATGTTACCCTACACTATATGCATGATCACATTCACTGGGACGTTAGTCTCACCACACGTTTGGGGGTTTTCATTTTAGATGTGCAGGGTTCTCCATCGGAAGCATGGCTAGATAGCTTGGGAGCTCTTTAGTGGATTAGCCCACTTGGCTTATTGTTTTGCCTTGTTAAGAGGCTTTTGGATTTGTATATGTTTAATTGTATGTTGAATTTAACATGAATTATTAGTGTTATAATTCGGGCTACTGGTTGGCATTTAAGTTGTGTTTTTTTAAAATGAAATCATGGTTTGAGCTTATGTAATTGTCGGAATTACATGAGTGTTTTGGATGTGATTGTGAACGATATCAGTAATGTCACGAAAAATAATTTTGTAAATTCAGGAATATGCTTCCAACGGGCATTATTTCTTGGTTTACGGAATTAGGATGTTACATTGTCTACAACCATGACTTGGGTGTTGCCTAATATGGCCATTCCAAGAGTACCTATCAAAGAGATTGAGAAGTAGAAGGAGAAGAAAATCTACACCACATCTCTATAATGTGGTTGAACACAATTACTTGTACAGTTTCTTTGAACAAGAACATATCTGACGTTCAAGTTCATTCTTTTTTTATCACTTAGTGTTAGAGCCTGAAGAGTCTAGGTGAGCAAAGAATACTTGGGTAGAGCCTGAAGAGGCTTAACTGTAAAAGAATACTTGTAATGTTGAGTGATTAGTGGAAAACATAGTAGTTGGTTTTGGCACTGGGACTGGACGCTGCTCAATGTGGTTGTGGGTGAACTAGGATAAATACCTTGGCTAAGTATTCTTATCCCTTAAACTCATTATATATTTGTGGGCTAACCTAAGGGGACTAGAACTGTGATTATAAAGTCTTATTGCTCTTAGGAAAATTTAAACAGTTTATAAAAACTCTTGTCTGAATTTCTTCAGATAAGAGAACCCACTTCAGAGAGCCTTTAAAAACCTTTCTGAAATTTTCTCTAAACAAGCTTGTTGCGAAAATCCATCTAAAACTGTAAAAGTTTTAATAAACACAATTCAACCCCCTTCCTGTGTTTACCTATGTATTTACAGTTGATATCAAAGCTCGACCTCTGGGTTGAGCACCTGACAAGTGAAGAGGAGTACGTCCTATCTTGATGGAGACCTCAACAAGCAACAGTCACTACATCACAGAAGGAGCTTTTGTGACTAGGTCCCCAGCCTTCAATGGTGAAGGTTATCACTATTGAAAGGACATGATCAAGTTATTTATATAGAGTCAAACAACATAGATCTTTTGGAGGTTTTCATTGATGGTGACTTCGTTCCTATGCGCGCAAATCTTCCCATTCCTAAGTTAGAATGTACTTGCGAGCAGAGGGTGAGAGTTCAACTTAATGCTAAAGCCAAACTTTATCTAGTTTGTGTTCTGAACAAGCCTGAGTACGAGAAGGTTCAAGGATGTACTTTTGCTAAGTAGATCTGGGATACCTTAGCCTCAGCTCATGAAGGTACAGAGAACGTCAAGTAGTAAAAGATAAGCATACTTGTACATCAGTATGAGATGTTCAAGATGCAAGAATATGAGATTATTGATAAATTTTTTGGTAGATTTCAAACAATCGCTAATTGACTTAAGTCCTTAGGAGAAACCTATGATTTAGGATATCATAATAGGAAAATCCTAAGGAGCTAGCCCAAGCAATGGAGACCTAAGGTTACTACTATTCAGGAAGCTAAGGATCTTAACTCCCTGATGATAGAAGAACAGTAGAGATCCCTTAAAGTCCATGAACTGGAACTTGGGGAGGACGTGAGTAAAAGAAATCTTTGGCACTCAACACCAAGACCAAGAACTTCAGACAAGGAGCCATGGAAGCCATGTAAGCTGAAGAAGTTTTAGACGACAGCGTCTAAAGAGAAGTCTGAATATGATGATCTAGCTCTGCTGAGCAGGAAGATTAAGAAGATGCTCCAGAAGAAAGGAAGATTCAGAAAGGAGCGAGGGTTTAGAAACAAGAAAGATAGATTCAACAAGGAGGCTTCCACATTTGAGAAATGACATATTGTTTGCTATGAGTGCAAGCAACATGGTCACACCAAGGTTGAGTGTCCTAAGCTCAAGAATCCATCCTTCCAAAAGAAGAATTCTTCAAGAAGAAGGGACTGATGGTCACCTGGAAAGACCTTGATGATTCCACCATATCTATGTGTTGCAGGGAACTAGATTATGCCATAACAAACCCTTGTATATGGAAGCGTCTATAGAGGGCCTACAGGTTAGGTGTGCATTAGTTGACAATGGATCCGGGGTAAACATACTCCCATCATATCTATTTAGGATGTTGAGTATCCCAGGCATCGATTACGCGCATTAGATGTGACCCTAAGCACATTCCATAGTGAGCATGTGGAGTCACGGGGATGTCAACGATGTGTTGGAAGTAGGCCTGATCAAAACAGTCAACACATGTTAGATAGAAGAGGGAGATCCCAGCTACCACCTCTTGCTGGGGCGACCTTGGATACATCTATATCCGTGTATCCCCTCTACACTTCATCAATGCGTAAATTCCAATTTCAGGGGTAAAGAAATACAGATCCAAGGAGTTAAAGCACCATTTGAGGCGTCAAAAGCACACCTGATTGACGCTGCATTATTTGATGAACTAGTATCTCCTAGAAGTACCCACCTAGGTGCATAACACATCATTTCGTTACAAAAGCATGGAGGAGGCAGCAAGAGCAGAGTTCCACCTCGGCCAACTGAAGCGTTCAAATGGCCAAGGAACAATGGAGGAAATGGGTTAGAGAAGGAGTACTTGCCCAATGGGGAAGTAAGGTGGAGGATCCTATAGGAATCCAAGAGTATGGTGGAAACGCCTCGGCGTCGCTCCATCAGCCCCAAAATAGCCATGGTGTCAGAACAGGAAACAATAGATGTGGACAGTCAAGTTAAAGATGCCCCTAATGAACTCCAGGATATACCAAAACATCAATAAGATGAACTGGAAGAAGGGGATATTGGAGAAGCAAAGGGCAAGAAGAAACAAGTTTTTATCTGTAAATCTCTAAAGAGCGAAGAGAAACAAGGTTTGGTCAAGCTTCTAAAGGAGTTTAGAGAGACGTATTTGCATGAGACTACAACGACAGGCCCGACCTATATACTCATTCGATATCTCATAATTTGGCAGTACGCCCACATACAAAGCCTATCATATGTTAGTACTTTTTATGATTTTCCTTCAAAATATCATTCTCTATGGTCTACAAATTTTAAAATAATTAGAATCGGAATTTAAAAAAATTAAGTACGTAATATAGTCAAATAAATTAATTAAAATATAAAAATAAATTATAAAATTAATAACATAAATGTGAAAACAATTAAATTAATATAATTTTAAACTCAAAAAATTTAAAAATTAATATTATTTAAATGTGGAAATAATTGATATTAAAATCAAGTGTACGGTACTAAATATGGAAATGATTTCACTGAAGATGTGATGAATATTTTAATCAAATGTAGAGTCTTTAATGTGAAACTAATTTCAATGGAGATATAATTAACATTTAATAAATCTGCCGTAAAAAAACATTCGGTATGTTTGTGAGTTGAATTTTGGAGGGAAAGAGAGGGAAGAGAAGCATTTATTGGAAGTCCTTTCCCCCTTTATGTTTGTGAGTTTGAATAATTTACAAATTATTTTCCTCCTTTTCTCCCCCTCCCTTCTCCCTCCAATCCTTCCCTTTCGCTAATCTCTAAACTCACAAACACATTAGTAAAGCAATCAATAAATATTAGTTTTTACAAATTTAATTCAATATTTATTGAAAATTGATCTCAATTGATAAAAAGCCAAACAACATTTATGTTGAAATTTACATGGGATATTCACATTTAAAATGAATCAATAAAATTTAAATATATTTTAAAAATCAATATAATCTATACCTATATAAAGGGAATTCCCCTTTTTTGGTTTCCACTTTTTTCAAACAATAATACCCCTGATTCACGCCCCATTCCGATATACTGAATTCTGGTTTTTCTAATGATAACTTTTTTTTAACACTAATCCTTATTTTTTTCAATTCAAATTCAAATCTTGGTTGATTATATTTTTTCCTATTCTAATTTTAATCCATGTTTCTTAGTTTAAATTTAAAATATTATCCTTATCATTTAAGTCTTGAATTTTTTAAGTAATTTTGAAAAGTGTAGATTAATAATTCAAATTCAAATCCTGATTGATTCTATTTTTTCTATTCTAATTTTAATCCCTATTTCTTAATTTAAATTTAAAATATTATCCTTATCATTTAAGTCATGAATTTTTAAGATTATTTTGTAAAATTTTTTTAGAGAAAGACATTGAAGGAAAAAGGATTTATAAATACTAAGAAGATCAACATAGACATTGCAGCAGAGATCAACAGAAAGACATTGCAGCAGCAAAAATTAACACTTTGAAGAAATTACATACAAGAGGTTGTGATGCGGAAAAATAGAATGGAGAGATTGATAAATACAAATTATACACTTTAATCATCCCTTAAATTTAACCTTTTAATGCATTTTTTATGCTTAATTAACAAGTCATAAGCATATCATGATAATTCAGGTTCATATTGGGCTCAATTACATTTTTCAGCATTAAACTGTTTTCGTATTTCAAGCATAACTTGAGTTCTAGACATTTAAAAATTATGTTCCTTATATTGTAGGAAAGATAAAAGAAATCCCTACAACTTTGATGAAGAACCCAAAAGCTAAATCGGATGGCTAGTGAGTCAAAATGGGCTTGGAAGACGGAATAGTCAACATCATATGAAAACCTGACCAACACTCAATGATTGGGCCATAACTTGGGCTAAAAAACTCCTTTTGGGCTCAAACCAGCGGCATTTGAAATCTAAGATCCATAGATTGATTTCATATGAAGACAACTCTCTTGGATTCTGCCAGATTGGGGATGATATGCTTGGTTCAAGTGGGAGACAAGTAGGTGAATGATAGCTAGAGTAGGTGAATAATTCAAAGTAATGGAAAAATGCATTAGGTAATTGATCAATAAGTCCATTTGTGGACAAAACATACTTAGTCATGGCTTAGTGATCATGTTTGGAATGGCATCTTTTCCCCTCCTATAAATAGGAGGGCTTGCTAAGGAGAAGAGCATCCAAGTTGTAGTAGAAATTACTAAGAGTTTCATTTACTCTTGTTCATCTTTTTGTAAAGTCTTCATGGAAGGCTAAGTTTTTATTCAATTCAAGGAGTCAAGCTTATTTTCAGCTTGGTTTTGAGGTTTGATCTTCATTTACATGCTCATTGAGTTACATCTACCTTGCTTTTCTACTCCACTTGCTTCAATTTCAAATTTCTTTTATCAAAGCTTGATTGGTTAACATGTTTTGGTTATGAAATTTGTTATTGATGTATGTTGTACTCTTGATTGGTTAATCATCATACAACGTTTAAAAAGCATAGAGTAAACTATTAAATTGAAGGTGTTCATTTAATTATTTACTTCAATTGGGTTCCGATTATAAAATTGATTTGGATCTAACATAAGATTTTATGGTTATTTGATCTTGTTAATCTTAATCAATTGAATTCTGGAAATTATTTCAGTAGTGAATCCGAGATCATTGTAGGGGTTCCTCATGATTCTAAGTTGATAGATTTAATCTCTTGAATGCATGTTATTAATAACCAATGATTTACCATGAAAATAGCCTCTGAATTCCTTGGATTGATATTATCTTGAATTGATTCAACCTTTGCTTTTAACTTGATCTTTTCTTTTCTTTTCTTCAGTTTATTCCAATCAATCAAACCCCCCCAAAGAAGGATTAATTTGAGTGGATCTTCAGGGTTCGACCCGGTTTATACTATTCTATTACAAGTAGTTTGCAGATCGGAGAATTATAATTATAATTTTGTGCAGGTTCGACAACTGTCAAAATTTTGGCGCAGTTGCCGGGGATCCACTTGATAGTATCCTTTTATTTAATTTTTTTTTGTGATTTTTTTTTTGTTCTTTTCTCTTCTTGTGTGTTGCTAGTTTATGACTAGATCTTCTACTTCAAAATTAATTGAATTTGATCCAGAAATTGAAAGAACTTTAGATAGATCTAAGAGAAAATTGTTTTCTCAAGTTAAACAACCTGTTGATATCAATCAATTTGAACAAATGGCTAACAATGTGCAGGATAGAACTTTGAGGGAGTTGGCTGCTCCTGATGTTACATACCAACCTTTGTGAATTCAATATCCAAACTTAGATGTTGATTTTGAACTCAAATCTGGTTTAATTCACTTGCTTCCTAAATTTCATGGTCTTGCAGGAGAAGATCCACACAAACATCTAAAAGAGTTTGAAGTGGTTTGCTCCTCCATGAAACCTCAAGGAGTTGCTAAGGAGCATATCAAATTAAGAGCTTTTCCTTTCTCACTTACTGACGTTGCTAAAGATTGGTTGTTTTATCTTCCTGCAGGTTCTGTAACATGTTGGAATGACATGAAGAAGACATTCTTGGAGAAATACTTCCCTGCTTCAAGATCTAGTGCTATCAGAAAGGAAATTTCCGGAATTAGGCAAATGACTGGAGAGACTCTGTACGAGTACTGGGAGAGATTTTTAAAGTTGTGTGCCAGCTGTCCACACCACCAAATAAGCGATCAACTTTTAATCCAATACTTTTACGAAGGATTATTGCCTATGGAAAGAACCATGATCGATGCAGCAAGTGGTGGTGCATTAATGAACAAAAGCATCCATGAAGCAAGAAGCCTTATCTCTACCATGGCTTCCAACACCCAACAATTTGGGACCAGAATCACGCCAACTCAAGCAGTGAACGAAATTCAAGTGTCACAGGTAGAACAACAAAGGCTGCAAAATAGACTTGATGAGCTAACATCCTTAGTGAGACAAGTGGCAGTAGCTCAGCAACAACCTTCTCAAACACAACAACTACTTTTGCAAGCACCGGAAAAGGTATGTGGTATCTGTAACTGCTCATCTCATCCAACTGATGATTGCCCTAACATTCAAGCAGGTGAATCTGTTGTTGTAACTGGAGCTTTCCATGGGAGATCACAACAACAACAACGTTATGATCCTTACTCAAATACATATAATCCTTGATGGAGAGATCATACAAATTTGAGATGGGGTAACAATACAAGACCACAACCCCAACAACAGTTTCAGCACAATGCAGGCACTAGTAGACCATCTTACCAGCAACCTGTGAGACATCAAATGCATCAACAAAATGGTGCAGCTCAGCAGCCTCAACAACCTAACTCTGAACCTTCACTAGAAGATCTTGTAAAGCAAATGGCTGCAACAAACCTGCAATTCCAACAAAGGACTGAGGCTACCATTCAGAATTTAGAGATTCAAATTGGACAACTTGCCTCTTCACTAAATGAGATGCAATCTAAAGGTTCTGATAAGTTGCCTGCTCAACCAGTGGTGAACCCCAATGTCAATTCAATTTCCCTTCGATCTGGAAGGGTGATGGATGAGGCAAACATATAGAAAGCTGCTAAAAAACCAAGACTTCATTCAAACAATGCACCGGATGATACAAAAGTACAACCATTGGATCATGCAGAAGGAGTAAAGCCATTAGATGATGATGCATCTTTTCGAAATTCTGAGAAAAGTATGCAGTAGAATGTACCACTACCATTTCCTCAAAGAGCTGCAAAATCCAGGAAGGTAAACGAGATGGAGAAAGAGATCTTGGAAACCTTTAGGAAAGTGGAAGTCAATATTCCACTTCTGGAGGCAATTGAGCAGATTCCAAGATAAGCTAAGTTTCTCAAAGACTTGTGCATACACAAAAGAAGGCTGAAGGGAGATGAAAAGATTAGTATGGGGCAAAATGTTTCAGCCATCATTCAACAAATGCCCACAAAGTGCAAAGATCCAGGGACGTTTACTATCCCTTGCATAATTGGCAATTGTAAATTTGAAAATGATTTGTTAGATTTAGGTGCTTCAATTAATGTTATGCCTATGTCTATCTTTAACTCTCTTGCCATTGGACCTTTGCAGAGTACAGGTGTTGTCATCCAACTAGCTAATAAGAGTAATGCATACCCTGCTGGACTTATTGAGGATGTCCTTGTTAAAGTTAATGATTTGATTTTCCCTACAGATTTCTACATTTTGGATATGGAGGGAGAGTCTAAATCCAATAAGGCTCCGATTATTCTAGGAAGACCATTCCTTAAGACAACTAGAACAAAGATTGATGTCCATGCAGGAACTCTTTCCATGGAGTTTAGAGATGATATTGTCAGATTTAATATATTTGATGCTATAAAGCATCCCATGGAAGAGAACTCAGTTTTCATATTGAGTTACTAGATGATCTGATTGATGATACCTATTCTGAGCTGTTTAATGAAGATTTCCCTTCTTTTGCTGATTTACATGATGTTTACACCTGTAACAATTGTGTAGATTCTCTATTATGTCCTGTTTGTGCTGAGATTGATACTTACTTGCAGGAGGATTTTCATGATGCAGGTAGTATACATTATGATGATGGTGTACCTGTTGATTCAACATTGCTAGAAGGTAATGATTTGATTAAATTGGATGTTGTTGAGTTACAAGTTGCAGATGCAATTCCATCCACCAGGACACTTCCCTCAATTGAGCAACCACCTACATTGGAGTTCAATCAACTCCCAAAGCATTTGAAGTATGCTTATTTAGAGGAGAATGAAAAGTTTCCTATGATTATTTCAACAAGTCTTCAGGCTGAGCAGGAAAAAATGTTGTTGCAAGTCTTAAGGAAGCATAAAAGGGCAATTGGATGGACCTTAGCTGACATTCCTGGTATTAGCCCTTCTATGTGCATGCATAGGATCTTACATGAAGATGGAGCTAAACCAATAAGGCAGCCACAAAGACGTCTGAACCCTCTAATTTTGGATGTCGTGAAGAAGGAGGTGACCAAGCTTTTACAAGTCGGCATCATTTATCCTATATCTGACAGTCACTGGGTAAGTCCGGTCCAAGTGGTCCCAAAGAAGACTGGTCTCGTAGTAGTGAAGAATGACAAAAATGAGCTTATTCCTACCAGAGTTCAAAACTATTGGAGAGTTTGTATTGATTATAGGAAACTTAACCAAGCAACTAGAAAGGATCATTTCCCTCTACCTTTATTGATCAAATGCTTGAGCTCTCATTATTGTTTTCTTGATGATTTTTCAGGTTATTTCCAGATTCACATTGCACCAGAGGACCAGGAAAAGATCACATTCACCTGCCCCTTTGGAACTTTTGCCTATAGGAGGATGTCCTTCGGCCTATGCAATGCCCCTGGTATCTTCTAGCGGTGCATGGTCAGTATCTTTGCTGACTTCCTTAAAAAGTGCATGGAGGTGTTCATGGACGATTTCACTGTGTATGGTTCTTCGTTTGAAACTTGTTTAGATAAGGTTTTGCATAGATGTATTAAAACTAACCTTGTTCTTAATTTTGAAAAATGTCACTTTATGGTTGACCAGGGTATAGTGTTAGGACATGTAATTTCAAAGAAGGGCATAGAAGTGGATCCTGCAAAGATTGATGTAATTTCTAGTTTACCTTACCCATCTTGCATTCGCGAGATTCGATCATTTCTTGGTCATGTAGGTTTCTACAGATGCTTCATCAAAGACTTCAGCAAGATAGCCCTTCCACTTTCTAACTTGCTACAAAAAGATGTTGATTTTAACTTTGATGACAGGTGTAAGGAGGCTTTTGATCAACTCAAGAAATCATTGACCACAACTCCAATTATCAAGCCACTAGATTGGACACTCCCTTTTGAGATCATGTGTGATGCATCCAATTATGTTGTGGGAGTTATCCTTGCACAAAGAGTTGGAAAATTTCCTCATGTCATATATTATGCTTCTAGAACTTTAGATGTTGCACAAGCTAACTATACTACCACTGAGAAAGAATTGTTAGCTATTATTTTTGCACTTGATAAATTCATATCATATTTGCTTAATTCTAAAGTGGTTGTTTTTACTGACCATGCAGCATTGATGTTCCTATTGAAGAAGCCAGATGCAAAACCAAGGTTAATTAGATGGATGTTGCTACTTCAAGAGTTTGATTTATAGATTAGGGACAAGCGTGGTGCAGAACACATGGTAGCTGATCATTTAAGCAGAATTGAGAGAGCACCTGACTCCCTCCTTATTCATGATTCTTTTCCTGATGAACAGCTTTTGGAGCTGCGTCACACCACCCCCTGGTTTACTGATTTAGTTAATTACTTGGTTGCATTTGTTTTGCTTGCACATGCTTCTAGGGCACAAATAGATAAACTTAAAAGTGATTCTAAATATTATATGTGGGAAGATCCCTACCTGTGGAAATTTTGCAGCGATCAAGTCATTAGGCGTCGTGTGCCAGATCATGAGTTTAATTCTGTTAGTTCAACATGCAACACTAGAAGGGAGGTTGAATAGTGTTTTAATTATTTTGATCAATTTGGAAATCTTGAAATAAATTGTAAAGCCATTAAGACATATTAGAGTGAAAAACTTATAATCAGAGTTCATATAAAAGTGCGAAAGACAAGAAGAACTCATTTTGATAAACTTTGAGACTATACAAGGTTTAATTCAAACATTAACGTGCTATTTTTTTTACGGAAAACATTAACGTGCTTAGTCTCTTAATTGATTAATCTTAAATTATTCAGATGCAACTCAAGATACCCTCTGAAAGATACTACAGAGAATCTTTTCAGAACTATTTCTGAACTACTTCAGATGATTGGTAATCTTCTGAAGTGTACTTCTAACTTCTGAACTGAGACCTTTTCAAATCCATTTCAGAGAGTTATTTCAGAAGTTCTTCAAAGTATATTTTCTGTAATACTTCAAGTGATAAAGACACTTAAGAGCTTAAACAAAGAAACTTAGCAAAACGGAAATCTAATTTTATTAATTTAAAAAAAATTAAACAAAGGACACAAAAACTTAATGACAAGACACAAATAGATCATTGATCATCAGAATGGTCCTCATCAGCCTTTTCTTTTTCAGCCCTGAGCTTTTGAAGCTCCTTCTCAGCAACTCTCAGTCCTTTTGCAAGCCGGGAAACCCTACCATTCACCTTCTTCAGATAGTATGCACCCAACATCATCCTTTTCCTTTTACGAGTCTTCAGGTGGGTAGCATTCGTTTCTTCTTCATTGCGGGGAGCAAAGAGAGGATGAATCACCACCTGATTCTCTGGAGCTTCTTCTCTTTCAGTTAATGTCCGGTCCAATTCAGCATATGTTGCCGGAGTGAAGAAGTCAGGAGATGGTTGGTCAAAGAGACTTTCCACTGGAAATCCCTCGTGCATGAGAATTTTCATGATCAAGGTGTTGTGAGGGTAGAAGTTCTCATTCCCCATCTCATCTCCGAAGGACATCTGAAATAACAGCACCCAAGGGAGATTGATTTTCTTCTTTGTCAGCAAATGTCCCAGCACAAATCTTTCCATCATATTTATCACCTGATTGTTTCTTCCTTTGGGAAGAATACAACAGTTTAGTACAACAAGTAGTGCTCTGGGAGTGCTTAGAAGTTGAGAAGGTCTGAAAGGGGCTATCCGTCTTCTTCCAAAGAGATGTTGATCGAATACGAAGGTTCCACCATGAAGGGATTCCCACCTTTGAAAGTATTGTTCCCCCCTGTCCGGTACACCAATCACCTCAGCAATCAGTTTGGTGTCCACAAACAATGATCTTCCCATCACCTTTGTTTCAATTTCAGTCCTTTCGGGTTCAGATACAATCTTGATATTGTTCCAAAACTCCAGCACACTTTCCTCATGCCAAGAGGAGGAGATGCTGTTGAAATATGGAGTCCATCCAACGGCATCGAAGAATTCAGAAATCTTGTAGTCTGCTTCATCAAATTCTGAGAGATTCACCAGTTTGCAGGGAATGATTCTCTCGTCAAATACAAAGGGATTTGAGTTACTTGAAGATGCAGACACGTTTGCCATGGAGAGAGATAGAACTGTTGAACTTTCGGTGATAGTGATACCTGAAGAACTTTTGCCTTTTAGAGAAAGGATTGAATGAAGTGTAATTTCCATGTTGATCTTCCAATCCTTTTAAATAGGGAACCAGGCGTGCTTCAAGCATTGATGAGAGACGGTTACATGCACTGAACCGATGTGGAGAGTTGTGCATCGTGTCGATTATGAGAAACCGGTTGATGATTCAATGATTCACGTTGCGCCGTATCACATTTATTGACATAATGATTAACATAAATGACTCTTCAACTAATATGCATATGACACACATGACATGCAGCAATTTATTTCATACAAATGTAAACACGCATGCATCAACAATTTCAATAACATAATGTAAATCACACGGCAGTTAAATAACTATATTTAAACTAAACAAGGATAGAAAAGATGTTACCCGTATGAGATAGATGTACTTTCCCTTTTCCATCACGTCCTTCTGAATGATGTCTTAATGCATGAATATTGAGTTTTAAGAAAATGATTTTCCTTTTCTCATTACCATTCTTCAGAGTTACTTCAGCTTGGTGAGATTTCCATCTTCTGAGGATCTACTCCTTCTGCATTGTTAGATGCTCAACCCGAAGGTGAGCTCTGATACCAATTGTTAGTTCCACAGGCAACACTAGAAGGGGGTTGAATAGTGTTTTAATTATTTTGATCAATTTGGAAATCTTGAAATAAATTGTAAAGCCACTAAGACATATTAGAGTGAAAAACTTATAATCAGAGTTAATATAAAAGTGCGGAAGACAAGAAGAACTCATTTTGATAAACTTTGAGACTATACAAGGTTTAATTCAAACATTAAAGTGCTTAGTCTCTTAATTAATTAATCTTAAATTATTCAGATGCAACTCAAGATACCCTCTGAAAGATACTACAGAGAATCTTTTCAGAACTGTTTCTGAACTACTTCAGATGATTGGTAATCTTCTGAAGTGTACTTCTAACTTCTAAACTGAGACCTTTTCAAATCCATTTCAGAGAGTTATTTCAGAAGTTCTTCAAAGTACATTTTCTGTAATACTTCAAGTGATATGAGATCAACTGAACGATTTATTATCTTTGAAGACTTGTTTTATTGAAATTGTTGAGTTAAGTTTATTATGAAAAATACTGTTCAATACCCTTTCAGAAATATAAAACTGTAAATAAAAGAGTTTAAGGGAAAGAAGACTTAGCCAAGAATTTATCCTGGTTCACCCACCAAACCAGTGAGCTACATCCAGTCCCAGGGCAAACCACCACTGGCTTTTCCACTATCTGAATCATAGATACAAGTATTCTCTCTATAGCCTCTTCAGGCTCAACACAAGTATTCTTTCATTTTCAACTGCCTCTCCAGGAAACTCATGCAGTATTCTTTTACAGACAAGCCTCTCCAGGCTTAACAAGTATTCTTTCTTACAGAGCCTCTCCAGGCTCAACACCAAGTATTCTTTCTTACAGAGCCTCTCCAGGCTCAACGCAGAGTATTCTTTCTTACACCAAATGATGTGAACCTTGAGGTTCTATTTTTCATGGACCTTAGAAATTTCTGAATAAAAGAGCACTTTCCTTGACAAACACTTTTCTACCAAAAATTCATCATTTCTATTTTCTTTTCTTTTGTCACGTACGTATTTTTTTCTTTTCTTTTCTTTTTATCTTTGATAATACCTTTTTCTTTGATAAAAAAAATTGAGAACCAAGTAGTAACCTTGCCAAAAAAATATTCACCCTTTAGAAAACTTGATAAATAAATCACTTAGAAACCAAGTTTAACGTATAGGAAAAATATAGATTTTGAGCACAAAAACAAAAGGTAAAAAAACTAGAAGAAGAAGAAATAAAGGATGGGAAAGATAGGAAAGGACGTCACACTTTCAAAGACTTGAAAGATAAGTCCCTGAGAACATACACACAAAGGAAGGATCCTTTGATAAATTCTCAACTCTTGACTAGCAAGAAACTTAGAGAAACACTCTCAAAGTATAGGTAATTTTCTGCATAATTCATTCTTACCTTTCTTGCATGCATGAAGCATGAATTTATAAGAGTTACAAGTGATTCATAAGTCATGCAACCAACTAGGGTTACACGCCCCATTCTTCCCAAAATGTCCCTTAAATAATTCCCATGCATACTTAATTTTTACTACAAAAATAAATAAGGAAAGTAGTAAACTAATTAACTAGAAACTAGGTCTTTTCCTAGCTTGTTTAGCCGCAAAAACCAGCCAGCCTTTCCTTGCACATGTGGCTGAATATTCCTTGATTTGTAACCTCCAAAACATGAAATAATTGGCCATTTGTTTCAGCCATGAAGTGGCCGCCCAAAACAGCCCATGGTGATTAAGTTTGGCTTCAATTTGTAACTCCCAACTCTTGAATGTTGGCTGCCACTTTGATGATCATTCATGCAGCCATTTACCACCTTGTTGGCCCTCCTTGAAGACTCATTATTCAGCCAAAAACAAGCACATGTGGCCGCACACTTGGATGAGGAATTAGGCTTCCATGTAGCTCAAAATATGGCTAGGTTCATGCACTCCTTGCAAGCTTTCTTCCAACGGCTATAAAACATAATTTTAATGCAATTTATCCTCATTATCATCATGTTTTGTAACCATTAAAATAGGAAACATAACCACCCAAAACTTAAACCTTGTGTCTTGTAACTCCCACAAGCTTATTGAAAGCAAAAATTAAACTAATAATTCAGCAAAAACATAAAGAAAATGGCCGCCCACAATTAGCATATGTGACCCACATCATTGGCTTGGAAGTGCTTCAACCGGTAGTTGCATTAAATGCAACTGTAGCTTCATTAATGCTTCCTCCTTCTTCAACCTCCTTTGCCTTTCTTGTTTGCGCCCATGTCATGATTCCTCCTAGTATTTTGACTACTTTGATGTCCTCATCACCAAGCCTCTCCAGGCTCTCACAGAGTATTCTTTATTCCACCAAGCCTCTCCAGGCTCTCAGACACATAAAGTGTTTACAACTCAATCTAAGTTTAAGTTCGTTAGAAACATAAACTCAGATTCTTCTTGTACAAAGTGATTACTGAGTCTAACTCAGGATACATGATTTACAATCTAAGTACAAGGATAAGACAGAGATACAAGTGTGTGAATTAAGTACAATCTCGTCTTCTAAGTGAGGTAAATCTCCCTCAACTAATTGGCTAAGTAGAATATGAAATTATGCTTTAGTCATTTCTTTGGTGAACTTCAAAGTCCCCAGTTTGGTTGACTTGGTTGGTCTACATGATTGTCAATGCCAATCAATATTAATCCATTTTTACCAATTTCTGCCAACATCTTCAAATTTTTTCTTGGGGCTATTTATATGTTCTGATAAAATATAGCCGTTGAAGATTTGTTGCTTACCGTTAAAGAGGAAGTGATTCTGGCTCAAGTAGCCATTGTGAAATAGCTTCTCTAAACAGTTGCTTCTTCTTAAGTAGAATAGGTGTGTAGAGAGCTTTAGCTCTGACACACTACTGATGAGCTCTTTATCCTTGAGAGAATTTCCTTAATCAGATGGATGTCTTCTTTTCTTTTATCTCTCTTCTTCTGCTTTTATGATCCTATAAACTTTCTCTGAATGTGAGGATGTATCCGTTGAGTTTGTCCTTTAGCCCGAAATGTGCAAGCTTCCTTTTTGCTCGGCTTCTGACAATCTGTTGCTTTCTCCTTTCTTTCTTGATCAGAGTTCATTGCTAATGTTTGAATAATATCTTAGCCATTTGAACCACTGATATTCATTTTAATTGAGACTTCTCATATTGGACTTTGTTTAATTAATAAGTATTGAGAGTCTTCAAAATCCAGAATATGCAGATGATATAAGCTCTTCATATTTTTAGATGATTTGTAAGCTTTCATCTTCAGGCATGATATCATTAAATTTCATTTGCTTCATCATATCCATTTCTTGCTTCTTCATCCTTAGAATTCATTCAACAAGATTCTTTCTTCTGTTAGGAGTTGCTTCTTCTCTTCTTCAGACGATTCAGGCTTTGTTCTTCTTTGTCTCTTCTTGTTCTTCTGATGCACAGATGGATAAAGATGGTTGAATAATTATCTTTAGCTAAAACACCTTTTTCGTCATTTTCTGGTTCAGACTTCTGATTTGCTTTTAGGCAGCAGCAGGTGCAGTGTGTCTGCGTACACAGTATCTCCTTTGTTGCAGGTGCAACAGCTTTTGCAGGATTTCCTTATTTGTGCTAGTCTTTTGATCGAGGCAGAAAAGTGTGCCTAACTCTTGTGCTGAAATGGTATAAACCATTGGATAGAGTGTTCTTCATACTTGACAAGTCTTCACGAGATTTTTTCTTGATTCTGTCATCTTCAGCTTTCAGATTACTTTTGTTCAGCTTCAATTCTTCAGATGATAGATGTTCTTCAGACTAGGTTCTTTTGACTTCAAGTCTTCAGATTCTGTGTTGCTTCATCTTCTGATTCTTACATCGTTTTATTTCTTCTGATCTTCTTCTTTTAATTTGTTCTGATCTTCTTCTGATCTTCTTCTTCTTCTAATTCTTCTTCCAATCTTCTTCTGATCTGTTCTGATCTTCTTCTTCTTCTGATCTTCTTCTAATCTGTTTTGATCTTCTTCTAATCTTCTTCTGATGTTTACTTCAGATGAATATTCCAACCTGAAACACAATCAACAAAACAATACCTTTCTCAGTAGAACTTGCTTATATGATCTTATTTGTTAATCATTAAAACCTAAGGATGCTAAGTCTTAAGTCAAGTTTGAATGCTCAAACTGATTTATAGACTTCACAAATTCCATTCTAGATTTTTGCCATACATTTGCATGTGGTGGACACTTTGGACCTCAACGTACTGCTAGAAAGGTTTTGGACTCTGGTTTGTATTGGCCTACCTTGTTTCGTGATGCTTACATGTATTGTAAGAATTGTGAACAATGCCAAAGAATGGGCAACATATCACGAAGAAATGAGATGCCTCAACAACCATTGTTGTTCTGTGAGGTGTTTGATGTCTAGGGAATTAACTTCATGGGACCTTTCCCTAACTCTTTTGGTTTCACTTATATTTTACCGGCTGTGGATTATGTTTCTAAATGGGTAGAAACAAAAGCCACCCGCACTAATGACTCTCATGTTGTGATTGACTTTGTCAGGTCTAACATTTTTAGCAAGTTTGGAATTCCAAGGGCAATCATCAGTGATCAAGGATCTCATTTCTGTAATAGGAATATGGCATCCTTGTTGAAGAAATATGGGGTGATGCACAAGATGTCTACACCATATCATCCTTAAACAAATGGTCAAGCTGAAGTATCCAACAAGGAACTCAAACAAATTCTGGAGAAAACAGTCCAACCGAATAGGAAAGACTGGAGCAAAAGGCTTGATGATGCTTTATGGGCTTATAGAACAACTTATAAAACTCCTATAGGGATGTCCCCTTACCGGATAGTCTTTGGCAAGACATGTCATCTACCGGTAGAGATTGAGCACAAAGCTTATTGGGCTGTTAAGCAATGCAATTTGAACTTGGATAAAGCTGGAATGCATAGAAAGCTTCAATTGCAAGAACTTGAAGAAATTTGGTTAGAAGCATATGAGAATTCTAGAATTTACAAGGAAAAAACCAAAGCATTCCATGACAAGATGATAACAAGAAAATAGTTCATTGTTGGACAAAAAAGTGCTCTTATATAATTCTCATCTTAAGTTGATGTCTGGTAAGTTTCGTTCTAGATGGTTAGGTCCATTTTTGGTTACTAATGTTTTTCCTTATGGTGCAGTAGAGATCACAGATGAGACAACCAAAAAGGTCTTCAAAGTAAATGGTCATCGGCTTAAGCCCTTCTATGAGGGTTTTCAAGAGCATACGGTGGAAGAGGTGCACCTGCACAATGCCACCTACTTGGCTTGACTTGAAGTAGAAATTTCTCTTCCCAATTTTTTTTTGCTATTTTTTCTTGAGTTATTATTGTTAATGATATGTGTTTTTCATTTTGTTGATTATGTGGGGAGAGTTTTCTTGAGTTTTCATTATTTTTATTTTATTGTTATTGTGTTTGTTGTGCAATGCTTCGATTTTGTTCTCCTTAACTATTATATATACAGAACAATCGACCCTTGCACTGAACAAATTTTCTAAAGACAAAGAATGGAGGAAATCCTCGCTAAGCTCAGAGTTCGGTTCCCTACTCTCCCTCAAGACGATCTCAGGAAAATTTACAGATGTAGACTTGAAAGGCTAAGAGCACTGATGCGCTTAGGCCTTCCTGAGGATGTACGTTGGATCATCGAGGCCAAGGTACGCTTAGCGGGTGAATTTCAATATTCATTTGCTAGACATTTGTCAGAAATGGGTAGGAGTTCTTTTTCTAAAAAAAGAAGAGCAAAAAGAATGCAAGTTTGTTATATGTGTGCAAGATGGAATTGTAACTCGAGATGTAAGAATGTCGGAATGACTTCTATAAATCGAGAAGACAAAATTAAATTCATTAAGGATGGACTGAGTAAGGAGTCTTTGGATAACATTATCCAGGCTCGTGACACGCATCCTAGTGGACAGGTTCAAATGGTTCTTCTTGATTTAGCTGAATTATTCCGAAAGGAGAAGGAACAATATAGTCTTGGGAATTTGACTCTAAAAGACCCTGTTTGCCAGTTTATAATAAAATTGGATGGGAAGAAAATCCCTGACTCATAGAAGGCGTTCAAGTCGTTACTGGACGAAAAACCAGAGGAAGATGTGAGCCAAAATCACAACTACTGTTCATATGCATGCGCATTTTTTTCAGTTGTATCTTTTTGACTTTATAATTCACGCTTGTCTTTAATTTGTTTTGAGTTTTCTTTTCAGCTGATTCTTTTATACTTTATAATTCACGCGTATCTTTGTTTATCCTTACTTGTCTCTTCACTGACTAACACTTAATAAAAAAAGAAAAAAAATTGACAATTTGATCTTTGTACCGGTTATTTCATCTTTATAAATTCTCACTCTCAAATGATTGGTACAAAAAAATGTCTTCCTTTAAAGAAACTGCAGGACCATCTACTCGCAGATTCCACAGTATCTGTGTCTTTGGTGGAACCAATCTCGGAAAGGATGAAGCATTTCGGCATGCAGCTTATGACCTTGGTAAAGCTTTAGCTGCTAGAAAGATCAATGATGTGTATAGAGGGGGAATACAAGGCCTGAAGGGTTGTACAGCAGGAACTGCAATCACAAGAGGGAGCCAAGTTTTGGGTGTTGTTCTAATGGATGGTAATAACCAGAAGACCACAAACCTTATCCTAGGCACCGTACTGAGGGTTTCAACAATACAGGAACGTATGGCACAAATGCTATACAAATGTGATGCATTTATTGCATTACCTGGTGGTCTCGGAACCTTAGAAGATATCTTCACCGTTGTGTCTTGAGCCAATTCTAACTTCCACCAAAAGCCATTAGGGTTCTTAAATGTTAATGGTTTTTATAATGGTTTGTTAAGTTTTCTGGAATAGGCTATGCATCAATGATTCATACCTCAAGGACTGCAAAGAATCATGGCATGCTCTTCAAATGCTAACGAACTTCTTGAACAAATGCAGAACCTTTCACTTGGACCTCATGCATCAGAAAAGCAGGTGGACAAGAATAACAAAGATGATGGATGGAAGGAAGATCCTGATACCACTCTCCGGTTGTAACTTTCCTTCCTCTTAAAGTTGTGCTTGTATAGTTTTTCATTTAAATATCAATTTTCAAAAAAAAAACCAATCTATTAAGACATTAGGGACAATGTCTTGATTAGGTTGGGGGATGGAAAAGATGGTCCATTTTTATTTTAAAAAAAAAATTAATAGGATGGAAGAGTAAGGAGTTATGCTTAACTCTTGATACGTATCCCGTTAGTTAAAAAAAAAAGAATTTGTGTTTTTGTTTTAAGCTTTCCAATAAAGTTAACAAGTGTAAAACAAAACATAGAAAAAGAGGTGATTTTAAGATTTTTATAACATGATTGAATTGATTCCTAACATCTTGAAATTAATTGGTTTGGCAACAGAGATTTGAATTGAATGGATCAATTTTGATAGTTATTAGCCGTGAGGATTTGAGCCTTGTTGACATATTGAACTTTCTTTCTTGTGTGATTTTCACCCATGGATTTTGTTACTTCAGAACTTGCTTTGATTCTTTTTGAAACTACTCTTGCACATGCATGAACAAAAATGATTGAGGCAAATTTTTCTTTCACCTGAATAAATTACCTAGTTAAATAGCCAACCTTACATTATTTTCCTTTGAATCACCCTTCTTAGCCTTATTTGTTGTCTTTTGTTCCATACTTAAGTATAAAACCAAACTTTTACCTAACCTTATAGAATAGAAGAGTATTGGATTTATCATAAGAATGGATTCTTGAACAAGTGTGGACGAATGTTAATCATGTGGGTTGCTACATACTTAGTGCTTCTTTGTTATGTTAAAAAAACTAGAAAAAAAAGAAAAGAAAATAAAAGAAAAAAAGGAAAGAAAAGAAAAAAGAAGATATGCAAAAGAATGAAGAATCCAAATGATTGAATGATGTACTTAAACTTCAATGTTTGATTTCATATGTATCTATCACACTTGTTACTTGGATTCATTCTCCAAACCTCTTTTACTCTCTTTGGTTTAACTTGTCATATTTGTTTGTACCTCTCCATCATTGTCACTCCATTAGTACCCTAATAAAGACCTCTTGATTTGTGGATGTATGTGTAATTTGCAGTGAATAAGTAGAAGATAAGAAAGCTTATGATAGTACAATTTTCATGGGTCTAATTTGAGAGAAACACAGACCTTTTAAACACTTGAGAGATTGAGAGTAATTCCTGTGAGGTTCTATCAATTTGAATCCACTATTTTCAATTGAAGTTGCCTTTATATTTTTCAGATGCATAAATATAAGAATTCATGAATGTTATGATGTCTTGTAATCACCTCTAGCTCATGTTTTCTTTACATTTCACTAATTTCATTGGAAAACACCTCTTTGAGTCAATAATTTATGCTTGTTTCCAATTTTTCCCAGGACGTGCAAAAGGTAAGTGTGGGGGAATTTGATAAATACAAATTATACACTTTAATCATCCCTAAAATTTAACATTTTAATGCATTTTTATGCTTAATTAACAAGTCATAAGCATATTATGCCAATTCAGGTTCATATTGGGCTCAATTACATTTTTCAGCATTAAACTGCTTTCGTATTTAAAGCATAACTTGCGTTCTAGACATTTAAAAATTATGTTCTTTATATTGTAGGAAAGATAAAAGAAAGCCCTACAACTTTGATGAAGAACCCAAAAGCTAAATCGGATGGCTAGTGAGTCAAAATGGGTTGGAAGACGGAATAGTCAGCATCATATGAAAACCTGACCAACACTCAATGATTGGGCCATAACTTGGGCTAGAAAACTCCTTTTGGGCTCAAACTAGCGGCATTTGAAAGCTAAGATCCAGAGCTCGATTTCATATGCAGACAACTCTCTTGGATTCAGCCTGATTGGGGATGATATGCTCGATGCAAGTGGGAGACAAGTAGGTGAATGATAGCTAGACTAGGTGAGTAATTCAAAGTAATGGACAAATGCATTAGGTAATTGATCAATAAGTCCATTTGTGGACAAAACATGCTTAGTCATGGCTGAGTGATCATGTTTGAATGACATCTTTTCCCCTCCTATAAATAGGAGGGCTTGTAACATCCTAAATTTTATTAGGTAAAATATTAATTAAATTAAATAAATGAGTAGAGGAAATAATTAATTAAATAGATGAATAAATAATAGAATTAATATTATTATTAGTTTTATACGTAAAGTTAGTTTAAATTTAAAAATAAGAGAAGGGAGTTGAGAGTGGGCCCAAGCCCAATAAGGCATTCTAGTAAGGAGGGGTTATCAGTTCACCCTAATCCTTATTCGTATTATCGTCAGAGAGCGAAACGCTAAGGAGGGGAGAAACCGAGTCTCAAGAGAGGATTGATGCAGAGTGAGCATCAAGAACCAAGAAAGAGACTTCCTTGCTATAATCGATCTTCACTTAAGGTACGGTGGGGGAGAGGGTGCTGCTTGTATATGCATGTAGGGGTGCTTGGGTAGTGATTTAAGACTAGAAATTCGTATTGATGTATATTATAACTGAGAATGGATGATATAAACTGTGACTTATGGATGATTGAATGATTCTTGATGAATCTTGAGTGATTTGAATGAGAATAATGAGAATAGTAAAAATGGGTTAAATAAGGGTTTGATGATTTGGGGTTTTGATGGGAAAACCATATAAAACTGTTAAAGATTGATGATTTTGATGAGTTTGATGAATATTGATGATTATGAATGGTGTTTTATCGAAAAGAATTGATTAGAGATTGAGTGGAGGGGTTTATAGATGTTAGAAATCGTGAAATCTGCGATCTGCGTCGCGGGTAATCGATTACCAGGTGTGGTAATCGATTACCAGGGTGTTCTGGGCAACCTAGAAGTGTTGTTTGTTCGCTGGTAATCGATTACAGGATTGTGGTAATCGATTACCAGAGAGTTTGTTTGCAGGTAATCGATTACAGGGATGCTGTAATCGATTACTAGTGTGTTTGCTTGCAGGTAATCGATTACAAGGTGGTTGTAATCGATTACCAGAGACCTTGTTTACAGGTAATCGATTACTAGAGGTTGGTAATCGATTACCAGAGTGGATTTTGAGAGCCTAAGTGCTTGATGATGGGTGATGATGCTTGATAATGCTTTATATTGATTATGGTGTGATAATTAATGATGTTGATGATATTTTGGTATGCATAATGATTGGTGAATATGCAATATGAATGATGATGTTTGGTATGCATAATGATTGGTGAATATGAAATATGACTGATGATGTTTTGGTATGCATAATGATTGGTGAATATGCAATATGATTGATAATATTTTGGTGTGCATATTGGTTGGTGAATATGCAATATGATTGATAATATTTTGGTGTGCATATTGGTTGGTGAATATGCAATATGATTAATGATGATGTTACTTAAGTTGTGCGGGCCCATAGAGGGGGTACAACTTAAAAGAGATGTCTTGAGCATATGTGATGAGATCTGAATTGTGCGGGCCAATAGAGAGGGTACAATTCGGGAGGTGAATTGAGTTGTGCGGGCCCATAGAGGGGGTACAACCCAGGGGATCAAGATGGGGCGTTCGATGCACGGGCCCATAGAGGGGATGCAACCTAGGGGTGATTTGTACTGGCCCATAGAGGGGGTGCAACCTAGGGTCAAATGTCATTGTGCGGGCCCATAGAGGGGGTACAACCTATCGGATTGTGTGTGGTGACTCCGGTAGACTATCTTGGTACTAACTAGAGTGATTGACGAGGTGCACCCATTGTGCGGAGTTCCAAGTCATGAACTTTGGGTAGGTGAGGGTGATGGGTTTTGGTGCATATGATAATGTGTTATACTCAATGATGGTATTGAGTTATATAATGTAGTTGATGAGTTTGGTAAATATGATGATGTGTTATACTCAACGATGGAATTGAGTTATATAATGATGTTGATAAGTGTTGATCCATACATGATGGGTGTACATGTGTTATATCTGATAATGATATTGTGTTATTAAATGATGTTATGAATATCGATGATGAATGAGTATTATGTGAGTATGTGATTACTTTGGTGAATGATGGTATGAGATTATATGTTGATTTAGATGAATAGCTATATGATGATTTATAGATGATTCTTATCTGATGGATTATTTGATGTTTTGGTATGAGGTATGATGTATGATGATGTTGTTTATATGTGGGTGAGGATAGGGTAGCCTCCTATATGTATGTATGAGTAGTATTCTTTTCCTCACCATTATACTGTGGATATTTTTTTACAGGGGTTGATGATGACACGACTGGTGTCGAGTTTGATTAAAGGGAGTGTGTTCTGATACATGTGACATCAAGGCATAATAGTAGGGTTATTTCTTTATGTTTCTAGTTAGGAAAGTTTTTGGTGTAAACTGTTTTGGATGCCTTGCACGACAAGCAGGATGTTTAGGTGTTTTATTTCTTTGGAGATTCTGCTGCATGAGTATTTGGAATACTTTTAACTTCTATTTCATTTTAATTGAGTTGTTTTCGAACTAATGGGGTTTTTAATAAGAGAGTATGTGAACCTTTTACCCATCGTGGGACGTTACTTTTTTTATATTTCGATTTATTAAACGTATAAGAGCTTGGGGTAGAAGGGTGTCACATTAGTTGGTATCAGAGCAGGTCGGTTCACCGGCCTTGAGTTATGAGTTTACTATGCTTCTGAGGTGTTAATTTGATTGATTGATTGATTGATTGCTTGAGTGAATTGTTTGTTTGACTTGATTGTTGATTGATTTCTTTACTGTCTGCTTTACTTGGTATGTTTGCTTACCCTTTTTTTAATACAGAAAGAGTAATGGCTGGGGGTAGGAACGATCGAGCGATGGTTGATGCCTTGATGGCTATGGCACAGGCTGTTGGCAACCTTAACCAACATCACGAGACAGATTGGCTTGCACGGTTCCAGAGGAACCATCCACCTACGTTCCGTGGGGGTTATGACCCTGATCGAGCTGCCGATTGGATATACGAGATCGAGAAGATCTTCAGAGCGATGGACTGCCCTATGCTACAGAAGGTGACTTTAGCAGCATTCATGTTATCTGGAGATGCTGAATTCTGGTGGCAGAGCACCTACTAGAGGATGATTGATGAGGGCACAACGTTGAGCTGGGATAACTTCAAGAGGTTATTCCTGGAGAATTACTTCCCACATGATGTGCGCAACAAGAAACAAATAGAGTTCCTGGATTTAAAGCAAGGGGACGGCACCGTGGCGGACTACGCATCAAGGTTTGAAGCACTAGTACGATTCTGCCCGACATATGAGGGAGCTACTAATGAAGAATCCAAGTGCGTCAAGTTTCTCAGCGGCCTTCGTCCTGAGATTAAACAAGTATTCAACTATCAAGGGATCACACGCTTTCACGAGCTGGTGAACAAGTGCAGGATTTATGATGAAGACAACCGAGCAAAGGCAGCACATTGCAAGAGTGGAGGGCCTTTGAGGAGTCAGAACAAGTTACAAGCGACTAACAAGGGCAAGCCATATTCTCGAGCAACGGGAAATCCCAAGATTGGAGACGACAGTGAAGGCACGGTACAAAAGAAGAGTTATGCTCCAACTGCTGGTCAAGCATCAAAAGATGGGAGTGTTGGTTCTACCACTCCTATTACTTGCTTCAAATGCGGAAAGGAGGGTCACCGAGCAAACCGATGCGGGGATAGAGAGGTCACCTGTTACATCTGTCAGGAGAAAGGACACATCGCTCGTGATTGTCCTCAAAAGGCACAAGGAGCGGTAACAACAAGCGGAGATGCCAATGGAAGCGCCAGTAAACCTAAGGCTACTGGGAGAGTCTTTGCCTTGAGTGGTATCGAAGCTACTCAATCCGAGGACTTGATCCAAGGTACGGGTTTCATTGCGGGTAATCCTTTAGTGATTTTATTTGATTCTGGTGCGACTCATTCTTTCATATCACATGCTTGTGTGTCTAAGCTAAAATTGCCTGTTTCTTCTTTGCCTTATGTATTGAGTGTGGAAACGCCAGCTAGTGGGTCAGTTTCTACTTCTAATGTGTGCTTAAAATGTTCTGTTTCTGTTAATGATAGAAATTTCCTAGTTGATTTGATTTGCTTACCTCTAAGTCAACTAGATATTATTCTTGGTATGGACTGGTTATCTTCCAATCATGTCCTTCTCAATTGTGTTGATAAAACTGTTGTATTTGGTCACCCTGTTGAGAGTAAGAGCAAGGACTTTATGACTGCCAATCAGGTAAAGGCTGTAAGGTTCAAATATCCCCTCAAAGTGGTTTTAATTATGACAACTAAATCAAATGGAACTTAGCACAATTCTGATTTCAAAGGAGACTAATCATTTCATTTGAGTGTGTATTCAGAAGCAACAGGTCTTACTTTGAAGAAGCAGGAACCATCATATAAGGAAAAGGTTGAGAAGCATGATTCATTACTTCTGGACTAATAAGGAGTAATACAATTTAAAGGAATGATGAATCATAAAAATCAGAAGCTGTCAAGCACTTCTCTGAATCTCCAGAAGCATGAAAGAAGCTTCTAAGAAGAACTTCAAATGAAAGCATATTAGAAGGGAGATTCACTTAAAAGAAGAGAAATCATTAGCTGCAAGTACAACTCAGAAAAAAGGCTTCAAATATATCACAGAAGCATAGCATTACAGCTGCAGCCCATCAGAAGCATTCGCAGCCCATCAGAAGCATTCACAGCTCATCAGAAGCAGAATTCTGCAGAAGCAACAGTTGCAGCAGAATTCTGCAAAAGCATAGATCAATGGCAGGATCTGTAATTACTTCATCTGATGAATCAGCTAAGTTAAACAAGTCTATTTACACTTGAATTCATCCAGAGATCCTCCTCAACATTGATCAGAAGCATAGGTAAAGAGAAGAACCAGTATGCTGTCTGCAGAAGCATGGTTCTGCAGAAGCATGAAGCTGGTCAAACAGCCAGCTGCACTTGGCAGCTTTAACAGCTGTACCTGAAAGGGACTTGTCAAAAGGCACAGCTGGACCATTTGGACTGATCCCCAACGGCTACAAGGCTCCTCACCTATAAAAGAGGTGTTCTCTTCACAATGAGACACACCTCTCCCTCCAGAAGCACAATAGAATTCTGACTCAATACTTCCTGCTTCTGGAACACATTTTCTCTCTCCTCAGATTTTCTTTCATCAGCTTGAATATCTCATTGAGGGGGAGTTCTGCTCACTAGAAGCTGCTAATACTGTTCTGATTGTAATCTAGTGAGCTTTGTTCATTTTTACACTTTACCTTTGCTGTACTGTGCTTCTGCAAGGTCCAAGTGACTACTGAGTTGTAAAATCACTTGGGACAGGTTCTGTAAAGTGTTTGAGAGGTTGTCAAGGCTCTGTAGTGAGTCTGTGTGAGTTTGTAAAGGCTTGAGTGCAAGCCTTTGTTAGTGTGAAGTCTGCAGAAGCAAGTTCTGCAGATTTCTGATCCTGTGCTTCTGCAGAAGGTTCTGCAGTAAGACAGGAACTGTTATTGCAGTGTGTGTTGTGTTTGCATGAAGCCTGAAGAGGCTGTGGGAAAAGAATACTAGTGGTAGTGTGTACCCAAGGTTGTAATTGAGATTGTTAGTGAGAAAATCCTACTGGAGGTAGGGACTGGAGGTAGCCTTTGGTTGGAAAAGGTGAACCAGTATAAATCCTTTGTGTCATCTTCTTTCTCTCAACACTTAATTACTGCATGAGCATACAAAGTTTTTAAAACTACCTAATACCTAAGTAAGTGTTAACTAAATTGATTCCATCAAGGAATCCTACTTTCTGCATAATAAGCATTATACTAACAAGTATAGTTTTGAAGATACATCTTCTAATAAAGAGCCAAGAACCAATCTTGAGCAGAATTTTATTAGAAGATAAACTTGCAGAATTTTAAAGAGATCACAATTCAACCCCCCTTCTTGTGATCAAACCATTTTACTTCAATTGGTACCAGAGCTTGCCTCTTGGGTTGAACTCACTTAACAGTGAGAGAGGAAAAAGATCAAGGGATGACAAACCATGGAGCTGCAATGTTCATTCCAGAAGAATCATCAACAAACAGACCACCGGCCTTCAATGGAAAGGACTACTACTATTGGAAGGATAGAATGAAATTGTTTATGGAATCCCAAGATATTGATCTATGGGATATCATAGAAAATGGCAACTTTATTCCAACTGTGAGAAGAACCAGAGTTCTAGGACCTCTTACAGATGGTGACTTTGATGTTGTAGAAGAAGCATCAAAACCAAAGCCTACAGAAGAATGGACACAAGATGACAAACAAAGGTATCTTCTAAACTCTAAAGCTAAATTCTTTCTTCTTTGTGCATTAAGCAGAGGTGAATATGATAAGGTTGCTGGCTGTAACACAGCAAAAGAAATATGGGATACTTTGAGAATTGCTCATGAAGGAACAGATCAAGTTAAAGAATCCAAAATAAATATCTTAATTCACCAATATGAAATGTTTAACATGATAGAACATGAATCTATAGATGAAATGTTCAGTAGATTTACTATTATTATAAATGATTTAAAATCTCTTGGAAAAAGCTATTCTAACCAAGAACAGGTGAGAAAGATATTAAGAAGTCTCCCAAGAATATGGAGACCAAAAGTTACAGCTATCCAGGAAGCGAAAGATCTAGCTGTGCTAAGCTAGATGAGCTCTTGGATCTTTGAAAGTTCATGAACAGGAACTAATGGATGAGCTACCAAGAAAGGATAAAACAATAGCTCTAAAAGCAAGCACATCCAGAAGGAGTGCTTCTGCAGAAGAAAAACCCTCAGAAGCAGAATCATCATCTTCTGAAAATGATGATGAATTAGCCTTTATATCAAAAAGAATACAAAGGTTAATTAGAAGAAAAGGGAAAGACAAAAAGTTCTTCAACTTCAAGAAAGAAGGACCTAGAGGTGAAAGCAGCAAGAGTCCTATAATTTGCTATGAATGCAACAAACCAGGACATATCAAAGCAGAATGTCCACAGCTGAAGGAGTCAAGGACATTTCAGAAGAAAAAAGCCATGATGGCTACATGGGATGATTCTGAAAGCTCCACAGAAGAAGATGATGAAGCTGAAACTGCACAGCTATGTTTTATGGCTGGAGAAGAAGCAGAAGAAGAAGAGGTAATCACTTATACTCCTTCTGCATATAAAGAACTTGAAGATGCATTTGAAAATTTGCTGTCAGACTCACACACACTTGCACAAAAATGTGCTGTTCTTAAAGAACAATTAGTTAAAACCAAAGAAGAAAATGAAACTCTCAGAGAAGACAATAATAGGTTAAATAGAACTAATCAGTTTCTGCAGCAATCTCATTTTGAATTATCTGAACAAGTAAAGAAAGTAAGAATCAACTCTGCAGAAGCAGAAAAATCTGCAAGTCTGCAGAAAGAAAACATGCTTCTGCAGAAGAAAATTGATGAACTTCAAAATGATTTATGCAAGTTTGTTAATAGCACTCATAACTTGAATCAATTAATAGGAAACAGTAGGGAAACCACTGATAAAAGAGGATTAGGATTCAAGTTTGATAAAAATAAAAACACACATAAAACAGTTTTTGTTCCAGCCAAAAGGAAACCTCCTTATTGCTCTTGGTGTAACAAATTTGGACATTATGACCAAATCTGTTACAAAAGAAAAAGGAGTACCAGAAGAAAGGTATCTAACATCAAAGGACCCAAGAAAATTTGGGTACCTAAATCCTTACTATCTTCTGATGTAGGTACAAGCAAAAGGATCCAAGAAGAAAGAGCTATGGTTCTTGGACAGTGGCTGCTCCAGACACATGACTGGAAACAAAAGCAAATTCACTCAACTCCACATGATGGAAGGAGGAACAGTAACTTTTGGAGACAACAACAAAGCTCAAATCAAAGGTATTGGAAAGATAGGTATGCAAGGTTCCACCCAAATTAATAATGTATATTATGTGAAAGGGTTAAAACATAATCTTCTTAGCATTAGTCAGTTATGTGACAGTGGCTATGAAGTTATGTTTCAACCTACATTCTGTGAAATTAGAGAATCATCTACAAAAAGGGTATTATTCTCAGGCATCAGAAGCAAGAACCTATATAGCATAAGTCTAGAAGAGCTTCCACAGCAAACATGCCTTGCTTCTTTTGAAAATGATAAATGGATTTGGCATAGAAAAGTAGGACATTTAAATATGAAGTCCATCTCTAAGCTATCTAAGCTAGAACTAGTAAGAGGACTACCAAAACTGAAATTTGACAAAGATAAAATGTGTGAAGCATGTGTGAAAGGAAAACATACCAAATCTAGTTTTCACCCTAAAAACATAGTAACTACTCAAAGAACCTTAGAATTGCTGCACATTGATCTTTTTGGTCCTACCAAAACACCTAGCCTGGGGGGAAAGAAATATGGACTTGTAATTATAGATGATTACTCTAGATTCACATGGGTATTATTTTAGTAACCAAGGATGAATCTTTTGAATCTTTCAAGATCTTTCTAAAGAAAGTTCAAAATGAAAGAAATCAAAAGGTTGCTTCTGTAAGAAGTGACCATGGAGGGGAATTTGAGAACTATCTTTTCAAAAACTATTTTGATGAAAATGGAATTTCCCATAACTTCTCCTGTCCTAGAACTCCACAACAAAATGGAGTTGTAGAAAGGAAGAATAGAACCCTCCAAGAAATGGCAAGAACCATGTTAAGTGATAGTGGCATTCAAAAATACTTCTGGGGAGAAGCTGTATCTACTGCATGCTATATACTTAACAAGGTCTCTATCAGAAGCATCCTAAATAAAACACCATATGAACTTTGGAAAGGTAGAAAAACCTAATATTGCTTATTTTCATATCTTTGGAAGTGAATGTTATATATTAAACATCAAGGATAACCTAGAGAAGTTTGATGCTAAATCTGAAAGGGAATATTTCTTGGATATTCCACTTCTTCCAAAGCATACAGAATCTACAATATAAAAAATCAAACAATAGAAGAAAGCATGCATATTGTTTTTAATGATGCTAACTCTCCTTCTCAAGCATGTGATAAGCAAGATTCTGATGATGAACATCAGCCAAAGAAAATTTCTTCTGAGAATCACAGTTCTACAGAGAAGAATGCAGAATCTGCAGAAGCTGCAGATCCTGCAGAAGCAGTTGATGCTTCTAGAAGAGATCCTGATAGTCAGAAACAGAATCTGCCCAGAAGCTGGAGATCTGTGACCTATCATCCTCATGACCAAGTAATTGGAAATGTTGAGGAAGGGGTTAGAACAAGAAGACAACTGTCAGGATCAAATGACACTGCATTTCTTTCTCAAGTTGAACCAAAAAATGTTCAAGAAGCACTTGATGAAGAATCATGGGTTGAAGCCATGAAAGAGGAACTAGACCAGTTTGAGAAAAACAAGGTCTGGACACTGGTACCTATGCCAAAGAATCATACCTTAATTGGCACTAAATGGGTATTCAGAAACAAACTGAATGAAGAAGGTAAAGTAATTAGAAACAAAGCAAGATTAGTAGCTCAAGGCTACAATCAACAAGAAGGTATTGATTTTGATGAGACTTTTGCACCAGTAGCCAGATTAGAAGCTATTAGAATCCTTCTTGCTTTTGCTGCATTCAAAAATTTCAATCTTTACCAAATGGATGTGAAAAGTGCCTTTCTAAATGGTTATATAAATGAGGAGGTATATGTACATCAACCTCCTGGTTTTGAAAGCAAAAAAATATCCTAACCATGTTTTCAAACTAACTAAAGCACTATATGGTTTGAAGCAAGCTCCTAGAGCATGGTATGAAAGACTAAGCACTTTTCTATTGCAAAATCAGTTTTCAAGAGGACAAATCGACACCACTCTCTTTAGAAAAACTTTCAAGAAGGACCTTCTAATAGTTCAAATCTATGTAGATGATATTATATTTGGATCTACAAATTTAAAGATGTGTGAAGAATTTTCTGATCTTATGAAAGGTGAATTTGAAATGAGCCTCATGGGTGAATTGAAGTTCTTTCTAGGACTTCAAATCAAACAAGAGAAGCATGGCATTTTCATAAATCAAGAAAAATATACTAGAGATCTCCTTAAGAAATATAAAATGGAAAGTTCAAAATCCATGGGGACACCTATGCATCCCTCTGCTGTCTTAAACCTGGATGAAAATGGTAAACATGTTTCTGAAAAGGAATACAGAGGAATGATAGGATCCTTGCTGTACTTAACTACCAGTAGACCTGACATTCTTTATTCTGTAAGCTTGTGTGCAAGATTTCAAACATGTCCCAAGAATCACATGTTGCAGCTGTGAAAAGAATTCTGAGATATCTTGCTGGAACTACCAGTCTTGGACTGTGGTACAAGAAAGAGACAGATTTTGAGCTTACAGGTTTCTGTGATGCTGATTATGCTGGTGATAATTAGACAGAAAGAGCACTAGTGGGAGCTGCCAATTCCTTGGAGAATCATTGATCTCTTGGTCTTGCAAGAAGCAGCCCACAATAGCTTTATCCACTACAGAAGCAGAATACATATCAGCCGCAAGCTGCTGCTCTCAAATGCTGTGGATTAAACACCAGATGGAGGACTACAGTCTAAGGTACTCAAATATCCCCATTTTCTGTGATAATACGAGTGCAATTAACTTGTCTAAAAATCCTGTTCAGCATTCTAGATCAAAGCACATTGATATCAAGCATCATTTCATCAGAGATCATGTGCAGAAGCATGATATTGAATTAAAATTCATTAAACTGAATTCCAAATTGCTGATATATTCACAAAACCTCTTGTGGAAGAGAGATTTGTGTTTCTAAGAAACAAAATTAATATGAAATATCTTGATAATTAAGGTGTATATTAATTCTATGAATGATTGTTTGTATGCCTTAGAAGCACCATCAGATGCAGAAGCATCAATCTGCATAATGGAATAGGTATTTAGTATGCTTGCTTTGCAGAAGCTTATCAGAAAATGAAAACATTCATCCTTCTGCAGAAGTAAATTAGTTGCAGAAGCATCAAGCAGCTTCTGGAAAGCAACCCAACTGCATAAAACTTAACTAAGTAATGTGCTTCTGCAGAAGACATTAGTCTAGCTTCTGCAAATTTCCTTCTTCAAAGGAAAAACGGCAATGATGCTTCTGCGCACTTGCCTGATAGAGAAACACTATAACAGTGACTGTTGACCAGCAAACTTAGCTTAGTCACATCACCAGTACTAGGAAAGGTCACCATCATTGCTCTCCTAGGGCAAAGTCAAAGGCAAAGCTCATAGCCTTTTTAAGAGCTACAAAAGGAATAAGGAAGAATGACTTTGTCCCTAGCTGAGAGAAAATAGATCATTTAATGATCATTTAGGAAATTTAAAACTAGTAACCGTTGTCACTAACCAACTCCTAGAAAGCTGCGCATGCTTCCCTCTCTCTTCCTCGTTCTCTCTCTCATAGCAACGGCTAGTTACAAAGCTGTATATGTGAGCAGGTTTCACAATAGAACAAACCATTTCCAGCTTAATCTCTGCCCCTTTACTCTCCATCACTGTCTCTATTCCTTGCCTCATCCTTGTCTCTGTTTTCATCTCAAAACCTGAAAATGAGAATCAAGCACGCTGCTGTAAAGAATCCTGGCTCTCCACTCAATCAAGAAGAAGAAGATTTCATTGTCTTAGGGAATGAGATTGTACTCTATGAAGGACCCCCTTCTTCTGAGCCCCAAAATCCATAAACAGAGCAACCCCCTGTTTCTGATGATCCCTCAGCTTCAAGCCACCAAAAAGAACATGCTGCTGTTCCCTGTGAACCTCTACCCCAAATAGAACCCCAAGAAGCTGAACCTCAACCAATGGCTGATGAACCAGTAAGCTGCTGAACCTAAGCCTTCATCTTCAAGACCTTCTTCTACTCCAAAATCTAAGCCTACCCCCTCTGTAGTATATGTTCGTAGGTCTGAGAGAAACAAGGCACAACTTCAAAACTATAGGAAATGACCCAATAAACCCATAGAAATTGACCCTCCTATAGCTGAACCTCCTTCTGAAACAACTGCCCCTCCTTCTCCTACAGCTGCCTCTCCTTCTACTACTGCTTCTTCACAGATAAGGGAAGAAAATATTTTTCAGGAAGAAGAAAATGATCCTTCTGAAACCACTCAAGACTCCAACCATGACCTCTTTGGAGATGAGGAGCTGCTGAAGATCTTTAATGAAAAGTGGGAATGGAAGGCTGTCATTCCAGGAAAGATGTTTCTACTACTGAAAGAAATCAGAAAATGTGGATGGGATCTTGGACACTTTGTCCAGAAGCAGGATTGGGGGGATTACTTACTGATGAAGGAACCTGTTTATGACAGGCTTGTAAAGGCCTTTTATGCTTCTGCGAGCAAATACAACAGTGATGGGAACTCACTTGTTGTAGATATGAAAGGATCAACCATGGTGGTCACTGCTGACACCATAGCAGAAGCTTTGGGATGTGAGAATGATCATCCACACCTGTATGATGACTGGTTTACTGCTGCAAAGATATCCAAGGAAGAAGTGAAGAAGAAGGTGTTTGCAAGTTCCTCCTCTCAGCCTCAATCAAGTAAACTCAATCCCATCTGCAGGATGTTTCACAAACTTTGCTGCTACTCTATTCTTCCTAGAGCTGGAACCCTAGAAAAGGTCACTGATCTAGATTTGCTGGTCATCTATCACTTGCTCACTGGGAAACTCTTTTCCTTACCTTATCTCATCCTCAGAAGCATGATTGCTTCTGCTAATCCCCAAAGAGCATATGCTAGCCTACCTTATGGCATGCTTCTGACCAGGCTCTTTCAGCAGAACAACATCTCTTTAGAAGATGAAGTTTTCACTGATCACTGCAGCTTCTTTGGCAAGATGAATGTCCAAAGAATGCTCATCAAGCTTCAGCCTTCCGAAGACTATTCTAGCCCCAGTGAGTCAGATGAAGAAGAAGAAAGAAGTTCTATGCCTAGAACTAAGAAGAAGAAGCTCCTGACTTTCTCCAGAAAGAGAAAAGACATTCCTGTTGATGCTTCTGGAGAACCATCAACTAAATTCTTGAAGGAATCCTCTCTTTCTCCTGAACCAGCACAATCCCCTGAGCCACAATCATATAATAAATCTTCATCCTCAACCTCCCTCTCCTTAGATCCTTTGATGGATGAAGAAGCTGTTTCTCAGTCTAAAACAATTTCTGCAGAAGCTGAGAAGGAAGCAGAATCACAAGGAGTGAGCACTGCTTCTGCAGAAGGCATGGCTATTGATACATTGGCTCAACTTGCTCAAGGTTCTCCTTACTCTCCTCATTCTCCACAGTGTGCTTCTCCAGAACCAATTCCCTCTCCCATGCAGACATCCCCTCCTGAAGAAGCACCCACAGAAAAGAAGCCAGCATCTGAAGAAGCAAAGCAATCCACTCCTTCAATGGGCACCTTTGGAACTGACATGGTGAATCAGTTCCTTGCTTCTCCAATACTGGATTCTGGAATACCTGCTGCTGCACCAATATTGGAAAGTATTCCTGTTATAACCTCTCGTTTGTCATCCATGGATACTTTCATGCAACAACTAAGCAGTGAGAAGCCCCCAGAAGCACCTGCTAAAGAGTCTGCTATGCTAGATATTGCTGCTGCTTCTATAGAAGCTCTACCTGCTGCTTCTTCTTCAAGATCTGTGGAAAGAAACATTCAAAAAGTCAAGTCTGACATGAAGAAGTTGTTCTCAAATGTCAACACCCTGCAAATACAGTCAATGAGATGATTGAGAGGTTTACTCAACATCAATTCTGGGTGAACAACTTTCTTCTTCCTGCCATTGCACCACAAGTGCCTCCCATGCCTTTCACTCAATTTCAGCCTCCCCAGAACCTGCTCCAGCCTTCTACCTCATCATCATCAGATCACTCATCCCCTTCTAAGTGATAGATGATGATTATGTTTCTCTCCTTGCATTTCCATAAGGATTTTTTGATTGATGACAAAGGGGGAGAAAGTAGTTAGGAAGTTAAGGCTTAATCAGTTGTGGCTGAATTATATTTGGGAGTTATTTTCTATTTTGTTTAGACTGACTTCTGTTAATGATCATTATCCTTTTGATGTAATTTTGATGAATGATTAATGACAATGAGATGTCTTTTGCTGCATACTTGTGCCATCTGTTAATTGTATGCTTGCTGAATACTAATTATCTTTGCTTCTGCTGCAAATTATTTCAAACTGCAACTCTGATATGCTATCTGTAATGAAGTGCCAAAATTCAGGGGGAGTTTGGTATAAAAATCAGAATTATCTAAGCAAAATCTGATAAGGTTGTCATCATCAAAAAGGGGGAGATTGTAAGGTTCAAATATCCCCTCAAAGTGGTTTTAATTATGACAACTAAATCAAATGGAACTTAGCACAATTCTGATGTCAAAGGAGACTAATCATTTCATTTGAGTGTGTATTCAGAAGCAACAGGTCTTACTTTGAAGAAGCAGGAACCATCATATAAGGAAAAGGTTGAGAAGCATGATTCATTACTTCTGGACTAATAAGGAGTAATACAATTTAAAGGAATGATGAATCATAAAAATCAGAAGTTGTCAAGCACTTCTCTGAATCTCCAGAAGCATGAAAGAAGCTTCTAAGAAGAACTTCAAATGAAAGCATATTAGAAGGGAGATTCACTTAAAAGAAGAGAAATCATTAGCTGCAAGTACAACTCAGAAAAAAAGGCTTCAAATATATCACAGAAGCATAGCATTACAGCTGCAGCCCATCAGAAGCATTCGCAGCCCATCAGAAGCATTCACAGCTCATCAGAAGCAGAATTCTGCAGAAGCAACAGTTGCAGCAGAATTCTGCAGAAGCATAGATCAATGGCAGGATCTGTAATTACTTCATCTGATGAATCAGCTAAGTTAAACAAGTCTATTTACACTTGAATTCATCCAGAGATCCTCCTCAATATTGATCAGAAGCATAGGTGAAGAGAAGAACCAGTATGCTGTCTGCAGAAGCATGGTTCTGCAGAAGCATGAAGCTGGTCAAACAGCCAGCTGCACTTGGCAGCTTTAACAACTGTACCTGAAAGGGACTTGTCAAAAGGCACAGCTGGACCATTTGGACTAATCCCCAACGGCTACAAGGCTCTTCACCTATAAAAGGAGGTGTTCTCTTCACAATGAGACACACCTCTCCCTCCAGAAGCACAATAGAATTCTGACTCAATACTTCCTGCTTCTGGAACACATTTTCTCTCTCCTCAGATTTTCTTTCATCAGCTTGAATATCTCATTGAGGGGGAGTTCTGCTCACTAGAAGCTGCTAATACTGTTCTGATTGTAATCTAGTGAGCTTTGTTCATTTTTACACTTTACCTTTGCTGTACTGTGCTTCTGCAAGGTCCAAGTGACTACTGAGTTGTAAAATCACTTGGGACAGGTTCTGTAAAGTGTTTGAGAGGTTGTCAAGGCTCTGTAGTGAGTCTGTGTGAGTTTGTAAAGGCTTGAGTGCAAGCCTTTGTTAGTGTGAAGTCTGCAGAAGCAAGTTCTGCAGATTTCTGATCCTGTGCTTCTGCAGAAGTTCTGCAGTAAGACAGGAACTGTTATTGTAGTGTGTGTTGTGTTTGCATGAAGCCTGAAGAGGCTGTGGGAAAAGAATACTAGTGGTAGTGTGTACCCAAGGTTGTAATTGAGATTGTTAGTGAGAAAATCCTACTGGAGGTAGGGACTGGAGGTAGCCTTTGGTTGGAAAAGGTGAACCAGTATAAATCCTTTGTGTCATCTTCTTTCTCTCAACTCTTAATTACTGCATGAGCATACAAAGTTTTTAAAACTACCTAATACCTAAGTAAGTGTTAACTAAATTGATTCCATCAAAGGAATCCTACTTTCTGCATAATAAGCATTATACTAACAAGTATAGTTTTGAAGATACATCTTCTAATAAAGAGCCAAGAACCAATCTTGAGCAGAATTTTATTAGAAGATAAACTTGCAGAATTTTAAAGAGATCACAATTCAACCCCCCTTCTTGTGATCAAACCATTTTACTTCAAAGGCGTCTCTAAGGGAAGATGCCCAGGTTTACATGCTTTTAGCTTCTTTGAAATCTGATAGTAGTGCTGTTGTGAGTGAGATACCTATAGTGTGTGGGTACCCTGAAGTGTTTGTAGATAATGTGTCTAGTTTACCACCTGAGAGATAAATAGAGTTTGCTATAGACTTAGTGCCGGGTACAGGCCCGATTTCAGCTACACCTTATAGGATGTCACCCATAGAGTTAGCAGAACTTAAGAAGCAATTAGAAGATTTGTTAGAGAAGAAGTTTATAAGGCCTAGTGACGAGAATCCAAGGGGGTGGATTCGTTTTACGGATCTATCTAGGTTGGAATGCTCATAAGTAAGAAATTTTGGAAAAATTGTTTAAAAACGAGAAAATGGAAAAGGTAAGAAGATGGAACGGAAATCGATAGACGTCACACTTCCAAGGATGGAAGATAAGCCTAAGAGTTATACACACAAAGGGATGAAGGACCTTTTGTAACACCCACGTTTTTACCGTTTTGCCGTATTGTGTGTTTTATTAAATTTTGAGTGATTAAAATTATTTTTAATCATCAAAATTTATATTTTTGGATTTAGAAATAAATTCCCTATTTTTAGGGAATTTTTGGGATTTTTCTGTGAAAATGACCTTTTTGCCCCTCCTGTCTCTTGAACCGGGCTCGAATACTCTTGATCCGGGCCAGAAAAATTGCACAAACCTTCCCTTTTCTCCTTCTAGAAGTCGTGCATGTGAAGAGCCATACATGGAAGCCACTTGTTATTTTATTTCTTTTTCTCCAAACCATATGCAAATTGTAAGCTTTATGTCACTTAAACCCATCAAAAGTCACTTTTTCTCTTTCACACATGCAAGCCTTGGTCATTCTCTCATTTCTCTCTTTCTCTCCTTCTCTTGGCCGTGAACCTTCTCCCATTTTCTCCCAAAAATCTTCAATCTCCATTAAACACATCAAGCCAAGGTTCCATCTTTGAACTAACACTACTACAAAAAAGGCCTTCTACGACGGGCATTCCACGACGGTTGAGGAGCAACCGTTGTTGAAAACTGACGCGGTGGCATTTTTGCAATTATGTGGGTAACTTACAACGATGGTTGAAAAATAACCGTCGTGGAAAGTCATTGAAAGTAGGTTTCTACGACGGTTGAAACCTCAGAAAAAATGTTTACAAAAATGAAGGGGGTGGGAATAGCAAAAAAGGGTGGTGCAGGAGTAATAGTGGGCTACCACGACGGGCCAGTGAACACCCGTCGTGGTAGACATAAGGGGGGTGTGACAAGTAAAGTGGGGTGGTGCATGGAGCATTAGTGCTTTCACAAAGGAAGGGGTGAGAATAGCAAAACGTGGGTGGTGCAAGAGTAATAGTGGGATACCACGACGGGCCCAAAGGACACACGTCGTGGTAGACCTAAGGGGGGGTGTGACAAGTAAAGTGGGGTGATGCATGGAGCATTAGTGCTTTCACAAAGGAAGGGGTGGGAATAGCAAACCGTGGGTGGTGCAGGAGTAATAGTGGGCTACCACGACGGGCCAGTGGACACCCTTCGTGGTAGACCTAAGGGGGGTGTGACAAGTAAAGTGGGGTTGTGCAGGAAGCATTAGTGCGTTCACAAAGGAAAGGGGTGGGAATAGCAAAACGTGGGTGGTGCAGGAGTAATAGTGGGCTACCACGACGGGCCCAGTGGACACCCGTCGTGGTAGCACAAGTGGAAAAAAGGCCTATTACGACGCACAAACCACAACGGTTATATTGCCACCGTCGTAAAAAATGACGCGGTGGTATTTTTGAAAATTTTGCGAACTTAACAACGACGGTTCCAAGTATGACCGTCGTTAAAAGATTAAACAACGACGATTCATTTGTGACCGTCGTTAAAGTAGGCAAAAAAAAATAAAAAAATTGAATTAAAACAGGTAACCACGACGGTTCACTTGTGACCGTCGTTAAAAAGAAAGAAAAGAAAAGAACAACGACCCCACAACTAAAAACCCTTGCGTCGCGTTTGATTTTCTTTCTCCATCTTCTTCATTCAGTCATGCCCCTCTCTCCTTCATTCTCTCTCGTCGCCTTCTCTCCCTCTCGTTCCCCTCACACTCGCTCTCGTTTCTTCCTCTTCACTCCGGTTACCACCACAATCCTTCCTCTTCACTCTTTGTTTTGGTCCGAACGCCTCTCTGTTGCGCTGCTCCACCGTTGCGGCCCTCCTCCGTTGCGACTCAACCGTCGAGTAGCCCCCACCGTGCACGCCTCCACCGTTCGTTGCCAATCTCCCCCACCATGTGCTTCCTGCTGCCAGGTAAATGCTTCTTTGATTTAGGTTTTTGATTTTGATTTAGTATGAGCTCTCCATTTCGAGGGCTACGTACGGAGAGAGTCGCTTCTCTATTCAAATGAGTCCGAAAATGTGAGTTTGTGAGTTGCAACTAAACTTTCAACTCAACTCCCTCCAAACCCTAAATCCCTAAATAAACATCTAATTTGTGAGCTGCAATCGCGGGTTCCCTCTTCCATGGCTCGCGGGTTTCTTTCTATCTTATGTAAGTGGAAGCTGCTAGCTCTTTGCCATAAAGGTAGCTTGTTCTGCATGCTAGATTGAAGCAGAGCCTGTGTAGATTCATGCTAGCTTGTTCTGCATGTTTGTTTGCGGGTTTCTTCATGCTATGTACTATTTTATTTCGTTCTTAATATCTGACCAGTTGATATTAGGTTGGCATTTGGGGGATGGATGAAGGGGAAAAGTGGTGCTTGACAGATAAAGTGCCAACTGAATTGGGGTTGAGAATGTTATCAAGGAAGAGAAATTGGGAGTGTTAAGTGTGTGGGTAATGAGGATGCTATTTGTTTGTATAGGGATCTTGGATCTGGACTAAATAAAAATTGGTTTTATGTCTTGATATCGATTGTCATGGTTGATAGTCTATGGAATAGTTTGGTTACCTTATTTATTGCAAGTTGCTATTTTGATTGCCTATGTAGCTATTGTTTTAAAATTTCTTCCATTAGGTACTTCCTTGTTATCATTTCTCCTTAGATTCATTATGAAATCGGTAATGCATATTTGATTTTACTTGTAGATGATTCTGTGTGATGCAGGTTAAGAGAAGTTTAGTTTTTTCAAAGGGCCTGCCAGCATTGTATAATAGTAGATATCAAATCCATCACCAAAGCAGCTCCATAGCAGAGGTTAATTTCCTTGTCTTCTCTTTTGGGTAAGTACTAAGTAATTTCCCCAGGAGATTGCATATTGACAGGAAAAAAAGGCAACCATGTACATTAATCATGTCCATATTCCTTGAATTAAGATCTCAGAACTAACTTGACATTGACACTGTGTTTTATACTGATATCAGGGCCTTGAGTAGATAGGGTTATGGTTATATTGCTTTTTACAGGACTGTGATTCCATATAAAGTATGCTTTGCTAGGATGCTTCATGAAGGCAAAAAGTAAAGGTGCCGATGGCTCCTGGCTTTGGTGCACCACAGATGATATTGTTTATGATGATGTTAAATCGGTAATGCATATTTGATTTTATTGCAGTTGTTTTTGAAATAAACTTTTAGGTGTTTACATGGGATTAATGTATTTCACTAAATTGACATCTATTTTAGATGACCCATAACAATGTTGGAGCATTGGTTGTTGTGAAACCTGGTGAGGAGAAGTCAATTGCATGAATTATTACAGAAAGAGGTACCTGATAGGGATGCAGATTTCTTTTTTTCTTTTTTGGGTACTGTGATATATTGTCTATTATGTTTTGCCCATTAAGCCACTGCGCGCAACATATGCATAAGCATGGTTGATCACATGCAGAATGGAATTTTGATTGACACTGTTCACACTGATTTTAAGTTTGTGGCGCTTTTGGCATTTTTTTAATTTTTATCATGTGCTTTAAAGACTTGCATGATCTTTGATAAGAACAATATGATTTATATTGGAGAAGCAAATTACTAGCTAATAAATGTTGTGGCATAGTTAAGAAAAATTGAATGAGTTTTTATCAGTATATTCTTGGATGTAGTTAAATGGCAGAATTGTATGCTGATTATATTCTTGTAGTTAAGCAAATTCTTGGGTTATTTATTTTAGGCAATTCATGTTAAAAAACTATGAAGTACCCTGAAATGTGCTTTTTTTGGGGATTTTTAATAAAATAACTAGGCATTAACTACGAAATCGCTAGGATATTCTGGACCTACCACAACAGACAAGACATACAACAACGGTTGAAGCTGGAACCGTCGTTGTATGTCCAGGAAACAACGACGACTCCTACAGCAACTGTCGTTGTTTCTTGTACATACAACGACGTTTCCAGCTCTAACCGTCGTTGTTTCTAACTTACAACGACGGTTCCAGCTCTAACTGTCGTTATTTCTTGGATATACAACGACGGTTCTAACTTTAATCGTCGTTGTTTCTAACTTATAACGACGGTTGACAGACGTCGTTGAAAATCCACTTTTTAACGACGCCTAGATCAACGACGGTCACACAACCGTCGTTAAAAGCCTTTTTTAACCGTCGTTAAAAGCCCAAATTGCAATAGTGCAAAGCTTTAAACACCTAGCCTCCAAACCTTGAAAAACTCTTGTTTGGTGATCAAAGGAGGGATCTTTGGAGCTGTTTTGTGAGCTGTTGCTGCACCTTATTCTTGAGGAAATTCCTTAGGTAAGGGGGGAGAACTTGAACTCTAGTAGGATGGGTGACTAGAGTCAAGGATTTGCCCTTAAATCCTTGTCTTTGCTCTTGTTTTTCTCTTGAAAAAAAAATCACTTTTCGAACCTCTTTTTGAATGAAATATTTTGGATTTCTTGAGCTGGGTTGTATGTGTGTTTTGGAATTTATTTTGATGCTTGAAAAGTGCTTCGATTGTGGTTGTTGATGCATGCAAATTGTGAAATTGGTTGGAATGAAATTTTTCCCATTTTTACATAGAGTAGCGACCATAAAATGGTGACCGCAAGATTTGTTCACCGTTGGATCGAGCTGAAATTTTAGTGGCTGGTTTAAAACACCAGAATCTTATCTTTGAACGGTCGGATCGTTGATAGGAAGTCTAGGCTGGGAGATATTTGATCTGCACAGTGGCTGTTTATTTGGGATTTTATTGAAAAACTTGCTTGTTAGTGTGCTTGTGTGGCTGCATGTTTCTAAAATTTTAGTTGATGTTGGAAATATGTTTTGATGATGGATTTATGAACATGCATGAAGTTGTTGAATTTATGAAATTGTTTTGGATGTTTGATTCTTGAAAAATGATGTTTATGAGCTTGGAAATAAAGTTATGAACTTGAATATGTGTATGGATGATTTTGGATGTTGTTGGAAAAGTTGGTGTTTTGATGAACATTCAAGGTGTTCTTGATGTTCTTGAGGTTGTTCTTGATGAAACTCATCAAGAATGCTTTTTGATCTTGAAAAGGTCAAGTAAGTGTGGAAAATACGTTTTTGGGCCTAGATGGTCCAATAGGTTAAAACATTAAGGTTACTAAAAGGATTTTAATTTAATAAATAAATTTTGGAAAATATAAAAAGAATCAAATTCGGATTTCTATTTTCACCAAAATAAAAGTCAATATAAAAGTCAACTTTTTGACTTGTTATGAGTAAGAATGGGCTCCCATGAGTCATCCAACCTTTGGGCCCTTGGTTCAGGCCCAAAACCTTCAAAAAGGAGAGTCAAAGACTCATTAAAAGTCAACCAAAATAATTTATGAAATTGGGCTTAGGTTAGAGTTGTACTTCAACTCTAATCCAAGCTATTAAGATTAAAACTTAGAAAATTAATTAGTGGGCTTAGTTAATTTAATTATCTAAGTTAATTAATCTAATCTACTTAATTTAATTAAGTGAAGAATAATTAATTAAGGCTAAAGTTAATTAACCTTAATGAAGATTAATCTTAATCTTAATCACTAATTACTAATGAGGTATTAATTAAGTAATTAAGCTTTAATGATGACTAAGAACTAATTAACTATGATTAACCTTAATCAAATATAATTAAAAGCTTAATCCAAGATTAAGGAAGAGATTAAGGGATAATTAGGAACTAATTAGGGCCTTAAGAAAGGATTAAGACTTAATTAAGGAGGATTAAGATTAATTATAGTTCAGTGAATGAAGACTAATTATAATTAAGGGTTAAACCCAATCTTAATTAGACATAGAAGACAAATTAAGATAGGAAATACTATCCATAAGACACAATCATAAGTCTTAGTAAATTATAGGACTCAAGTGGAAATGAATATTGATTCAAAGAAGAATATCAGTACAAACTACCTTAAAAGATTATAACCAACACACTCTTTCTGCATAAGACTTGAGAAGCTTAGTGAGAGAGTGCGGTTCCAACCCAAGATAGGGTTCGGTTTTCCTTGAAGGAAAGACATTGAATCGGGCCGTACCACAGGGAAGTGGTGACGTTGAATGATTCAATGGGCTTTGCCTGTAAGGATTGTGTATGCTGAAAAAGCATTGTCTGGTTTTCCTTGAAGGAAAGACATTGAATCGGGCCGTACCACGGGTAAGTGGTGACGTTGAATGATTCGATGGGCTTTGCCGGTAAGGATGTAAATGATGTAGGCATTGTTGTGTGACATGCATCATAAAGCATTGTTGATGATCGAGGTGGAAAACCTTGCGACCTATATGGCAGTGACACTCGGTACAGTGGGAAACTGGTAGGGACGGGTGCACTGGGTTTTGCAAAGAACGCTAGCGGGTCCTCGAGGGGGGATGCCAGCCCTGAGGATAGTCAGGTTCCGAAACGGCTCAGGTGACGTAGGCGAGAGACCTACTGTCAAGCACGCTGGTGATCAAGCTTGACTATCCTGTCGCTCTCAAGTTTTCGGGGTCAGTTGAGATTGTCTGGAAGTCGGGAAAAATTGGCCAAAAGAAAATATAAGTACCCGCGCTAGTACAGACTCTAACTCCTGATACGTTGTACATATATGGTCGGGCAGCTGCTGTGTGCACTGTGGTGGTGATGTTTCCCTGGGCCCTCATGCATTAGTCATTGCATTATAGTTGCAAGGCCGCACTCACATGAGTATGTTATGATGATGTGTTTGTGATTGCTTGTTGATTGAATTGTGTGGATATTTTGTGTGTGTGCTCTAGTTCATTATATCCTACGTGTTGTGAGTTCATGCGATGTTCTCACCCTTCTTTCTCTGCTTCTATTATTTGCTGTTATTGTTCCTCTCGCTACGTCATAGTCGGCATTGGAGACTTCCAGTATAACGACCATGAGGATTCAGCTGTGGTGGATGCCGCAGGGCCAGTGGCGGGTGACAGACGTCCCTAGCCGATGCGTGTTCATGGGGGAGGTCCGCCTCACCATCACTCATCCTAGTCTCCCCTTGATTCCAGAATTAGGTTTGACGGTTCCATTGACTCTTGAGTTCGCTACACCACCGGGACTTGTACGTTACACTACTTTCTGTCGCTTTCGTCGTTGTCACGGATGGCAACTATGGTTGGGCCAGACTCCCCTAGATACTCTTCCACTTCGAGGAATTACCTTCTCAGTCTAGGCGTACTGATGCGCGAGAACTCTCTGATGAGATGGAACTGATCGTGATTGATGATACTTCAGAGGAGGATGAGGACCCGGAGGAGGACCCGGAGGAGGAGGATCCAGAGGAGGAGGACCCTTCCAGCGAGGAGTAGTGTAGTGTCATTTAAGTCTAGTAGTACAGCTCTGGTCTAGTAACCCTTTTTCTATATTTTTGTTTGAGATCTTAAACATTTCCAGTTTACTACTAGAACTTCTATTCTGTTGGTACTTTTGTATTTCTCATAGAGTACACTGCTTATGTATATATGGTTCTATGTATGGTTTATTCCTATGTGTTAATTCTGCAAGTCTTACTTATGATGTATGTTGACTTATTGTGGTAAATATATTCGGCGTTTCAAAAATCAGTTCCACTATTAAGGAAAGGATGTTTTATAAATACCTAAAATGAAATTAGAAATGTGATAAGTCGATGATGTTAGACAAGTGGCCTCACTAACGTAAGAGGTGAATTAAGTTATTCGATTTTAACTAAACTTTTCGATTATTAATTACTCTTCACTTTATTATGCTTAAAATGCCTTTTCAAAGATGAAGTATGAATGTTTACTCTTAATATAATGAAATTGTAAATGCAATAAGTAAACAAGAGTTAAGGGAAGAGGAATTGCAAACACGATTTATACTGGTTCGGCCAATCCACTTGCCTACGTCCAGTCCCCAAGTACCAACTTGAGATTTCCACTATTGTAAAAGTCTTTTACAATCGATCAATTCTCCAACACCTTGGAACCCTTCCTTGTGTTGAGAATCAATCCAATCAACAAGAGAGGCACCCTCTCTTCAACCCAAAGTACAAGTACTGATTTAATTGATGAGTACAATTGAACTCTCCTTTAGAGTAGAATTTACAAGTTGAAAGCCTATAAGAAATCTTAATGATTTGCAAATGCTTGGCACAAGATAATTTAAAAATGATTTCAATCTATAATTATTTCACATGAGAAATTTGATTGAATTTCGAATTTGAGACAAGTATATATAAGGATGATGATGAAACATTGTAATCCTTGATCAGAAGACATGTCTCTTCAAAATTTTCAAAAACAAAACATTGGTAATCGATTACAAGGGTTTGGTAATCGATTACACAGTTCAATTTGCGAACAGTTGTGCCTGAAATTCAAAAATTTGAATTTCCTGCACTCTGGTAATCGATTACAAGTTTTGGTAATCGATTACACAGTTCAAAATTTTTGAATTTTAAATTCTGGAACTTTTGGTAATCGATTACACATCTTGGTAATCGATTACCAGTTCAAAAATTTATTCTTTTGAACTGATTTTTACTTTATAAAATACTTTATTTAATTTTATATTTATTGCCAAATTCCTTGCAATATTTAAGAAATCTTTTGACATATTTGTCTAACCAATATTAAGCTTAAACTAATAGACCTTGTTGCTTAACTTGACTTGACTTTTGACTTGAACTTGATCTTCTTGACTTGACTTGAATTTGTTCTATACTTTGCTCTTATCAATCTTCCTCTTTTCTTTCGTTCTCATTTGGCATCATCAAAACCTACAATTAAGGCATCTACAATCTCCCCCTTTTTGATGATGACAACCATCATTTAAGGGAAGAATGAAAAACAAGAAATTTTGCAAGTCAATAACGATCACTCCCCTTATTCTCCCCCTTTATGTTTGTCTTTTAAAGTTCTTGAGATTCTTGGGAAGAAATTATACAAGATCAATTTTATTGCCAAAATTTGTGATCAAAGTGATATAGAATAATTAATTTCAAAAACTTGGAAAAAATGTCATTTTCCCTAATCTCTCCCCCTTTGGCATCATCAAAAGCAATATTAGGCATCCAAAAACAGTTATGAATCAAAAGCTAAAGAACTACCAATATGCAGGGCCGGCCCAATGTTTATAGGGGCCTAAAGCGGTTTTTATAATGAGGCCTTTTTATGTTTTAATTCAATATATTAACGTATGTTTGTTAGAATAATTTTTTTAAAAAATTATCTATTTAAATAAATTAATCTACGCACATTGACACAATAGAGTATACTCAAGTAAAATGGCATGCTTATTTAAATATATATATATTTATTAAAGGACAAATATCTCTACACTTAACAAAAAAAGAGACCCTGAAAAAGAGTAAGAGAAAATATGTATTATCAATATAGCACCATCAGAAAAAAAGACACAGAAAAAAAAAGAAATGGAATAAGTGATGAGGCAAATCAATGTTAAAAATAAATAGAATTAATTATTAATAATTATTATTTATGAAAAGAGAGAAAGTTGTGATAAAATGGGGCTTTTTAAGAAAAAAAAACTTACTTAATCTTAATAATTTAATATGACTTACTAATTTTTATTAGATTATTTTTTAAAAAAATATTTACAGTAAATAAAATAATTTTGGGGGCCTAAAATAAGGGTATTTTTTGGGGGCCTAAAGCGGATGCTTTACCCGCTTTAGGGTTGGGTCGGCCCTGCCAATATGCCAAACAACCATACCACATAGTACACTAAACAGAGTAAGCATAGTAAATTAAGTACTATCTAAAGTAACGAAACCAAAGCGGTCTAAAGTAGCCAAACCCAAGTGGCGAAAAGCTATACAAAAAAAATCTAAAAACAATGCCAAATACATGGCAAGGAAACAAAACAAGAAAGAAATCTATGGTGCAGCGGAAGAGCTAGGATCACAACCGGAACCATCCTCTAACCGGGTAAGGCGAGTCTCTAAAGCGTTAAAGCGCTCGTCAACATGCAGCATGAAGTTGCGAAGTTCATCCATAATATCAGTAAGAAGATTAGTAGAAGCATCCCGACGTGGTGGTGAGGGAGTGCGATCATCAGCGTGCACTGCATCCCGTTTTCTGATCCAATCACCATCAAGAGTCTTTTGGTACCCAAAGGAGTGAATTGCATTAGCGCCAATTGGTTCTCTTGATGGGAAGCATGTTCTCATTTGCAAAACGAACATTGAAATGAGACAAGAACAGAGTGATTAAATGGGCATAGGGAAGATGAGCATTGTCAACCAAGGCTTTAGTCATACGGTGACGAATCAAGTGTGCCCAGTTGATTTGCCGTCCAGTCAGTAAGGCCCACATAACTATAAGGTCTTCCTCTGTAGCCCGAGCCAGGTTGGTAGCACGGGGAAGCAAAATGCGAACAATGATATAGTGCATGATACGACTATCAAACGTAAATGATCCAGCAAGAAAACGGTGTTCTAAGTCAGCATGCTCATGACTTACCATCCTACGTGCATTTTCAGTGCTATAATCTAATTTCCACTCATCTACTACAGATCCTTCAAAATTTTCACCTTCACTACCAAGATGGGTTATGGAATAAAACAAAGAGTGATCAATTACGATGGGAATTCGTTTAACCTCACTATAAATAATTCCATCCCTAATCTCTATATTACTATAAAACATCTTAATTAAATCCGGGTAAATTGGGGCTTTTAAAGACATAAATTCCATCAAGCCATAGTTCCTAAATATCTCAAAACAGTCAAAGCTCTCATCTTCAAAGAATTCTAGGTGAAGATACTTAGGGTCAATGATACGACAAGTCGAAAATTGCGAAGTATACCTATTGCGTTGCCGGTTGGTGGAAAATAAAGCAAGTAACGAAGAGGGATTGGTGGTTGCCGGAGGTTCGCCGGAGTTGCCGCGGCGTGGTGTGAGCGGCAGAGCGCTTGGGTCTCTTGGAGGATTCAGCCATTTGAAGGGACGATTCACGAAATTGTTCGGTGGGTTTTGTAGAGGATGATGAGAGGAACAATTTGTAAGAAGTGGGACGTGATTTGGTGGAGAAATGAGGAAGTTATGAGGATTGAAAGGGTAGGAACGGTTAGGGTTTACGCACAACAGAGAGAGAAGGGGGGCCGTGAAGAGAGAGAAAGTGAACAAGCGTATTAATAGAAATCCTCGTCTGGTAATCGATTACTGTTAGTGGTAATCGATTACCACGTTTCCAGATTGAGAGAATTGTCGTAGGCAATCGATTATGCAAATTATGTAATTGATTACAATAATATTTGCTCTCTGGTAATCGATTTCTTCATAGTGGTAATCGATTACCAGGAACTTAGATGAGCATTTGTCTGATCGAAACTCTCTGGTAATCGATTACACCTACTGTGTAATCGATTACACACTTCCTAGAAATATTATTTTTGAGTTCTAAACCATTTTTCTTCATAAAAACTACTAGGAATCTATGTTAGAAACATCTAATAACCGTAATTCTCTCCTAATTGTGAAGAAATTTTCCTTAGGAAATGGCTTGGTAAAAATATCTGCAAGTTGTTGCTTAGACTCTATAAATTCTAGAATACAATCACCTTTTTGTACATGATCTCTAAGAAAATGATGTCTAATTTCTATGTGCTTGGTTCTAGAGTGTAACACAGGGTTCTTAGACAAGTTAATGGCACTTGTATTATCACAACGAATTGGTATGTGATCTATATTTAAGCCATAGTCTGAGAGTTGTTGTTTCATCCAAAGTATTTGGGCACAACAACTTCCAGCAGCAATGTATTCTGCCTCAGCAGTTGATAAGGTAACACTATTTTGCTTTTTACTATGCCAAGACACTAAAGCAGACCCAATAAAATGACAAGTACCACTGGTACTTTTTCTATCAGTTTTGCATCCCACAAAATCTGAGTCAGAATATCCTACTAGACAAAAAGGCATATTTTTAGGATACCATAAACCTAAGTTAACAGTTCCTAACAAATATCTCAATCCTTTTTACAGCACTCAAATGGGATTCTTTAGGGTTAGATTGATATCTAGCACACAAGCATACACTAAACATGATATCAGGTCTACTTGCTGATAAATAAAGAAGGGATCCAATCATACCTCGATATTGCTTTATATCTATGGATTTCCCATCTTCATCTTTATCCAGATAGCAAGCAGTGCTCATAGGTGTAGCCATATGTTTAGCGTTTTCCATTCCAAATTTCTTGAGTAGTTCCTTGCAATACTTGCTTTGGTTGATGAAAATACCATTTTTGGTTTGCTTGATTTGCAATCCAAGAAAGAAATTTATTTCCCCCATCATAGACATTTCAAACTCACTTTGCATGTCATTAGAAAAATCCTTGCACAAATTTTCATTAGTAGCACCAAAGATAATATCATCAACATATATTTGAACTAACAGAATGTCATGCATTTTTCTTTTAATAAAAAGCGTTGTATCAACCTTCCCTCTTGAAAATTCTTTTTCTAAAAGAAATTTGCTTAATCTTTCATACCAAGCCCTAGGTTCTTGTTTCAATCCATATAGGGCCTTTTTTAATTTAAAAACATGATTAGGCAATTTTTCATTTTCAAAACCAGGAGGTTGTTCTACATACACTTCTTCTTTAATAAAACCATTGAGAAATGCACTTTTGACATCCATTTGATATAATTTGAAATCCATTATGGAAGCATATGCAAGCAACATTCTTATAGCTTCTAATCTTGCTACAAGAGCATAGGTTTCTTCATAATCTATTCCTTCTTCTTGATTATATCCTTTGGCCACTAACCTAGCTTTGTTTCTCACAACTATACCATGTTCATCTAACTTGTTTCTAAAAACCTATTTCGTTCCTATAATAGGATGATTACTTGGTCTATCAACTAGATCCCAAACTTGGTTTCTTTCAAATTGGTTTAATTCTTCTTGCATAGCAATAATCCAATGTTCATCTTTTAAGGCTTCATCAATATTTTTAACTTCAATTTTAGAAACAAAAGCCATATTATTGCATATGTCTTTAAGAGAATGTCTAGTTGTTACTCCTTTTGATATATCTCCTATGATGTTATCTATAAGATGATCTTTTAGAGTTCTCTACTCTTTTGGAAGATCCATGTTTGTTTGGTTTTCTTCTACTATAGGATCTTTTATATCTTTATCTCTGTGAACTTCTTCATTTATGTGGGTATTTTCTAGATTTTCTACAATATCATCAATTATTTCTTTTCTAGGATAAGATGTGCTAGACTCATCAAAAGCTACATGTATAGATTGTTCTATTGTCATAGTTCTCTTGTTATATACTCTATATGTCTTACTATTCAATGAGTATCCAAGAAATATCCCCTCATCTGATTTAGCATCAAATTTACCTAAATCATCTTTTCCATTATTTAGAATAAAACATTTGCAACCAAAAATATGAAGATGAGAGATATTTGGTTTTCTACCATTGAATAGTTCATAGGGTGTTTTCTTTAAGATTGGTCTGATTAGAGCCCTATTCATTGTGTAACAAGCAGTACTTACTGCTTCTGCCCAAAAATATTTTGGAACATTAGAATCATTAAGCATTGTTCTTGCTAGTTCTTCCAGTGATCTATTTTTCCTTTCAACTACTCCATTTTGTTGTGGAGTTCTAGGGGCAGAAAAATTATGTTCTATACCATTTTCATCACAAACAGATCAAAGTTTTTATTTTCAAACTCCCCTCCATGATCACTCCTAATGGATGCTATTTTAAAATTTTTCTTATTTTGAATCATTTTTGCAAATTTTCTAAAGGTATGAAATGCATCACTCTTATTTGCAAGAAATAAGGTCCATGTAAATCTAGAAAAATCATCAACTATTACAAGAGCATAATAACTACCACCAAAACTCATAGTTCTAGATGGACCAAAGAGATCCATATGTAAAAGATGTAAAGGCCTAGTGGTTGTTACTATGTTTTTGGATTTAAAAGAGACTCTTACTTGTTTACCTTTTTGACAAGCATCACGAAGTTTGTCTTTTTCAAATTTTATTTTAGGTAAACCAACAACTAAGTCTTTTGAGACCAATTATTTAAATGATCCATGTTTATGTGAGCAATTCTTTTATGCCATAGCCAAGATTCATCATTTTTACTAAGAAGGCATTGATTATGATTTGTAGTATAGTCTAATTTTAACTTATATACATTATTTATTCTATAGTCTATATACTTAATGTTTTTGTCAAGTTTGGATTCAATAACACAATTTTGTGAATCAAATGATACTGAGAATCCTTTATCACATAGTTGACTAACACTAAGCAAATTATGCCTAAGGCCATCAACAAGTAAGACATTTTCTATGGAGGTTGAGAGATTTGTACCAATTTTTCCGACTCCCAAGATTTTGCCTTTGTTGTTATCTCCATAGGTAACATGTCCACTATTCTTTGGGGTGATGTCCATAAGTTTTGAGATATCACCGGTCATGTGCTTGGAGCACCCACTGTCAATGTACCAAGTATCTTTCATGGAGTCCTACAAGTCACAGAATTGTTTAATTTAGGTACCCAAACTTTTTTTGGGTCCTTGATGTTAGTTTTAATCAAAGATCCTTTTGGGATCCATATCATATTTTTGAGATTTGTAGAGTTCTTTCTAAAATAACAATTTGATGCACTATGACCCTTCTTTCCACAATAAAAGCATGTTAAGAATGGAGAACTAGTGGATTGAGCAACTACAAAGAAATTTTTATAATTCTTTTGTTGAGTTTGAGGATTATATCCTAATCCTGCTTTGTCAAATACACACCTTTGATTTCCTAAAATAACATCTAAATTATTTTTACCAAAGGTGAATTTTGCAAGAGTAGTGTTTAACTTATTAATTTCCTCTTTATGTTTTAGGCATGATGTGCATGGATGAGTTTCTTTGTTGTTTTCTAAATTAATGATAGAACTCAAATTTTCATTTTTAGAGTTTACTAATTTAAGTTCATTCTAAGATTATCTAGTTCTCTATTTAATTTAGAAATTTCTTTCTCAAGTTTTGTAGTGGTTTTCTTATAAGATGAAACTAGTTTTGCTAATTTAAATGATTCATTATGTAAATCATTAAATGCTTCTTGTAATTCATCAAATGAGATGGATGTATCATTGTTAGAAGATGTTACCTCTTCTTCACTTTCGTAGTCTTTGGCCATAAGTCCTAGGTTAACAGTTTCATTTTCTGAGTCACTGGAACTTATGTCATTGTCATCCCATGTGATGTAAGCTTTCTTTATTTTCTTGTCTTTGAATGTCTTCTTGTTTGATTTTTCCATTCTTTTCTTGTAAATTGGACATTCTAGTCTGAGATGCCCTGGCTGGTTGCATTCGAAGCATTTTTGGATTGATTGGGAGTCTTCTCCTATCTTCTTTATGTTAGGTGTAGGCCTTCTTCTATTTCCTCTATTTCTTAGAAACTTGTTGAATCTTTTAACAAAAAGACTGAATTCTTCGTCATCGTCCAAGTCCTCATCTTCGATGATATCTTCTTCTTCATGGACCATTGACGATGAAGCTTTGAGATCAATACTTTTCTTACTTCTGTCATTCTCTTCATGTTGATTTAGTCTTGTCAACTCTAACTCATGTTCTTGAAATTTCCCAAAGAGTGAATGAAGAGACATAGTTGTAAGATCTTTTGATTCTGCAATCGCGGTCACCTTTGGCTGCCATTGCCTACTCAAACACCTTAGAACTTTGTTAATTAAATCTTCATTTGGAAAACTTTTTCCTAATGATGCAAGATGATTAACAATATGAGTGAATCTCTTTTGCATTTCTTGTATACTTTCATTTTGATTCATTCTAAATAGTTCATATTCGTGTGTGAGAGTGTTTATTCTAGATCTTTTGACATCACTAGTTCCCTCATGAGTCACTACCAAGGCATCCCACATCTCTTTGGCACTCTTACAATTTGAAACCCTAAAATATTCGTCTATGCCTAATGCAGATGTTATTATGTTTTTGGCCTTTAAGTTATATTGTACTTTTCTTTTATCCTCCTCACTCCATTGATCCCTAGGTGTTATCTTAATTTCATCCCCTAGTTGCATTGAAGAAACAAAAGGTCCATTTTCTATAGCATCCCAAATGTTTAAATCAATTGATTCTATAAAGATTTGCATCCTAGATTTCCAATAGTGAAATCCTTCTCCATTGAACACAGGTGGTCTATTAAAGGAGTTTCTTTCACCAAAAAGAGAATTAGATGAGGCCATAGATAATCTTGAGGCTTCTAATCCTTAAACAAGATGCAAGCTCTGATACCACTTGTTAGACAAGTGGCCTCACTAACTTAAGGGGGGGTGAATTAAGTTATTCGATTTTAACTAAACTTTTCGATTATTAATTACTCTTCACTTTATTATGCTTAAAATGCCTTTTCAAAGATGAAGTATGAATGTTTACTCTTAATATAATGAAATTGTAAATGCAATAAGTAAACAAGAGTTAAGGGAATAGGAATTACAAACACGATTTATACTGGTTCGGCCAATCCACTTGCCTACATCCAGTCCCCAAGTACCAACTTGAGATTTCCACTATTGTAAAAGTCTTTTACAATCGATCAATTCTACAACACCTTGGAACCCTTCCTTGTGTTGAGAATCAGTCCAATCAACAAGAGAGGCACCCTCTCTTCAACCCAAAGTACAAGTACTGATTTAATTGATGAGTACAATTGAACTCTCCTTTAGAGTAGAATTTACAAGTTGAAAGCCTATAAGAAATCTTAATGATTTGCAAATGCTTGGCACAAGATAATTTAAAAATGATTTCAATCTATAATTATTTCACATGAGAAATCTGATTGAATTTCGAATTTGAGACAAGTATATATAAGGATGATGATGAAACATTGTAATCCTTGATCAGAAGTCATGTCTCTTCAAAATTTTCAAAAACAAAACACTGGTAATCGATTACAAGGGTTTGGTAATCGATTACACAGTTCAATTTTCGAACAGTTGTGCCTGAAATTCAAAAATTTGAATTTCCTGCACTCTGGTAATCGATTACAAGTTTTGGTAATCGATTACACGGTTCAAAATTTTTGAATTTTAAATTCTGGAACTTTTGGTAATCGATTACACATCTTGGTAATCGATTACCAGTTCAAAAATTTATTCTTTTAAACTGATTTTTACTTTATAAAATACTTTATTTAATTTTATATTTAGTGCCAAATTCCTTGCAATATTTAAGAAATCTTTTGACATATTTGTCTAACCAATATTAAGCTTAAACTAATAGACCTTGTTGTTTAACTTGACTTGACTTTTGACTTGAACTTGAATTTGTTCTATACTTTGCTCTTGTCAATCTTCCTCTTTTCTTTCGTTCTCATTTGGCATCATCAAAACCTACAATTAAGGCATCTACAAATGACGCCTAAAACCTTTTCAAAAAAAAAAGATTCCGCATTTTTACGATTTGTAAGTAATAGTTTTCCGTGGGTCACGAGTAATACATGTGGCATTCTTAGTGGTAACTAAGGGTGTCGCATTTAGGTGGTATCAGAGTTGTTCTTTCCTTTTGGCCTCGGGTATGGTCTATAATACCCTTCTCTCTGTGTTTACTCTGTGTTGATTGTTTGTTTGTGTGGATTGTTTGCCTTGTGTGAATTGTTTGCTCTTATATTACTACCTTTGTAATATAAGAATCTGTGTAGCGTTACTCATTCTTGCTTGAATGGTTCTGCATGAAACGGAAGAAGCTTAAAATTGTTCTGTGAATGCAGGATTCCATGGTAGGAAGAGGAAACCCTATGATGAATGATCTCCTGGGGAGAATCGCGGACGTTCTAGAGAACCAGCAACAAACGCTGAACGAGATGAATCAAGCTCATCACCAGAATCAGAACAACATTCCGGACGCGTACCGTGGGTTGTCTACCTTCAAGAAGAATAACCCACCGCAATTCAAAGGAGGTCATGACCCTAATGGATCTCAGCTGTGGTTAGAAGAATTGGAGAAGATTTTCTTGGCTATGGGCTGTCCTGACGAGCAGAAGGTAACATTGGTTGTGTTCATGATGGTCGGGGAAGCTCAGCACTGGTGGGAGTATGCCAGGCGTCAGTTGGAAGCTACTGGGAGGCTGATTACCTGGAATTTGTTCAAGGAGACCTTTCTCCAGAAGTATTTTCCAATCGATCTGAGGAAGCGTAAGGAAGTGGAGTTTCTAAAATTGGAGCAAGGGAGCATGACTGTTGGAGAGTATGCAGCAAAGTTTGAGGAGTTGTCCAAGTTCTGCCCATACTTCCAGAACACCGTGGATGAGGGATCCAAGTGCTCTAAGTTCGAAAGTGGACTGAGGCCAGAAATCAAACAAGCCATTGGCTATCAGCAGATCACTGAATTCTCTAAGATGGTCAACATGTGTCGTATATTCGAGGATGATACCAAGGCAAGGCAAGCTCATTGGAAGAATTTCGGCCCGCAGAGGAACAAACCCAAAGTTACACAAGAAAGGAGGAAGCCTTACTTTGTCCCAAGGAACAACATTGGCTCATCATCTGGGAGCGTCGTGGGGCCAAAATCGATGGTTGCTAGTGGGGGAAGTCCTGCAAGCAGTACCGGCAACAACTACGCCAGTTGTCCGCGTTGTAAGAAGAATCATCTTTTGAAGGATTGTCCAGTCAAGAGCCAGACTCCAAACCCATCTGCAGGAGCCATATGCTATTATTGCAAACAAGGTGGCCATTTTAAGAGGGATTGCCCTGCTTGAGAGGAAGTGGTAGTGGTCTTGCAAGTGCACCTGTGTCGAACCTGAATGCACAAGCTGGAAGACCTAGAACCGGAGGCAGAGTGTTCACCATGAGCGGTGTTGAAGCTGCTGAATCCGAGGTTCTGATCCAAGGTAAGTGTGTTATAAGTGGAATTCCTTTAATTGTATTATATGATTCAGGTGCGACGCATTCTTTTATTTCTCTGGAGTGTGTGAAACGATTGAATTGCCTGTTGTCAAATTACCCTATGATCTTGTTGTTTCTACTCCTACTGCTGAACCTGTGATCACTTCATTAGCTTGTTTGAACTGTCCTATCACCATTGGTGAAAAAAAAACCTTCTCTGTTGATTTGATCTGTTTGCCTCTTTCTCAACTTGATATTGTTTTGGGAATGGACTGGTTATCTTCCAATCGAGTCCAACTTGACTGTCACAGTAAATATGTCGTGTTTAGTTCTTTATCACCCTCTACTTCTGATTCCATAAGTACGAGATTCTTGTCCTCCAACCAAGTGAATTCTTCTTTGAGAGAAGGAGCTCAAATCTACATGATACTTTCTTCTTTGGAGGAAGAGCAGGAATCTGACATCAGTAAAATGCCTGTGGTGTGAGGGTTCGTTGAGGTATTTTCGGAAGATAATCCTGGTATGCCACCAGAGCAAGAGATAGAGTTTAACATAGAGTTGGTACCTAGAGCCGGACCTATTTTTATAGCTCCGTATAAGGTGTCCCCATTAGAATTAGCTGAGCTGAAGAAACAACTAGAAGAGTTGATAGGGAAAAACAGTTTATTAGGCCTAGTATGTCCTCTTGAGGAGCACTGGCGTTATTAGTTAAGAAGAAAGACGGTAGCATGAGACTCTGTGTAGATTATCGTCAGTTTAATAAGGTGACGGTAAAGAATAGGTATCTTTTGCCTAGGGTAGGCGACTTGATGGATCGATTAAGAGGAGCTAGAATTGATATAAAGAAGTTTAGAGACCTGAACCTAGATGTTGGATTTGGTCCTAAGAGTATAAGATTGGGAACCTTGAAGATTTCAAGTGATTTCTTGGAGCAAGTTCGTGTAGCACAGGAAGTGGGTCAATCTTTGCAAGTTTTGAAGGATCTAGTCCCTAAGAAAGGAGAATCTGAGTTTTGTAAGGGAACCGATGGAATTATTAGATTCAAAGGTAGGATATGTGTACCTGGTGATGGGAAGTAAGGAAATTGATCCTAGAAGAGGCCCATAAGAATGGATCAAGTATTCACCCTGGAGCAACTAAGATGTACCAAGATCTGAAGAAGATGTTTTGGTGGTCTGGGATGAGAAAGGAAGTAGCTGAGTATGTGGCATCTTGTTTAGTTTGTCAGAAAGCTAAGATTGAACATCAGAAACCATCAGGAGAGTTACAGTCTTTAGATGTCCCTGAGTGGGAATGGGATAGCATATTAATGGATTTCGTGGTAGGTTTACCTAGAACTCCTGCAGGTTTTGATGCTATATGGGTAATTGTTGATAGGTTAACAAAATCTGCTCATTTTCTACCCATCAACATTAAGTTTTCCCTAGAAAAGGTGACCCAGTTGTACGTTAAGGAAGTAATAAGGCTACATGGGATTCCGTCTAGCATAGTGTCAGATAGAGACCCTAGATTTGCATTCAGACTTTAGGGTGGTCTGCAGCAAGTATTAGGAACCAAGATTAAGATGATTCAGGAAAGGATGAGAATATCACAGAGCAGGCAGAAAAGCTACTATGATCGGAGGAGAAAACCTCTCGAATACAAAGAAGGAGACCATGTCTTTTTGAGAGTTACACCTAGGAATGGGGGTTGGTAGGGCGATGCGATCTCAAAAGCTCACGCCTAAATTTGTTGGCCCCTACCAAATTTTGAAAAGAATCGTTCTTGTTGCTTACTAAATTGCTTTATCGCCTTTCCTTTCTAATCTTCATAATATATTCCATGTGTCACAACTCCGAAAGTATATTCCTGACCCTTCGCACATCATAAAACCCGATGTAATACAATTAAAAGAAAATTTAACTTATGAGGTATTACCTGTGCGAATCGGAGACCGAAGGATTAAACAGTTATGAGGAAAAGAGATTCTGTTGGTTAAGGTTACTTGAAGCACAACTGATGAAGGGAATGCAACTTGGGAGTCGAAGAGCAAATGAAGAAGTCCCATCCTCATATATTTCAAGAAAGTACGCACAAATTTTGAGGACGAAATTTCTTTTTAGGAGGGGAGAGATGTAACACCCGCGTTTTTACCGTTTTGCCGTATTGTGTGTTTTATTAAATTTTGAGTGATTAAAATTATTTTTAATCATCAAAATTTATATTTTTGGATTTAGAAATAAATTTCCTATTTTTAGGGAATTTTTGGGATTTTTATGTGAGAATGACCTTTTTGTCCCTCCTGTCTCTTGAACCGGGCCCGAATACTTTTGATCCGGGCCAGAAAAATTGCACAAACCTTCCCTTTTCTCCTTCTAGAAGTCGTGCATGTGAAGAGCCATACATGGAAGCCACTTGTTATTTTCTTTCTTTTTTCTCCAAACCATATGCAAATTGTAAGCTTTATGTCACTTAAACCCATCAAAAGTCACTTTTTCTCTTTCACACATGCAAGCCTTGGTCATTCTCTCATTTCTCTCTTTCTCTCCTTCTCTTGGCCGTGAACCTTCTCCCATTTTCACCCAAAAATCTTCAATCTCCATTAAACACATCAAGCCAAGGTTCCATCTTTGAACCAAAGCTTTAAACACCTAGCCTCCAAACCTTGAAAAACTCTTGTTTGGTGATCAAAGGAGGGATCTTTGGAGCTGTTTTGTGAGCTGTTGCTGCACCTTATTCTTGAGGAAATTCCTTAGGTAAGGGGGGGAGAACTTGAACTCTAGTAGGATGGGTGACTAGAGTCAAGGATTTGCCCTTAAATCCTTGTCTTTGCTCTTGTTTTTCTCTTGAAAAAAAATCACTTTTGGAACCTCTTTTTGAATGAAATATTTTGGATTTCTTGAGCTGGGTTGTATGTGTGTTTTGGAATTTATTTTGATGCTTGAAAAGTGCTTGGATTGTGGTTGTTGATGCATGCAAATTGTGAAATTGGTTGGAAAGAAATTTTTCCCGTTTTTACATAGAGCGGCGACCATAAAATGGCGATTGCAGATTCGTTCACCGTTGGATCGAGCTGAAATTTTAGTGGCTGGTTTATAACACCTGAATCTTATTTGTGAACGGTATGATCGTTGATAGGAAGTCTAGGATGGGAGATATTTGATCTGCATAGTGGCTGTTTATTTGTGATTTTATTGAAAAACTTCCTTGTTAGTGTGCTTGTGTGGCTGCATGTTTCTAAAATTTTAGTTGATGTTGGAAATGTGTTTTGATGATGGATTTATGAACATGCATGAAGTTGTTGAATTTATGAATTTGTTTTGGATGTTTGATTCTTGAAAAATGATGTTTATGAGCTTGGAAATAAAGTTATGAACTTGAATATGTGTATGGATGATTTTGGATGTTGTTGGAAAAATTGGTGTTTTGATGAACATTCAAGGTGTTCTTGATGTTCTTGAGGTTGTTCTTGATGAAACTCATCAAGAATGCTTTTTGATCTTGAAAAGGTCAAGTAAGTGTGGAAAATACGTTTTTGGGCCTAGATGGTCCAATAGGTTAAAACATTAAGGTTACTAAAAGGATTTTAATTTAATAAATAAATTTTGGAAAATATAAAAATAATCAAATTCGAATTTCTATTTTCACCAAAATAAAAGTCAATATAAAAGTCAACTTTTTGACTTGTTATGAGTAAGAATGGGCTCTCATGAGTTATCCAACCTTTGGGCCCTTGGTTCAGTCCCAAAACCTTCAAAAAGGAGAGTCAAAGACTCATTAAAAGTCAACCAAAATAATTTATGAAATTGGGCTTAGGTTAGAGTTGGACTTCAACTCTAATCCAAGCTATTAAGATTAAAACTTAGAAAATTAATTAGTGGGCTTAGTTAATTTAATTTCTAAGTTAATTAATCTAATCTACTTAATTTAATTAAGTGAAGAATAATTAATTAAGGCTAAATTTAATTAACCTTAATGAAGATTAATCTTAATCTTAATCACTAATTACTAATGAGGTATTAATTAAGTAATTAAGCCTTAATGATGACTAAGAACTAATTAATTATGATTAACCTTAATCAAATATAATTAAAAGCTTAATCCAAGATTAAGAAAGAGATTAAGGGATAATTAGGAATTAATTAGGGCCTTAAGAAAGGATTAAGACTTAATTAAGGAGGATTAAGATTAATTATAGTTCAGTGAATGAAGACTAATTATAATTAAGGGTTAAACCCAATCTTAATTAGACATAGAAGACAAATTAAGATAGGAAATACTATCCATAAGACACAATCATAAGTCTTAGTAAATTATAAGACTCAAGTGGAAATGAATATTGATTCAAAGAAGAATATCAATACAAACTACCTTAAAAGATTATAACCAACACACTCTTTCTGCATAAGACTTGAGAAGCTTAGTGAGAGAGTGTGGTTCCAACCCAATATAGGGTTCGGTTTTCCTTGAAGGAAAGACATTGAATCGGGCCTTACCACAGGGAAGTGGTGACGTTGAATGATTCAATGGGCTTTGCCTGTAAGGATTGTGTATGCTGAGAAAGCATTGTCTGGTTTTCCTTGAAGGAAAGACATTGAATCGGGCCGTACCACGGGTAAGTGGTGACATTGAATGATTCGATGGGCTTTGCCTGTAAGGATGTAAATGATGTAAGCATTGTTGTGTGACATGCATCATAAAGCATTGTTGATGATCGAGGTTGAAAACCTTGCGACCTATATGGCAGTGACACTCGGTACAGTGGGAAACTGGTAGGGACGGGTGCACTGGGTTTTGCAAAGAACGCCAGCGGGTCCTCGAGGGGGGATGCCAGCCCTGAGGATAGTCAGGTTCCGAAACGGCTCAGGTGACGTAGGCGAGAGACCTACTGTCGAGCACGCTGGTGATCAAGCTTGACTATCCTGTCGCTCTCAAGTTTTCGGGGTCAGTTGAGATTGTCTGGAAGTCGGGAAAAATTGGCCAACAGAAAATATAAGTACCGCGCTAGTACAGACTCTAACTCCTGATACGTTGTACATATATGGTCGGGCAGCTGCTGTGTGCACTGTGGTGGTGATGTTTCCCTGGACCCTCATGCATTAGTCATTGCATTATAGTTGCAAGGCCGCACTCACATGAGTATGTTATGATGATGTGTTTGTGATTGCTTGTTGATTGAATTGTGTGGATATTCTCTGTGTGTGCTCTAGTTCATTATATCCTACGTGTTGTGAGTTCATGTGATGTTCTCACCCTTCTTTCTCTGCTTTTGTTATTTGCTGTTATTGTTCCTCTCGCTACGTCATAGTCGGCATTGGAGACTTCCAGTATGAGGACCGTGAGGATTCAGCTGCGTTGGATGCCGCAGGGCCAGTGGCGGGTGACAGACGTCCCTAGCCGATGCGTGTTCTCGGGGGAGGTCCGTCTCACCATCACTCATCCTAGTCTCCCCTAGATTCCAGAATTAGGTTTGACGGTTCCATTGACTCTTGAGTTCGCTACACCACCGGGACTTGTACGTTACACTACTTTCCGTCGCTCTCGTCGTCGTCCCGTTCCTTCGACGTCTTCTCAGTCGTCACGGATGGCAACTATGGTTGGGCCAGACTCCCCTAGATACTCTCCCACTTCCGAGGCGTTACCTTCTCAGTCTAGGCGTACTGATGCGCAAGAACTCTCTGATGAGATGGAACTGATCGTGATTGATGATACTTCAGAGGAGGATGAGGACCCGGAGGAGGACCCGGAGGAGGAGGATCCAGAGGAGGAGGACCCTTCCAGCGAGGAGTAGTGTAGTGTCATTTAAGTCTAGTAGTACAGCTCCGGTCTAGTAACCCTTTTTCTGTATTTTTGTTTGAGATCTTATACATTTTCAGTTTACTACTAGAACTCCTATTCTGTTGGTACTTTTTGTATTGCTCATAGAGTACACTGCTTATGTATATATGGTTCTTCTATGTATGGTTTATTCCTATGTGTTAATTCTGCAAGTCTTACTTATGATGTATGTTGACTTATTGTGGTAACTATATTCAGCGTTTCAAAAATCAGTTCCACTGTTAAGGAAAGGATGTTTTATAAATACCTAAAATGAAATTTGAAATGTGATAAGTCGATGACGCCTAAAACCTTTTCAAAAAAAAAAGATTCCGCATTTTTACGATTTGTAAGTAATAGTTTTCCGTGGGTCACGAGTAATACATGTGGCATTCTTAGTGGTAACTAAGGGTGTCGCACCATTGATAAAACTCAATTCTTGATTAACAAGAAAATAAGAGAAACACTCTCTTTGATTGATAATTTCAACATAAACATTCTGATCTTTCTTGCATGCATGAAGCATGTATTTATAAGAATTACAAGGCACTCAAAGGTCATGCTACCAGCTAGGTTTACACGCCCCAAACAGCCCAAAAATACCCCTCATACATATCCCATGCAACCCTAAATACATTACTAGAAATTAAATAAATTAAAGAGACAAAATAAGCTAATAAAAATCAACCTAAGTAAGCTTAATTGGCCGCAACTTCCAACCAGAATTTTGGGCACATGTGGCTGCATTATTCCTTGAATTGTAACCACCAAACATGGATTAAAATAGCTAATGAATCAGCCATTAAGTGGTCGCATGTAACAACCCCAATTCATCAAGTTTCCATTCATTTTGTAACCTCCCTCTTCATTATGTTGGCCGCCACTTTGATAGCTATTCATTCTCCAATTTACTTCCTTGTTGGCACCTCTTTGAAGACTCTTTTTTCAGCCAATTGTGCACATGTTGGCCGCAAACTATGATGAAGTATTAGGCTTCCATGTGGCTCCAAAAATGGCCAGGTTCATGTGCACCCAGCAAGATCCTTCCAACAGCTAGTAGACAAAGTTTTAATGCAATTAAACAACATTATAAACTTGTTTTGTAACCACCAGAAATTCATTCCCTTGTCTTTTTAACTTCCTAATTCTTATTAAAACAAATAAAACTAATTAAATCAGCAAATTGAAGGCTAAGTTGGCCACCCCACATGACCTCCTTCCATGCTAAATGATGGTTCTTCAACTGTTAGTTGCATTAAATGCAACTGTCACTTCATTTAAAGCCATGTCACCATCTTCTTTATTCTTACCTGGTTGGGTTCACATCACCTAGTGTGTCACCCTGGCGAGCGCCTGTGTTGTTTGTTAAGAAGAAGGATGGTAGCATGAGGTTGTGTACCGATTACCGCCAGCTAAATAAGGTAACCATTAAGAATAGATATCCTTTGCCTAGGTGATAAGTGTAAAATAAGTGTTATTTTCTTATAGTTTTTATTACACTTATCAAGGTCAAAATAGTAATTTATGCCCAAAATTATCCCTTTTTGTTAATATTTATAATAATTGTAATTATTTGGTTTAAATTTGAATATGATGCGATTTTAAATACAAATCTGTTATTTTTTGCAGATTTACAGAAGATTTGGAAAGAGAGAGAAAATAGCATCAGAAAGGAGGTTGTTTGCAGATTCATAATTTAAATAAAGACCAAATAAAGAGGAGATTAACAGTTAGTTAATCAGAGAATCTTGTGGATAACCTCTACAAATTCAAATCCAAGCCAATTAAATACAAAATCAATTCAGAAAAAGGGAAATAGGAAAACCAGTCAAGCAAAGGCAAGATCAGAAAGAAATCCAGAAGTTAGATCAAGATCTGAAAGGAATCTGCAACGCGTGACACGCTCCACATGCGCTAAGCGCAGGTGGAGCGCAGCCTCAGATTTATCAGGCTCCACTTGCACTAAGCGCAGGTGGAGCGCAGCAACAGATTGATCGCGCTTCATGCGCGCTAAGCGCATATGAAGCGCAGCAACTTTTAAACCTAGATCCAGAATGACTTCTTGGAGGATAATTAGGGTTTTTCCACTCTATAAATAGAGCCTTTTGCACAGATCAAAGGCAGGTCCTCGGAACCCAACACAGATACAGAGAGAGAGTAGTTCTAGGATTGAGAAAGGTGACAGATTTCTCAGTGGTTTGTAATGGATACCATGAGTAGCTAAGCTCTTCAGTAGGATTTGATGTAGTGGATTCAATCCCCAAGTGTATAAGAATTCTCTTCTTTTTAATTATGATTCTCTATTTGTAATTTATCGGTATCTTTATGCTATTTGTAATGCATCGCCTCCGCGCGTGCGCCGGGGTGGTAGGCTAGTGCTCTGGATACAAAAAGTGGAACTCCGGCTAGTATTAGAGTTAGGTGAGAATAGAGCTGCCTATGAAGCTTAATCTCCGATTGCTGAAGATACTCGTTTGGTTCATATCGTACTATCATTCTTCGTTGCGATTGAAGCGTTTGGTGAGTGACACACCCCTTCATAGTTGTTTGATGGGAAGGTATGGATTAAATTGATAGCGCTGATTGCAAAATACGGGGAATGTTCGGGGTCGCCAAGCCACTTTGAATGCCTGTAGAGAATAGCTTTTGGCGTTTAATTATGATGTTATAGGGGAATTTGCGGGTACGATAATTGCCAGACATGCCTTATAATTATTGTAGTTAGACAATGCTAAGGGAATTACAAGTATAATCATAATTAAAAGAAGGGATTCGCATACACGAGGGGGGAGATGAAACGAAGTCAAATCCTAATCCAAAGTATCATTCTCTCATCTCGTTTATCTGTTAATATTTATTATTCTGCATACAATCAATCCTTTTTATAAAATTGTTTTCATTGAAAATACGATCGCTATTACTTTACAAATTAAAACTACTCCCTGTGGATACGATATCTTACTTACACTATAACTGCTGGACTTTTGGTACACTTGCCAGGAATCCATCACTAGGATAGATGATTTGATGGATCAGTTAGTGAGGGCATGTGTGTTCAGCAAGATAGATCTTAGATCAGGCTATCATCAGATTAGAGTTAAGGAAGAGGATATACCTAAGACTGCTTTTAGGACTAGGTATGGACACTATGAATATCTGGTAATGCCTTTCGGTGTGACGACTGCTCCTGCAATTTTTATGGATTACATGAACAAAATTTTTCATCCTTATTTGGATAAATTCGTAGTTGTCTTCATAGATGATATACTAATTTATTCCAAAACTAAGGAGGAGCATGAGGAACATTTAAAGGTAGTACTTCAGGTTCTTAAGGATAAACAGTTGTATGCTAAGATGTCCAAGTGTGAGTTCTGGTTAGAAGAGGTAAGTTTCTTAGGACATGTGATTTCTAAGGGAGGTATAGGCGTATATCGTTCTAAGGTAGAGGTCGTGCTTAAGTGGGAGGCTCCTAAGTCAGTGAGTGAGATTAGAAGTTTCCTTGGGTTGGCTGGGTACTATAGGAGGTTCATAGAAGGGTTTTCTAAGTTAGCCTTGCCTTTGACCGAGTTGACTAGGAAGTGAGTTGCCTTTGTGTGGAATAGTAAGTGCGAGTCTAGCTTCCAAACTCTTAAGGAGAAGTTGACCAGTGCACCTGTGTTAGTGTTACCTGACCTTAGTAAATCCTTTGTAGTATATTGTGATGCCTCTAAGATGGGTTTAGGTGGGGTGTTGATGCAAGAGGGTAAAGTAGTAGCCTATGCTTCTAGGCAATTGAAAATCCATGAGAGAAACTACCCTACCCATGACCTTGAGCTAGCGGCCGTAGTGTTTGTGTTGAAGATTTAGAGGCATTATTTGTATGGTTCCAGGTTTGAGGTTTTTAGTGATCATAAGAGCCTTAGATATTTGTTTGACCAGAAGGAGCTGAACATGAGGCAGAGGAGGTGGTTAGAATTTCTTAAGGATTATGATTTTGAGTTGAGTTACCATCCTGATAAGGCTAATGTAGTGGTTGATGCCTTAAGTAGGAAAACTATCCATGTTAGTTCCTTGATGATTAAGGAAATGGATCTTTTAACCCAGTATAGGGATCTGAGTTTGGCTTGTGAAGTAACCTCTGTTAGTGTGAAGTTAGGGATGACTAGAGTAAGTAATGATCTGTTGAAGGATATTAGCAAAGCCCAACTAGAGGATCCATTTTTGGTAAGTAGACGAGAGGCTATAGAAGGAGGTGGTGGTGGAGAGTTTGTGATAGGTACCGATGGGGTAGTGAGGTTTGGAGACCGGGTGTGTGTGCCTAGTGAACCTACCATTAAGCGTTTAGTGCTAGAGGAAGGGCATAGGAGTAAGCTTAGTTTTCACCTAGGATCGACTAAGATGTATCAGGATTTGAAGAAAGTGTTTTGGTGGCCTAGAATGAAGAGGGACATAGAGGAGTTTGTGAGTGCTTGTTTAGTGTGCCAAAAGTCTAAGGTAGAACGTCAAAAGCCTTCAGGATTGCTTCAACCCTTAAGTATACCTGAGTGGAAGTGGGATAGTATTTCCATGGATTTTGTAGTTGCTTTGCCTAAGACTGTAAGGGGGCATGACTCCATTTGGGTCATTGTTGATAGGTTAACTAAGAGTGCACATTTCCTTCCCATTAACATTAAGTACTCCTTAGAGAAACTAGCTCAGCTTTACATCAGTGAGATAGTGAGGTTTCATGGCATACCATCTAGTATAGTTTCAGATATAGATCCCAGGTTTACCTCTAGATTTTGGGAGAGTTTGCAGCAGGCCTTGGGGACCCAACTTAGGCTTAGTTCAGCTTACTGATAAGTGTAAAATTATCGTTATTTTCCTATAGTTTTTATTACACTTATCAAGGTTAAAATAATAATTTATGCCCCAAATTATCTATTTTTATTAATATTTACAATAATTGTAATTATTTGGTTTAAATTTGAATATGATGCTATTTTAAATAAAAATCTGTTGTTTTATGCAGATTTGCAGAAGATTTGGAATGAGAGAGAAAATAGCATCAGAAAGAAGGTTGTTGCAGATTCAGAATTTAAATAAAGAGGAGATAATCATAGAATCTTGTGGATAACCTCTTCAGTTCAAATCCAAATCAAATAAATTCAAAAACAACTCAGATAAAGGGATAAAGGAAAACCAGATAAGATCAGAAAGAAATCCAGAAGTTAGATCAAGATTTGAAGGAAAGCTGCAGCGCGTAACACGCTCCACCTGCGCTAAGCGCATGTGGAGCGTAGATCCAGATTGATCAGGCTCCACCTGTGCTAGGCGCACATGGAGCGCAGCAGCAGATTCATTAGGCTTCATGCGTGCTAAGCGCACATAAAGCGCATGTTGCGCAGCAGCTTCTTAACCTAGATCCAGATTGACTTCTTGGAGCAAAAATAGGGTTTTCCCACTCTATAAATAGAGCCCTTTGCACAGGTCAAAAAGCAGGTCCTCGGGACCCGACACAGATACAGAGAGAGAGTAGTTCTAGGATTGAGAAAGGTGACAGATTTCTCAGTGGTTTGTAATGGCTACTATGAGTAGCTAAGCTCTTCAGTAGGATTTGATGTAGTGGATTCAATCCCCTTGTGTATATAGAATTCTCTTTCTTTTAATTATGATTCTTTATTTGTAATTTATCGGTATCTTTATGCTGTTTGTAATGCATCACCTCCGCGCGTGCGCCGGGGTGGTAGGCTAGTGCTCTGGATACAAAAAGTGGAACTCCGGCTAGTAGCAGAGTTAGGTGAGCATGGAGCTGTCTATGAAGCTTAATCTCGGATTGCTGAAGATACTCGGTTTAGTCATATCGTAGTATAAGGATTGTATTCTAACGATTGAAGGTTCAGTGAGTGACACACCCCTTCATAGGTGCCTTATATGAAAGTATGACTAAATCGATAGCGCTGATTGCAAAATACGGGGAATGTTCGGGGTCGCCAAGCCACTTTGAATGCCTGTAGAGAATAGCTTTTGGCATTTAATTATGATGTTATAGGGGAATTTGCAGGTACGATAATTACTAGGCATGCCTTATAATTATTGTAATTAAACAATGCTAAGGTAATTACGAATATGATCATAATTAAGGGAAGGGATTCGCATACACAAGGAGGGAGATGAAACGAAGTCAAGTCCTAGTCCAAAATATTATTCTCCTCGCGATTATCTGTTTGCTTTTATTTTATTTTTATTATTTCTAAAATAACCAAAACCGTTTTTATTGGAAATACAATCACTATCGCTATACAAATTAAAACCGCTCCCTGTGGATACGATATCTTACTTACTCTATAACTGCTGGACTTTTGGTACACTTGCCAGGAATCCATCACTTACCACCCTCAGACTGATGTTCAGACCGAGAGAACCATTCAATCCTTAGAGGATTTACTTAGAGCTTGCGTGTTAGACCAAGGGGGTAGTTGGGATAGCTTCTTACCTTTGATAGAGTTTACCTATAACAATAGTTTTCACTCTAGCATAGGTATGGCGCCTTATGAGGCCTTATATGGTAGGAAATGTAGAACACCTTTGTGTTGGTGTGAGCCGGGAGAGAGCCTTGAGTTAGGACCTGAGATAGTGCAGCAGACCACTGATAAGGTTAGGATAATCCAGGAGAGGATGAGAACAGCCCAGAGTAGACAGAAGAGCTATGCTGATAAGAGAAGAAAAGAGTTAGAGTTCAAAGAAGGAGATCATGTATTCCTGAAATTCACTCCATGGACTGGGGTTGGTAGGGCATTAAAGTCTAGAAAACTTACACCTCGATTCATTGGTCCTTACCAAATTCTTAAAAGAGTCGGCAATGTTGCCTACCAAATTGCTTTACCTCCACACTTGTCCAATCTTCATAATGTTTTCCATGTTTCTCAACTCCGGAAATACATCCACGATCCTTCGCATGTGATCGAGTTGGATCATCTTGAGGTTAAGGAAAATCTGATAGTGGAAACCATGCCGGTGAGAGTTGAGGATCGGAGGGTGAAACAACTTTGAGGTAAAGAGATTCCTTTAGTTAAGGTAATCTGAGGAGGACCTACACCCGAGAGTGCTACTTGGGAACTTGAAGAGAAGATGAAGGATTCCTATCCAGAGTTATTCGTTTCAGGTAAAATTCGAGGACGAATTTTCTTTTTAGGAGGGGAGAGTTGTAACATCCTAAATTTTATTAGGTAAAATATTAATTAAATTAAATAAATGAGTAGAGGAAATAATTAATTAAATAGATGAATAAATAATAGGATTAATATTATTATTAGTTTTATACATAAACTTAGTTTAAATTTAAAAAGAAGAGAAGGGAGTTGAGAGTGGGCCCAAGCCCAATAAGGCATTCTAGTAAGGAGGGGTTATCAGTTCACCCTAATCCTTATTCGTATTATCGTCAGAGAGCGAAACGCTAAGGAGGGGAGAAACCGAGTCTCAAGAGAGGATTGTTGCAGAGTGAGCATCAAGAACCAAGAAAGGGACTTCTTTGCTGTAATCGATCTTCACTTAAGGTACGGTGGGGGAGAGGGTGCTGCTTGTATATGCATGTAGGGGTGCTTGGGTAGTGATTTAAGACTAGAAATTCGTATTGATGTATGTTATAACTGAGAATGGATGATATAAACTGTGATTTATGGATTATTGAATGATTCTTGATGAATCTTGAGTGATTTGAATGAGAATAATGAGAATAGTAAAAAGGGGTTAAATAAGAGTTTGATGATTTGGGGTTTTGATGGGAAAACCATATAAAACTGTTAAAGATTGATGATTTTGATGAGTTTGATGAATATTGATGATTATGAATGGTTGTTTTATCGAAAAGAATTGATTAGAGATTGATTGGAGGGGTTTATAGATGTTAGAAATCGTGAAATCTGCGATCTGCGTCGCGGGTAATCGATTACCAGGTGTGGTAATCGATTACCAAGGTGTTCTGGGCATCCCAGAAGTGTTGTTTGTTCGCTGGTAATCGATTACAGGATTGTGGTAATCGATTACCAGAGAGTTTGTTTGCAGGTAATCGATTACAGGGATGTTGTAATCGATTACCAGTGTGTTTGTTTGCAGGTAATCGATTACAAGGTGGTTGTAATCGATTACCAGATACCTTGTTTGCAGGTAATCGATTACTAGAGGTTGGTAATCGATTACCAGAGTGGATTTTGAGAGCCTAAGTGCTTGGTGATGGGTGATGATGCTTGATAATGCTTTATATTGATTATGGTGTGATAATTAATGATGTTGATGATATTTTGGTATGCATAATGATTGGTGAATATGCAATATGAATGATGATGTTTGGTATGCATAATGATTGGTGAATATGCAATATGAATGATGATGTTTTGGTATGCATAATGATTGGTGAATATGCAATATGATTGATAATATTTTGGTGTGCATATTGGTTGGTGAATATGCAATATGATTGATAATATTTTGGTGTGCATATTGGTTCGTGAATATGCAATATGATTAATGATGATGTTACTTAAGTTGTGCAGGCCCATAGAGGGGGTATAACTTAAGAGAGATGCCTTGAGCATATGTGATGAGATCTGAATTGTGCGGGCCCATAGAGGGGGTACAACTCAGGGGATCAAGATGGGGCGTTCGATGCACGGGCCCATAGAGGGGGTGCAACCTAGGGGTGATTTGTACTGGCCAATAGAGGGGGTGCAACCTAGGGTCGAATGTCGTTGTGCGGGCCCATAGAGGGGGTACAACCTATCGGATTGTGTGGTGACTCCGGTAGACTATCTTGGTACTAGCTAGAGTGATTGACGAGGTGCACCCATTGTGCGGAGTTCCAAGTCATGAACTTTGGGTAGGTGAGGTGATGAGTTTTGGTGCATATGATAATGTGTTATACTCAATGATGGTATTGAGTTATATAATGTAGTTGATGAGTTCGGTAAATATGATGATGTGTTATACTCAACGATGGAATTGAGTTATATAATGATGTTGATAAGTGTTGATGCATACATGATGAGTGTACATGTGTTATATCTGATAATGATATTGTGTTATTAAATGATGTTATGAATATCGATGATGAATGAGTATTATGTGAGTATGTGATTCCTTTGGTGAATGATGGTATGAGATTATATGTTGATTTAGATGAATAGCTATATGCTGATTTATAGATGATTCTTATTTGATGGATTATTTGATGTTTTGGTATGAGGTATGATGTATGATGATGTTGTTTATATGTGGGTGAGGATAAGGTAGCCTCCTATATGTATGTATGAGTAGTATTCTTTTTCTCACCGTTATACTGTGGATATTTTTTTTACAGGTGTTGATGATGACACGACTGGTGTCGAGTTTGATTAAAGGGAGTGTGTTCTGATACATGTGACATCAGTGCATAATAGTAGGGTTATTTCTTTATGTTTCTAGTTAGGAAAGTTTTTGGTGTAAACTGTTTTGGATGCCTTGCACGGCAAGTAGGATGTTTAGGTGTTTTATTTCTTTGGAGATTCCGCTGCATGAGTATTTGGAATACTTTTAAGTTCTATTTCATTTTAATTGAGTTGTTTTCGAACTAATGAGGTTTTTATTAAGAGAGTATGTGAACCTTTTACCCATCGTGGGACGTTACTTTTTTTATATTTCGATTTATTAAACGTATAAGAGCTTGGGGTAGAAGGGTGTCACAGGGCTTGCTAAAGAGAAGAGCATCCAAGTTGTAGTAGAAATTACTAAGAGTTTCATTTACTTTTTTTCATCTTTTTGTAAAGTCTTCATGGAAGGCTAAAATTTTATTCAATTCAAGGAGTCAAGCTTATTTTCATCTTGGTTTTGAGGTTTGATCTTCATTTACATGCTCATTAAGTTACATCTACCTTGCTTTTCTACTCCACTTGCTTCAATTTCAAATTTCTTTTATCAAAGCTTGATTGGTTAACATGTTTTGGTTGTGAAATTTGTTATTGATGTATGTTGTACTCTTGATTGGTTAATCATCATACAACGATTAAAAAGCATAGAGTAAACTACTAAATTGAAGGTTTTCATTTAATTATTTACTTCAATTGGGTTCCGATTATAAAATTGATTTGGATCTAACATAAGATTTTATGGTTATTTGATCTTGTTAATCTTAATCAATTGAATTTTGGAAATTATTTCAGTAGTGAATCCGAGATCATTGTAGGGGTTCCTCATGATTCTAAGTTGATGGATTTAATCTCTTGAATGCATGTTATTAACAACCAATGATTTACCATGAAAATAGCCTCCGAATTCCTTGGATTGATATTATCTTGAATTGATTCAACCTTTGCTTTTAACTTGATCTTTTATTTTCTTTTCTTCAGTTTATTCCAATCAATCAAACCCCCCCAAAGAAGGATTAATTTGAGTGGATCTTCAGGGTTCGACCCGGTTTATACTATCTACTACAAGTAGTTTGCAGATCGGAGAATTATAATTATAATTTTATGCAGGTTCAACAACTATCAGAGATCAAACAAAGATAAGGTTACAAATAGAAGGATCTAAAATTTAAAAATTAGCAAGAGCGTAATCTTCATGTTCTATTTTGTTTTCCATGTTTCTTATATTTGTTATACTTATTTTCATTTTGGGAAAAATATGTTATCAGTCCCTGAACTTTTGGTCAACTTAGATTTTAGTCTTTGAACTTTAATTCCTTTGTTTTATATCCCTGAACTTTCAAAAACTCGTAACAGTAGTCCCTGTCGTTACTTTGGCCCGTTAAACCTGTGACGTGACATGCTAGGCAATTAACACGTGGCACGCTAGATAATTGACACGTCATGAGTTTAACGGACCAAAGTAACGGCAGAGACTACTGTTACGGGTTTTTGAAAGTTTAGGGATAGCTAAGGAATTAAAGTTTAGGGAAAACCCAAGTTGACCAAAAGTTCAGGGACTAATAACATATTTTTCCCTTTCATTTTTTATTCTCAAATATTGAGTTTGTATGAATGAGATTGATTAATCTCATGAATTTTCTTCAAATAGTTAATTGTTTGATGATTTAGTACATTGTAATATAATCAAAATAGTATTGATACCAACAAAATAGAATATGAGTGAGATCAAGGTGAATAAATTTTCAATAATAATTTGGAAGTATAAATTATTAAGAAAATAAAATAAATTATTATGTAGACTACATATTACTATAAAATAGGATTAGATTTAAATTTTTGTACGAATACGGTGAAGAGTTTTAGTTATTTCAAATAGAACTGTATTTAATTGAAATGTATTAAATATTTTAAAGAGATAATATAATAGTCATATCTTTATTTAAAAAGAATGTAATATAATTTATTATTTTTTATTAAAATAAATTAGGATTACATTTAAATTTATATATAAGAATATGTTTAAAATGCATGCAAATTGAATAAAAAGTGTTACTCTTATTTTTTTTTATAGATTACCAGGAATGAATTTAAAGAGAAATTGATTTGCATCTAAATTTACAATGATTCATATCCCTACTTTCAGTTTGCACAAATAATATATAATGAAATATTTGCTTAACACTATTAAATTTTTGTACCGATATAGTGAAGTCTTTTAGTTGTTTCAAATAGCACTGTATTTAATTGAAATAGATGAATATATTATTATACTTAATTGAAATTCATTAAATATTTTAAAGAGATAATATAAAAGTCATATCTTTATTTAAGAAGAAGGTAATATAATTTATTATTTTTTTAAAAATAAATTAGGATTACATTTAAATTTATATATAAGAATATATTTAAAATGCATGCAAATTAAATAAAATTTGTTATACTCTTAATTTTTTTATAGATTATCAGGAATGAATTTCAAGAGAAATTGATTTGCATTTAAATTTACAATGAGTTTAAGTTTACTCAAATAACATATAATGAAATATTTGCTTAGCATTGTTAAATTTTTGTACGGATACTGTAACATCCCACTAATTTGAGTTTCTAATAATTTATTAAATAAAAATAGAGGTTTATGTATTAGCAATTGAGGGAAGAAAGTCTAAGAAATGAGGAGTTAAAACTTAGTTTAAAAACCAGATTTTAGGTTTTTAGCTCAAGCTAAATAAATTAGCTTGAGCGAATTATGCAGAAATGTGTTTAGGTTGAATTTGCTGTCAAATTAGCTTGAGCGAATAAAAATTAGCTCGAGCGAAAATAGTCCAGAGAGGGTGCATTTTCTGGGTCATTTTAGCTCAAGCGAATATTGATTAGCTTGAGCAAATTTTCGTAATACTGCATGCAAAACCTCATCCGCTCAAGCTAAATAATTTAGCTTGAGCGAAATTCCACTTATAGCTCCTATACGTTCAGTTTAGAATTCATTTTCGTTCATATTTTCTCCCTTGCCTTTTACAAACCTAGAGAGAGATGGAGAGGGTTTAGAGAGAGAATGGTTAATTGAAGATCAAGGAAGCAATTAGGCTCTCAAAGATCAAGATTTCCTTCAATTGATTGTTCTCCAACACTCTTTCCTTCTCAATTCCACCAATTGTTCAAGGTGAGTGTAATCACACACTCACTTCTATGTAAAATTTCCCTTGTATGAACCCCACTTCCTTCTTCCCTTTTCTTTTTGTATGATTGTTGATGATTTGAATATGAATTAGATGCTATACATGTAAATGTTTAGAATTTCTTTAATAATTGCTATGATTGAAATTTGAAATGGTAGAAGTTTGAATTAACCTAGAAATTTTACCCATGAAGGAATGATATATGTTAATATGACTTAATTGAGGTATGAATTATGAATGATAATATGATTGGGGTCTTTTGGCCCTTGGAAAAGGTTTGGGTCTTTATGGCCTTGGAAAAGGTTTAGGTAAGGTCTACCGGCCTTCAGGGACGACGGTTCCTGTTAGCCTGAGCTCGGTCTAGCCTAAGGAAAAGGTTAAATCCATGGTACAGAGAATTAGATTATGATGATTGTAATTGTTATTGAAATTGTCATGGTTAAGTCTAATTTAGTCTTTATGATGAATTCTCTACTTGTGGCATGTATAATATTGATAATTGCTATGTGACACTTTATTACCTCACTGGGACTTTAGTCTCACCCCACGTTGTGGGAATTCATATTTCAGATGTGCAGGGACCTACTCAGGGTCATCAGAACCAATAGGAGTTACATGGCTTTGCTTTGGAGTGTTTTACTGTGTATATATTCATGTATATAGTACCCTTGTTTATAAACACTCAGATGTATTTTGAGTAGGATAGAGTAATACATGTATACTCTCAGATTGATTTTGTTATGTCACGGGCATGTATTACTATATCCTAAGTCTTTCGCATTTTGAATGTAAGTTCATGTTATATGTATATATTGAGTAGTAGTCTTTAATTCAAGTGGATATACAGCTTATTTATTTTGTTGGATTATATAAGTTATTATCTATATATATTGATTTCGATATTAAAATGAGCGAAATAATTTTTAGATTTTGGGAATAGTGCTTCCAACAGGCATTCTTTCTGAAATAAAAATTAGGACGTTACATTTTGGTATCAGAGCAGTTCAATCCAATTGGACTGTGGTTAGGTTAGTTGCTCGTAACTTACTATAATTCCACCGTGCCTCATGCTAAGTTTAGGGACTGATCACCCCTCTACGGGTTATGTTGTACACGAAATTATGGTTAGTAACGTAATTAGGGTGCCTTGTTGAGGGAATTAGGACACTTCTCTAACAAGGTTAGAGCCACCTACATGATAGTCAGAGGGAGAGTGACATAGGTCTATTTCCTAAGAGTAGGATCTTCACCTCAAGAGCCTTATGAGATGTCATTTTAGTTCCTAGAAGAATTAAGTTATCCTTAGAAGGGAAGACCAGGAAGAAGTTATGTGAAAGAGTGTGTAGTTGATTTTGGAAGGTAGAAGTAAGAGGAAAAGTTAAAGGGGATGATGAATAAGCTCTCTAGTAGGCTAGTGGGGTATTGGTTGCTTGTAAGTGAACTTTAGCACCGTAATGTGTTTGAATAATGTTAATTTTTTTTCTGCCTGAATGGTTGTTTGAATGTTGTTGTATGTGTTTTATGAATGAATGTATGCTTTGTGTGGTAGGTGATAATTTGGTGAATGAGTATGATGAAAATGGCATGACTTGTAAGTTAGATTGCATGATTCTGAAAGACATGTAAGTGGAAGGTGAATGGTAACTCTAGAGTTGTGGATTCCTTTCAAAAAGTAAGACCTTTCACCTTAGGAACTTTATAGAATGGAATCTTTAGCTCCTGGTAAGCATTTGGCACACCTAAGGACACTAGCTTAGATAGATCCCTTGTCGAGCGGAGGGTAGGTGGTTTAAGTTGAATGGCATGCCTAATCTGTTTGACTGAATACAATGCTTGTCTACTTGAATAAATGTGTGTCTGGTGTGCTTGATCGTGATATTGTTTGGTTGCCGGATAACTGCTCGTCTTGTATGCTTTGTTGGAATGCTTGTGTTACATTGTAGTGCTTTAATTTGCTTAATTAATCATGAAGTTGTTCCTACTCGAGTGATTGAGTAATGTGTTGGTGTGTTGAGTTACTTGATTGCTTTTTTCTTTAGAGACCGATTGTGGATTTATAGGAGTGGGGGTTTCCGAGACAGGTAGACACTAGAAGTAAATGTGAGAATCATGGGAGGTATAGAAACCTAAATGCCTTTGAGGAGAGGGAGTAAACCTAGCCCTTGGTTAATTTATTCATCATGGGGTAGAAGTGATCTTAAGGATAATTTGAAGAATGGAATTAGGACCTTTAAGATCTTATCCTTGTCTTACTTTCTTTAAACCCCTATTAGTGTGTTTTTCTATCGATGGTTATAACTACTTCAATCCTGACTTCTTTAGTAGTATGCAAGTTATTATGTAATCAAGTAGAAATCTCTTAAAACACACCCTTAGTTCCTAAGGGTCTTGAGACATTCTTAAAAAAAATAATAAATATATATATATATATATAAATAAAGTGTAAGTGTTGAATGATAAGTAATGAGATGGGACAACAAGTAAGATCCCAAGTGGGTTAAAAGAGTGTTGGTTACATATAATTGAACTTTGGTGATGTAATTGTTTTGACTAAGAATGATGTTGTTTCCGCTTAAGCAATTGCATAGAATGTCTGTTTGTTGTAGTGTTGGATTGAGAAGTTATGATGCTAGCTGTTGCTAAAGTCCTTGCATGACTTGTATCATTAGTTGTTTTGATTGTAAGATGTGTGAACCAGGGTGAGAGTTGAATAATCTTGGAATTGAGTTTCTCGAATTTAGGATTCCTTGTTGGTTTTATTGTGCTAGAAGTGAGATCTAATTATTTATTTTCTAAGATGATAGACTAACGTTTTGAAATCCTTACCTGGTCCTTAGATCCATAACCGGTAGACTCGATTTTGTGCCTTGATGGGAAGTTTAATTCCTTGTTGCCATATCAACTCAATAGGAACATTCCTGTAAGTAGTTTATCCCTGTAGGTGCGTGCTAAATATCCCGATATTTAATGTATCCCTATTTTATCAACTAATGGAGGACTTCCTAGTTTAGAAACCAAATTGGAATCTAATATACCCTTTCAAAAGATTAATTTAGAATCTTCATCTTATGGGGGTAGGAGGTCGTGTTAGGTGGGTTGGGGTTGTAGCTTTCTTTTATTCGTTCTACTGTTATAAATGTATTGGTAACCTCAGAATCCTATCCAATCTGTAAAATGTATGAACAATGTATTAGGGCCTGATGTTAGCCTTTTTGGGTTGATAGTTAATATTCCCCCTAACTCCACTAGAATGGTCTAGAAACTTAAGAGTGATTAGAACCCATAACCCTAGCACAAGTGAAGTCTGGACTTTAGGGACGAATGAGTAGGTCTAGTTTCTTCAGCTTGCTTCATTAAGGTATTGATTGATATTACCCACTTTTGCAAAGTAAGTTAGTCAAGGGGGTGTTGACCTGAGGATTGTATGTTGGGTATAAGTGAGGTAGGAAATGTGTTACCCTTAACTTGAGGAACATATCCTTGTTAGAACTTTTCGTAAATTCTATACTCCTTGTTTTAATTTTGAAAACGAAATGAGTTGATAGGCATTTGTTTCTAATATATGCATGGTTTCCTTCTTATGGGTTTTTCCTTTTTTGGGAAATTTTATTGTGTTCGTATTGTGCACTGCAGTTGATTGGAGTCTAATACTTATATCTATTTTTTTCTTTGTCCTTAAAACCTACTGCATGATAGGATTATGTGTATATTCTCTTGTGTTTTCTCAGTGGTCATTTTAAGGGAGTTGATCTTAATTTCTGTTAGACGTAGAGTTTTGACAACCTTGATGTATTCTTGATTGTTCTCATGTTCTCGTGTCTTCTCTTCTCAAGTTCTATGCATTATGTATTAGAATCCAATGATGTCATGGTGTGGTTATAGGGTCATGTTTCAAGTTAGCCAGCTCCTTGGGAACACAAGGTAATTCATATAGTGGACCTAAATCTAGAGAGTGGTTAGAAAGGGGCCCAACTCTTAAGGGGATATTCTGGTAGGAGAAAAGCATAAGTACCTACAATATAACTTCCGTACCAAACAGGGATGCTTAGAGCACTTCTAAATTGTTAGCAACGCCCAAATTTAGTTTACCCCACATAAGGTGTAACCTCCAGGTAGCTCCTAGAAGTAGATAAGTTAAGAATAAAGTTAGGATTATTCCTCATAGGTTTTGAACCTTCCTGTGTTACGTCCTTGCCGGTAGAATATGAAATTACATGTAAGGTAGGATGAAGGAGAGACAACCCTACATTCACCCTCAAGTAGAACATTTAATTTGTTTTGGGAAGGTTAAGGATATCAAGTAATTAAACTCTTCTAGGATAAGGAAAACCAACCTAAGGTTCCCTAAAGAGTTCCTACCAAGATTTTGAGGAAAGAATGAGAGATTAATGAATTTTAACATGAGTTAGACATAGAACCAGCTAGAAAGTGTTGTCATCCAAGTGGTAACCTTAGAAGTTAGAGCGGAATAAAAGCCTAGGAAACAAGTTTAGAATTGTTATCAACCCTTATTTCGTTTGGGAACCCTAAGGAATAGAAGTATCTGTTACCAAGTAATGGTTCAGGAGGGTTTTCAAAGGCACAAGCGTAGTTAGGAATAGGAAGGTCAACCAGTATAAGAGGCATTGGGAGCAAATTTTGAGGACAAAATTTATTTAAGGAGGGTAGATTGTAACATCCCACTAATTTGAGTATCTAATAATTTATTAAATGAAAAATAGAGGTTTATGTATTAGCAATTGAGGGAAGAAAGTCTAAGAAATGAGGAGTTAAAACTTAGTTTAAAAACCAGATTTTAGGTTTTTAGCTCAAGCAAAAAAATTAGCTTGAGCGAATTATGCAGAAATATGTTTAGGTTGAATTTGCTATCAAATTAGCTTGAGCGAATAAAAATTAGCTCGAGCGAAAATAGTCCAGAGAGGGTGCATTTTCTGGGTCATTTTAGCTCAAGCGAATATTGATTAGCTTGAGCGAATTTTCGTAATACTGCATGCAAAACCTCATCCGCTCAAGCTAAATAATTTAGCTTGAGCGAAATTCCACTTATAGCTCCTATACGTTCAGTTTAGAATTCATTTTCGTTCATATTTTCTCCCTTGCCTTTTACAAACCTAGAGAGAGATGGAGAGGGTTTAGAGAGAGAAAGGTTAATTGAAGATCAAGGAAGCAATTAGGCTCTCAAATATCAAGATTTCCTTCAATTGATTGTTCTCCAACACTCTTTCCTTCTCAATTCCACCAATTGTTCAAAGTGAGTGTAATCACACACTCACTTCTATGTAAAATTTCCCTTGTATGAACCCCACTTCCTTCTTCCCTTTTCTTTTTGTATGATTGTTGATGATTTGAATATGAATTAGATGCTATACATGTAAATGTTTAGAATTTCTTTAATAATTGCTATGATTGAAATTTGAAATGGTAGAAGTTTGAATTAACCTAGAAATTTTACCCATGAAGGAATGATATATGTTAATATGACTTAATTGAGGTATGAATTATGAATGATAATATGATTGGGGTCTTTTGGCCCTTGGAAAAGGTTTGGGTCTTTATGGCCTTGGAAAAGGTTTAGGTAAGGTCTACCGGCCTTCAGGGACGACGGTTCCTGTTAGCCTGAGCTCAGTCTAGCCTAAGGAAAAGGTTAAATCCATGGTACAGAGAATTAGATTATGATGATTGTAATGGTTATTGAAATTGTCATGGTTAAGTCTAATTTAGTCTTTATGATGAATTCTCTACTTGTGGCATGTATAATATTGATAATTTCTATGTGACACTTTATTACCTCACTGGGACTTTAGTCTCACCCCACGTTGTGGGAATTCATGTTTCAGATGTGCAGGGACCTACTCAGGGTCATCAGAACCAATAGGAGTTACATGGCTTTGCTTTGGAGTGTTTTACTTTGTATATATTCATGTATATAGTACCCTTGTTTATAAACACTCGGATATATTTTGAGTAGGATAGAGTAATACATGTATACTCTCAGATTGATTTTGTTATGTCACGGGCATGTATTACTATATCCTAAGTCTTTCGCATTTTGAATGTAAGTTCATGTTATATGTATATATTGAGTAGTAGTCTTTAATTCCAGCGGATATACAGCTTATTTATTTTGTTGGATTATATAAGTTGTTATCTATATATATTGATTTCGATATTATAATGAGCGAAATAATTTTTAGATTTCGGGAATAGTGCTTCCAACAGGCATTCTTTCTGAAATAAAAATTAGGACGTTACAGATACAGTGAAGATTTTTAGTTATTTCAAATAGGACTGTATTTAATTGAAATAGATGAATATATGATTATATTTAATTGAAATGCATTAAATATTTTAAAAAAGATAATATAATACTCATATCTTTATTTAAGAAGAAGGTGATATAATTTATTATCTTTTATTAAAATAAATTAGGATTATATTTAAATTTATATATAAGAATATATTTAAAATGCATGCAAATTGAATAAAATCTGTTATACTCTTATTTTTTTATAGGAGGAGGGTTATAATTACACCGGTGTAAGTTACACCAAGTGTTACACCGCTGAATAATTTTTTAACGGATCATTGTATTAAATAATCCACCGTTGGATTGAAAGTTACTATCATATAGATCATACATATAAAATTTTACATTGATCCGAAATTATTTGATATGTCATTGAGATGTCTCAATATTAACGTTATATATACATTTGAAATATATGAAAAATCCAACCATTTGATTATCAAGTTATTAGTATCAAAATTTTACGAAATTTGGCACATATAATTTTGATGATGAACAAACACAATTCAACGGTTGGATTACTAAAAAACATATTCGATTTGTAGTTATTAGCGGTGTAATACTTGGTGTAACTTACACCGGTGTAATTATAACCCTCCTCTTTTTGAGGAGGGTTATAATTACACCGGTGTAAGTTACACCAAGTGTTACACCGCTGAATAATTTTTTAACGGATCATTGTATTAAATAATCCACCGTTGGATTGAAAGTTACTATCATATAGATCATACATATAAAATTTTACATTGATCCGAAATTATTTGATATGTCATTGAGATGTCTCAATATTAACGTTATATATACAATGATTACCGGGAATGAATTTCAAGAGAAATTGATTTGCATCTAAATTTACAATGATTCATATCCTTAATTTTATTTGCTTTTTTATTTTAATGAAATATTTTTTATGGATTAACTATGAATATTAACATAGTAAATTTTTCATTTAATGTAGGGAGGAAAAAAATGTTTCTGGAATTTATTCACTATTTGATCTCCCAATTAAGGAAGAGACAGAGTTGACAAAATAATAAGAATTGTTAATAAACAATACTACTTTTTTTTTGGTTTAACCACAGGTATCCTCCACGGGAGGCAATCCTGTTCGAGCCGGGAACATCCACATCATGGTGGGGCTAGCTCTCCCAGCGGGGATTTTTTCCATCCACAAGACTCCAACCCGAGACTTTGCTTAAGGGGAATCAAACATGTACCACTTGAACCAACCCCCGTTGGTAAACAATACTACTTTACATTGTCTTAAATGCAGAGATATCATTCATTCTTTTAATTTAATTCTTTATATTTATTTAACTATTGAACATAAGTTGTATTTATTTACCTTTAAATATATATAAACTAAATTTTCATTTTACATTGTGATTAATTTAGTTTAATTTAGAATGCTGAATGTAATTTTAATTTATTCATACAAATTAATTATATGAGGTATTTGAAAATATATATAAACAAACTTTACGTCTTTTCAAAAAAATACAGTGCGTGTCAATCCGCTAGTTGATAATAATACATTTAACAAAAATAAAATAAAATATTAGTTTAAAAAAAGATATAATGAATATTTTAATAAGTAGAATCCTAAATGTAGAATTAATTTTAATAAAAATATAATTAACATTCAATAAAGCAATAAAAAAATATTAGTTTTTATGAATGTAATTAATGTGAATTATAAGTTAATTTTTTTACATAATTATATTAATGTAATAAAAATTTAAATTTAAATTCTTATATGTTTTATTATTTTTTCTAAAATGAATTATTTAATCTTTACGTTGTTCAATTTTATTATTTAAAGAATTATCTACTTGATTCTCTTATATTGTATTTTTTGATTACGTAGACATAATATCATTTTCTGTTTAATTTATTAATTTATTTGTTTGACACATGTTTACGCTAGAAATATTGGTGCAGTCTATTTAAATAAAATGAGATTTAAAAATAAGGCAGTCTTATTTTTTTTAATTATTTTGTGAATTTATTTAACATAATTGATGAGGACATGACCCATGACAAGACACTTGAAGAACTTGGGGGGACCATTGATGAAGTGACAGTTGCATTTAATGCAACTACCAGTTGAAGAATCATCATTAACAAGGGGTGGGGCCATGGTGGGCGGCCAACATAGCCACCAAGTTGCTGAATTATGTTGTTTATTTACTTTCAATAAGATGCTAGTGGTTACAAACTTGGAGATTAATTTTCTGGTGGTTACAAGACAAGGTTATAAATGCATTAAAATCTTGTCTACTAGCCGTTAGGAAGTGTGTGTTTCTGGTGCATGAACCTGGACCTCTCTCAAGCCACATGGAGACCTTCCAACAAGCAAAATGGGGGCGGCCAACATGTGCATAAAGTGGTTGAATTATGTGTCTTCAAAGAGGGTTTATGGAGGTTGTAATTGGCTGACTCAATTTCCATCAAAGTTGCGGTCACATTCATGAGATGGAGGTTACAAATTGAAGGCAATCTTGATTATTTTGTGCTGATTTGGGCGGCCACTTCAATGGCTGGTTCAATGACCATTTTAATCCATGTTGAGTGGTTACATTCCATGTTTTATTGCAGCCACATGTGCCAAGGAATCTGGTTGAAGTTTGCGGCCAAATAGCTACCTAGAGTTGCCTTTTTACTAGTTGAATTAGTTTCTTTAATTAAGTAAATTGTGGTAGTTATATTTAGGGTTGCATGGGAAGCGTGTAAGGGTATTTTTGGGAGTATTTTGGGCGTGAAAATGCAGCTGATTGCATGGCCCTAATTCACCTTGTAAACTCTATAAATACATGCTTCATGCATGCAAGAAAAGTTAGATGTTTTATGCCAAGTTTATCAATATAAGTGAAAGTGATTTTCTCTAAATTTCTTGCTGGTCAAGAGTTGAAGATTATCAAAGGTTCTTCACCTTTGTGTGTGTATCTTCAAGGACTTATCTTTCAAGTCTTGAAAGTGTGACGTCCACCATCTATCTCTTCTATTTCTTCTACGTTTTCTATTTGTTCAAAACCTATTTTTCTTATACGTATTACTTGATTTATATGTGATTTATTCTTCAAGTTTTCAAACGGTGAATTTCGTTTGGGCAAGGTTACTATTTGCTACTCATCTATCTCAATTATAAATTGGTGTTAGAAAATCAAGAAAGAAAAAGAAAAGGAAAAGAATATAGCAAAAGAAAAAGAAAATATTGCAAAGAATAGAAAAAGTGTTTGTCAAGAAAAGTGATATTTTTATTCAGAATTTTCTAAGGTCCATTCAAAATAGAACTTCAAGGTCCATATCATTTGGTAATCAAAGCTCCGGTTATTAGAATTTTTTTCTGAATTCTTTTCCTAACAAATACTATTTTTCTTCTTAGCTTTTCTTGTGTCATTATTTTTTTCTGACTACACGAAGGTGAAGAATTATTTGATTTATTTTCCTCATTGGTGTGGTAAGAAATTCAAGAGAAATAGAGTGGAAAAAGGCAAGAGAGTTACATTATAGAAAAAGCCAAATTCTGTGTGCAAACACGAGTGTGGTGAGGTTTCTAAACAGTTAACATTATTTTCTTTGTTACATTTGTTTTTTGTTCTTTGTCATGGCAGAAAGGAAAGTTGAAAATAGTGATCTTCAAGCACAAATTGCTGCTCTTTATCAGCAATTAGAGTTGGCAATGAAAAGACAGTATGATGAGCTACATGCTAGGTTGGATGGGTTGGAGATCAAACCACCACCTGATGAAGAAGAAAGACCACCAAGAGATGAAGGAAGAATACAAGGTGTCAAGCTGACTATACCACCTTTCAAAGGTCGTAATGACCCAGAAGCTTATCTGGAGTGGGAACTCAAGATTGAGCACATATTTGCGTGTAATACCTATACAGAAACGCAAAAGGTAAAGCTTGCTGCAACTGAATTTTCTGACTATGCACTTGTTTGGTGGAATAAGTTACATAAAGAGAGAGTCAGAAATGAAGAACCAATGGTGGAGACTTGGGCTGAGATGAAGAGAATTATGAGGAAACGATATGTTCCCTCTAGTTTTCAACGTGACTTGAAGCTGAAATTAAAAAAACTGACTCAAGGGAGTAAAGGAGTGGAGGAGTACTATAAGGAGATGGAGATGCTGCTAATTCAAGCTAATATAGAAGAGGATTCTGAAATCACTATGGTACATTTTCTAAATGGTTTGAGCAGTGACATTAGAGATGTTGTTGAGTTACAGGAGTATGTGGAAATGGAGGACTTGTTACATAAGGCACTTCAGGTGGAGCAACAGTTAAAAAGAAAAGGAACTGCCAGGAGGAGTTCTACTAATTTGCCTGCAAATTGGAAGGACAAAATTAAAAAGGAGGAGGCTGAATCCTCAAGCCAAGCAACATCTATTATACAAGGTAAATCCTCTAACAAAAATGTTGAACAGGTTGTTAAGAAGGGGAGAGAGGTGACTTGTTTTAGGTGCCAAAGATTAGGACACTATGCTTATGAATGTCCTACAAAAAAGACAGTTCTTCTTAAGGACAATGGAGAATATGCTAGTGAGTCAGAAGAAGAATAGGAGGCAAGTGAAGATGACACAGGTGCAGAAATGGGAGAAGTCTACATGATTAGGAGACTTCTTGGTAACCAATCCACAACCATGGAAGAAAACCAAAAGGAGAACATTTTTCACACTAGATGTTCTGTCAATGGTAAGATTTGCTTAATAATAATTGATGGTGGCAGTTGTACTAACGTGGTTAGTGCTAGATTGGTGTCAAAGATGAACATGGATACAAAGTCACACCCTAAGCCATATAAGCTTCAATGGCTTAGTGAAGGAGATGAGGTTCACGTGAAGAGGCAAGCTGAAATTCCATTTTCCATTGGAAAATATCAAGATAAAGTTCTATGTGACGTAGTACCCATGGAAGCCAGCCATATCCTCTTGGGAAGACCGTGGCAATTTGAGACAAAAGCCATCCATGATGGTTCTACTAACAAAATTTCTTTCATTTTTCAGGATAAAAAGGTGGTCCTTAAGCCTTTGTCACCAAAAGAGGTGAAAGAAGATCAAAAGAAATTGAGAGAAAAGATAAAAAAAAGAGAAAGAGATTGAAAAATTTGAGAGTAAGGAAAATAAAAAAGGAGAGAAATATTTGAAGGCAAACAAATATGTTTAGCAAGAGAAAAGGAAGTGAAGAGGGTGCTTTGCACAAGACAAACATTCTGCTTATTGAATTGCGAAAATCAATTAATTCATGCTAACCATTTTGATTACCAAGAATAGCCTTTGTCCATTAATTCTCTTTTGCAGGATTTTGAAGAGGAGTTTCCAGCTGTTGATCCTAATGGAATACTACTTTTGAAGGGGATTAAACATCATAAAGACCTTGTTTCAAGAAGCATGGTGGAAGAAAGAGATGTGAAATTTCTTGGCCATTCTTGGAAGGCTTGTTGGGACAAGTTTGGAACTAAGTTGCTATGTTCTTATCATCCCCAAAAGGAAGTACAGATTGAAGTGATGGATAGGATTTTGGGAACCTTGTTTAAAATTATTTTGAACAAAAATAATAAATTTTGGGAGGAATGTTTTCCTCATGATAAGTTTGTTGACAATAGGGTGATCCATAGAGCTACAAATTACATTCCATTTGAGATAGATTATGGATTTAATCATGTAATTCCTCTTGAATTATTATCTTTGCCTAACAATTCTATGTTTGTGCACAATGAACAACAGGCTAAGGTAGAAAGTGTCAAGAAGAAGCAAGGAAGCTATGTCCATCAAGCCAGCAAAGGAAAAGAGATAGTTGTTTTCCATCCTGATGAATGGATGTGGGTGCATATGCGCAAGAAATGGCCCCTTGAACAAAAGAAGTCCAATTTTCTATCTAGGAAAGATGGTCCTTTTCAAGTCCTAGAAAGGATCAAAGACAATGGCTACAAAATTAACCTTTTTGGTGAGTTTCAGAATATTGCCTCTTTTAATGTTTCTTACTTACCTCTTTTCGATGTATGTGAAGACACTTCAGATTTGAGGACAAATCTTTTTCAAGAAGGGGGGAGTGATGAGGACATGACCCATGACAAGACACTTGAAGAACTTGGGGGGACCATTGATGAAGTGACAGTTGCATTTAATGCAACTACCAGTTGAAGAACCATCATTAACAAGGGGTGGGGCCATGGTGGGCGGCCAACTTAGCCACCAAGTTGTTGAATTATGTTGTTTATTTACTTTCAATAAGATGCTGGTAGTTACAAACTTGGAGATTAATTTTCTGGTGGTTACAAGACAAGGTTATAAATGCATTAAAATCTTGTCTACTAGCCGTTAGGAAGTGTGTGTTTCTGGTGCATGAACCTGGACCTCTTTCAAGCCACATGGAGACCTTCCAACAAGCAAAATGGGGCGGCCAACATGTGAGTAAATGGCTGAGTTATATGCCATCAAATGGGGCGGCCAACATGTGTTTATTTGGGTGAGTTAAGTGCCATCAAACATGGGCCAACAAGTGAGTAAATGGCTGAGTCATATGTCATTAATTGGGCGGCCAACATGTGCATAAAGTGGCTGAATTATGTGTCTTCAAAGAGGGTTTATGGAGGTTGTAATTGGCTGACTCAATTGTCATCAAAGTTGCGGCCACATTCATGAGATGGAGGTTACAAATTGAAGGCAATCTTGATTATTTTGTGCTGATTTGGGCGGCCACTTCAATGGCTGGTTCAATTGCCATTTTAATCCATGTTGAGTGGTTACATTCCATGTTTTATTGCAGCCACATGTGCCGAGGAATCTGGTTGAAGTTTGATGCCAAATAGCTACCTAGAGTTGCCTTTTTACTAGTTGAATTAGTTTCTTTAATTAAGTAAATTGTGGTAGTTATATTTAGGGCTGCATGGGAAGTGTGTAAGGGTATTTTTGGGAGTATTTTGGGCGTGAAAATGCAGCTGATTGCATGGCCCTAATTCACCTTGTAAACTCTATAAATACATGCTTCATGCATGCAAGAAAAGTTAGATGTTTTATGCCAAGTTTATCAATATAAGTGAAAGTGATTTTCTCTAAATTTCTTGCTAGTCAAGAGTTGAAGATTATCAAAGGTTCTTCACCTTTGTGTGTGTATCTTCAAGGACTTATCTTTCAAGTCTTGAAAGTGTGACGTCCACCATCTATCTCTTCTATTTCTTCTACGTTTTCTATTTGTTCAAAACTTATTTTTCCTATACGTATTACTTGATTTATATGTGATTTATTCTTCAAGTTTTCAAACGGTGAATTTCGTTTGGGCAAGGTTACTATTTGCTACTCATCTATCTCAACTATAAATTGGTGTTAGAAAATCAAGAAAGAAAAAGAAAAAGAAAAGAATATAGCAAAAGAAAAGAAAAAGAAAATATTGCAAAGAATAGAAAAAGTGTTTGTCAAGAAAAGTGATATTTTTATTCATAATTTTCTAAGGTCCATTCAAAATAGAACTTCAAGGTCCATATCAATAATTAATAAATAATAAGTAAAAAATTAATTATTATAAATTAAATTTGCTATCATAATTATTAAACTCATAATATAATAAATAATTTTAAATATTTAATTTTATTTATATTAATTTTTTTTTATCAAAACCAACACTAATGCACGAGCTAACACTAGTTATAACTAAACACCGTTCATTTCCTTTCTTTCTTTATCCCTCCTCCGGTGGAGAAATTATTAAATGGTCCTGGACCACCACATTATTTATGGTCCAGACCAATTAACATTTGACACATAAGTAAAGTTGGTCGGAATTAAAAATAAATTCAAGGCTGGACCATGAATTTTGCTTATGTGTCAAATGTTAATTGGTCGGAACCATGTATTCATTAATGTTTCACTTATTATCTCTCTTATTTATTCCATCTTTCAATTTACTTCCATTCACTCTATATTAAAATTATTCCCACAGTACACGTGTTATATTTTTCATCTGCGTTTTCTCAAGTTTTTTATTCTCTTTTCTATAAAGTAATATTTTTATGAACCACATTTATCTTGCACATTAGACAGTTTTGCTCATTTTTTTTTTTTTTCTTTTTGATTTTTTTCACAAATTAAATTTTTTTGTTATTATATTAAAACATTTCCTCTCATTATCCATTCATATTAATTTGTTTCATTATAAAAGTGATATTTTGATAAACCATGGGTATCCACTATCCTCCATGTGAAGCAATTTCCTCCTACATTTTTTCCTTTTTTTATCTCACTTTAATTTTCTTTATTACTATTATCTTGAAATAATTTCTCTCATTATTTATTTCTATTTATCTGTTTCGTTACATGAAAACTCACATTAAGCAATACAATAAATGTATTGATTTACATTAAATTTAACATGATATTTGAATATATCATTTATGTCTTTATTTTATTCATTAATATTTTCATTTATTATCTCACTTATCTATTTTATTTATCTATTTATTCTATATTAAAATTGCTCATCCATAACACGTGTCATGTTTTCTCACTTGCGTTACTTTAATTTTTTTATTAGCAATACAGTAAAGTGATTTTCTTACGAACCATACAACTATCTTCCATGTGAGGCAATCATTCTCCAGCATTTTTTCTTCTATTTTCTTTTTATTTTTTATCACATTTTAATTTTCATTTTTTATTATATTAAAATAATTATCTCTCTATTTTATTCATTAATGTTTTTACTTATTATCTCTCTTATTTATTCTATCTACTCTATATTAATTTTCTTCGCTCAGTACATATGTCACATTTTCTCACATTTCGTTATTTATATTTTTTAAGATTTTTTTTATTCTCACTTCAATAAAGTGATTTTTTTATGACTCCAAGTACTATTCACATGAGACAGTCATGTTCCTTCAATGAACGTCCATATAATGGTGGGCTAACGCTTCCAACAACGGTTTTGTCCATATACTTTATATAAGTTTTAAGTGATTAAGATAAGAGATCTCAAATACCAATATAATTCAAATTTATAATTACTTTTATGATGTCTTGATTATAATTTTCATGGATAAAATTTTAAATTAGAATTATAAAATTTATAATTATTTTCTTTTCTTTTACTTGAATAAAATTATTATATTGTATTTTGATTTATTATATATTTAATATAGTACGTTAAAAAGTTAAGCAAAATTTCCAATTATAGGTTTAAAGTGATTTTTTTTAATAAATTATAAATATCCTCCATCGGAGTTAGTCCTGCTTCGGTCATGAATATCACTATTATAGTGAGGTTGGCTCTCCGAATAATGGTTTTTTTTATACACTTTTATATAATTTTGAAATGATTGCATTGTGAGATATCAAATGAGAATATATTTTAAATTTATTATATTAATTAATGATGTATTTGTTATTATTTTCTATAAACATGATAACAATATGATATTCACATTCTACTAATTGATGTATATGACTATATCATAAATTAATTTTATTGTAAAAATGAGCATAACCCATAACCCAATATTAGGCACTATGAATCTATGATTACAATGTTTTAAAAGTATAAGAATATAGAATAAAAGGCTGTAAAAGTCAGGGACAAAGTCTAAAGTTAACCAAAAAACATGAACGAAAAATATAATTTATATAATATAAAAAACATAATATTTTTTAAGATAGAAATATATTTAATTTTAATTTGTTTTTCCTACAATTTCATTATTTTATAAAAATAATTATTGTAATATTTAAATTATATATGAAAATTAAAAAATCGTGTTACCCGTGCAACAAATGTCATTAGATCTATTTGTTAATATAATTTTAAAAATAATATTTGTGTTAATATTTGTAGATCGTGTAACAACATTCTAATTTTTTATTTTCTCTTCGTTTTATAAAATTTTGTGATTTTCCTTTTCAATGTTTCTTTTTTCTAATGACATATTTTTATTTTGTAATTAATAAATATCGTACGAGCTGGATTTAGTGTCAAACCTTTACAATTGTGGTCACAATTAAAGATCATTTATATACATATCAAGTAAGAAACATGTTAGATGATAAATTAACAAAAAAATTACTTCCGAATTATTTTTATCAATTTATTTATTATTAGAATATATTTTTTTATTCTTTTAGACATCGTATTAAACTCTAAGTACTCTAAATGGATCAATATCTCATTTCTATTTTAAAATAATTTTAAAATGTGATAGATGAAATAAACCTTTAATTTTACATCTATATGTAGTATTAAATTTATATTGAACAAGATTACATGTCATATTAATATTAATATGAATTATTGATGGTCAAACTGATATTGAAATACCAGAGGCTTTACTGATAAAGTCTACATGTAATACAATTGGAGATACACCTTTACCTATCCTAATTTGCTATCAAAATTTGAAAACATAGAATTGTTTCAAGATAAAACAATTCTTGCTCCTACTTTGGATGATGTTTACTCCATCAATGAATATGTCATGACATTATTTCCAGCAAAAGAAAGGATGTACTTGAAGCTGGTATTGAAGGTGGATGAGGAAGTTGGTATTGAAGCTGATTGGTTGACAACTGAATTCTTAAATGATATTAGGTGTTCTGGGCTCCATGATCATAATTGGTGTTAAATATTGAAGTGATTGTTATACTATTGACGAATTTTGATATATCCGTTGGACAATTGAACTAGATTAATAGTTGATTAGTTAGGTTCTAATGTCATTGGAAAAACCGTTACTACGAGAACACATTTGGGAACAAAGGTATTCATTCATTGAATGAATTTAATTCCATCTGAAAATCTCACCCCATTAAAGTTTCAACGAAAGTTTCCATTTTTCTTTGCTTTGTTATGATCATTAATAAAAGTCAAGTCAGACATTGTCACATGTTGGTGTGTATTTACCAAGGCCTGTTTTCTCTCATGGTCAATTATATGTTGTTGTATCTAGGGTTAAGTCTCAACAAAGACTTAAGATTCTTATATGTGATAACAACTTTAAGTGTTGTAATATTACAAAAAATATTGTCTACAAGAAAGTGTTTCAAAAAAGTTAAATGAAGCAACATTGCTGATAGTGTTCATTTGTAATTATTAGATGCGACTATTTCATATTTCCAAATCCATTTTACTTTGTTAGTTTGTTATAGTCTTGATCTACTAACAAGTTTCAAATTAAATATTAAAAATTAATTAATCTTATAATTTAATGTTTACATATATTAAACAGGTTAAATATATTATTAAAATTCAAAATTTAAATATTTATTTAAATAATAGATCCGTGCATCCCACGGGTAGGATACTAGTTATTAACATGCTCCTAGACCCATTTTGATTTTTCCCGTTCTACACTCCAAATTCAAGGTCAATTCCGAGAAGCCAATAGAAACACATTTTGCTGACTGCTTTTACATTGGTTCCTTGTACAAACTTCAATTATGTATGTTCAAGGGTCTGATATCCATTTCTTGTTGCAACAAATGGATAGTGAGCAGTGACTGTGACTCTATGTTAACTAGTGAAAGTTTGGTGCAGATAATTAGTTATATATTCTGATTTGCATTAATTTAATTCGGGTTTGGTGAAGATAACAATTGAGTGGTGAGGTGAATTCTTTCATTTGTTTTTGGGAAGATTCCAATTCCAATTTCTTTTATCTGTAAGACCTTATTGTCAAGGAAGACCAAAATGCTTTTTTACATTGTTGTATAATGTTACTTCAAAAGGGAATGAAATTGGCAGAAGAGAGCAATTCTTGCGTGTTCTTCTAAATTGCTAACTACAAAAATTATATATATATACAAACAACCTTTGTATGTAATGAAATTCTAAGTTACACATATATAATCTAGAATCATGAAAGAAATTAACTGAATAAAGTTCTCTGTACACAGAAGACTTAAAAGTTCTGGTTGTAACAATCAATGTAAACGACTACGCGAGCGTAGATTATAATTTTTTGTAGTTGTAGATGTTGTGATTGAATTCTCTCCAACTTCTTCCGGAACTATAAAGTCAGGATCATCAAGGCAATTTACATCATCTGGTAAATCAGTATCTATCCACTCAGACCAATCCACATAATCAGTTTCCAAGTCCCACAACAACTCCTTTTGTTTTTCTATGTTGTTAACCTTGTTAATTAGAGTTAGCAGCATTTGATAGTTCAACACTTCATAGTCTCTGCATGATTAACAACCAATTAAATTAGATATAAAACCAACATATATATATATATATAAAAGTAGCCAAGTTTTTATTGTTTGTACACTTGCCTGTATGTGCAAATGGCATATAGAAGTTGAACTGAAGCAGCAATCATGAAGACTAATCGAACCATATTTATTATCCAGGTTTGTTGCTCAATGTTATCATTAGTTAAACGGATGATAAATATTTCCATGAAGAGAGTAGCACAAAGCCCTGTAAAAAAATAAAAGACCATAATATTCAGCCAATAATAAAAACTTAGAGGTTTATAAACTAAAAGCAGTTGGTATATGTACCAATGTATAGCAATGGCCTGACATTGTATGTTTGCTTTGTACTAGTCAACATAAAGATGACAAAGATTGATATGGCATAAATGAAAAAGGCCTTAATTCCCCGTGATTCAAGTAACATGGCATTTTGCAAAGCAAAGAGCTTGTCTAAAGCAACAAACATGGTAGCCTGCTTTGATTCAAAAGATTCCTGTATAGAGTAGAAAAAGAAATTCCTAGTTAAAACATCATCAAAATTATATGCATATCAGGAATTAGTACCTAAATAAGTCTAGAAGAAATTGAAAACCTGAGCAGATAATATTGATTTTGAATTTTCCATTAAACGATCATGAAGTCCTTGAATCTGTTCCTGCCGCTGAAGAAGCTCTTCATATTGTTTATGTCCATATTCAGCAAAATATTGTAATGTTTTCCTGCATTTCACCAATGAAATCAACATATTTTTCCAAGTATGATTTTATAAGAGTTAACTTATCTACCTGCTCTCCTCTAGTGCTTTGGATTGAAACTCAGACAATGAATTTAGACCCTCAAGTGCTGTGGATTGTCCATCTAAAAGTTGTTGTTGCTTATCCAAGGAAATCCCAGCCATATTCCTGATATCTTCAGCTTTGCTCTGCAAATTACTCATCTTTGAAGACATAGCATCTCCAACTTTAGTCACCTCATTCTCAATCTCAATGGCTTCAATTCTTAACTTTTCTATTTCTGTGCCCAAATAATTGTAAGATTCCTTGAGCAATGCTACCCCATCCTCCAAATTCCTCTTCATCACCTCTTGTCCTTCTCTTAACTCTGATTGTGACACTTCAATTTTTGTAGTTTGTTCATAAACACTCTTTGAATGCATTAGTACAACACCAATATGACCTTCAACACTTTTAGCAGTTTGAGCTACTTGTTGTGTGTGACTATTAATTGAATCAAGAGAGTCATATATCTGTTTTGAGCCTTGTAATAGATGTTCTGATTTCTCTTCAATGCTATCTAACTTGTCCTCCACATACTGGGCTGAACTTTTTAGTTCAGTCACAAGTCTCTCAGTTTCATGTTTGAATGCATGTGCCCTGTCAAAGTATATAAAACTTCAGTTAAGTAACACACTAAAAAAATAAATGACATAAGATTTTGGAAATTGGAAAAGAAATTGCACTTAACTGTAACTGATAACAGATGGAGTTAGTCTCAAGGTAGAATTCAAGATAAACCTTATGGGCAAGGTCATCTAATCCTCTTAGGCATATAGCAATGGAACATTTTGGATCACAATGGGGGAAAGATGGTCTGCCAGAATCCCTCTGAAAGCAATCACTTAGATGCCAAGCAAGTCTAGACCTCTTCTCATCAGCAGCCAAAATCTCAGAGCACCCAGCAAAAAGATGTTTATATGCATTTTGCCAACATGTGTTTGAGCCAACCATTTTATTCTTAGCATTCTCTATCAACTTCATTCCCTTTTGGTCGTTGAAAGCCTCAATGGAGAATTCAGCATTTGAACCTCTAAAAGTGCCTTCATTGGCATAAGACCTCTCACTAGAAGGGGTCTCTTTAGATGAAGAAAACCAACCCCATGACTCGCAACTCAATGAGAAAGAGAGAAAAACAAGAACAAGAAGATGAATCCCATGACCCATCAAGAATTGATTAAACCTGCATCCAACCAAACACACCATAAATTAATCAACTTTTGCTACCAAGAAAAAAACTACCAAGCAGGCTAAATACTTAGAATGTTAGAATTATGCTCCACGCATTCTTTTTTACAAAATAAAAGAGGAAAACCAGGGTTAATTTACAGGCACAAATCGTTAAAATATCAAAATTAAAAGATAAACTTGACCAGCAAAGAAAAGGTTTATTTTTGTGCACAGGACCTTAATTAAGGATCTACAAGATGTTTACTAGACAAGAATGAGTAGTTTCTGACTTCCTTAGGACCCTTTGGCTGGATTAGAGGCAAGATTGCCAAGATCAAACAAAGTTACACTTAACAGGAAAACTCAACCAATTAACCATGTTTCATGGTGCCTTTTGACTCTTCACAAAACAGTAACTTCGGTTTAGGGAAGAGGGTAACTAAGAGGGCTATATTAAATCTTATTATGGCTTTCCAATTGTGGCAAAAGCAAAACAAGAAAACGTTATTTGTTGTCCCTCTCTTTAATGCACAAAACAAAATCACAAATCACCATACTGGGTACCTTTAGTATTTAGTATATGCATTTCACAATTAAATTGAGAGAGAGAGAATTTGTAAGGAAAATCTACCTTGGGAGAACATATATTTTCTACGAGTTGAGTTGCTAATGTGTCAACAATTTAAGGTTTCAGCAATGTTCGAAAAAGGATATATAAAGAAACAGAAACTTGGGATTCAAGAAATATAAAGTGGGTACAAAAGCTAGCTAGCCAGGAAGCTTTCCTTTTATTATTCCCTTAACATGTCACTGTCGTAATAAGTCACAAAAAGTCAAAAACTAAGAATATCTAATGATAATCTATTACAATAATTTACAGATCATGTCATTAAAAAAATCTTCATCCTCTTCGAAAATATAGAACCGAGTCAAGTCTCTTAAGTAATAAATATATGAAGAATTTTTTTTTATAAAAAATAATGTAAAAGCAGCCAATATTCATACCTGTTACATAATTTAAAAATCAAATCAAATAAATTAAATTAACTGTGACCACTGATGGATTAAATCAAAATAATATCAAATGAAAGCTAGATTTCCGATTGTTTTATGCTATCAATAACATTAATTGACATTATTATGACAATCTTCAATTCTATGGCTAACTAATTAACAATTTAAATTAGTATATGCTAACTTACCATGTTTAGGTGTGTTCATTGGCTTTTTGACCACTGTGGTGCCAAAAAAAAATAAAAATTACTTAAATAATGTGAAGGAGAAACAATTTACTAATCTGGGGTGATGGAGGACACGTGAAAGTAAGAATTGCAAACTGATTTTGCGATATAAGCAAATCACAAATATAGTTTGCGCATTAAATTGAAGAAACGCAAAGTGAATTTGCGTGTTAAGTGAAGCGCAATATCACTTAGCATTTATTACATCCTCTTCTCCATTGGCTTTGGACTGATCTGGAGGCTAGGCTAATTCAACATTCCATGCATTTTCTCTTAAAACTGTTTCAGCAAGTGATTTCTTAGAAGGTGGGAACCAGCTAATGCAGTTTTTAAAATTCAATAACATCTATGTGATGATTATTTTTTAAACGATTTATGAAAGCAAGCGTACATGTAGGGATGGCAGGGTATCATAGTGTCCGTCCCCATATCCGCCTTTAAAAAAAAAAAACCGTACCCGCACCCATACCTGCGTGGGCAGTAACTTTAGTATCCGCCCTCATATATCCGTTGGGCACCTATATGCCCGTACTCGCGCCCGTTACCCGCACTTTTATTAACTAAAAAATTAACAACTTACTAAAAAAATATTAATTTAAGAAAATTATATCTCAATTGAAAAAGTTACTCGAAGATCGTTCAAACATAATTTTTAAATATCAGTGATACAATAATTTAATTACATTGAAACACAATATGTTAATGTTCTAAAACACAACAAATGATCTAAAGTTTAATTTTTTTATTAAATATTATTACAATATACTTTCACGTCGCACTATTTTATAAAATTTGATATTACGTGTTAGAATTCTTCAAGATCTGTAAAAAATGATTATTAACACTAATTAATCATATATTATAAAATAAAAAAACACAAATAGATAGTTATAAAAACAAATAGTTAATTTATAATATATTATATATATCAATTTTAAAAATATGCACACATATATTTGATATTTAAAAAATTAATATATCCCTATATAGGGTATTTTTTTATTAAAAAATTATATATATGAGTGCGGGTATGGGGCGGACTGGGCAGCAAAATGCCCGTACCCGCACTCGTCCCCATGAAAAGATGCGGGTTTTTACCCTGTCCATTGCGGGTAAATTTTGCGGGTACCTATATAGCTTGGGCTCAATTGTCATCACTACGTACATGTGATGATTTAACAAGAAATAAATATTTTTTAGTAATTGAAAATTACACAGTACAATTTCTTTTCTGAAAAATAAATATTTGATGCAAATTAGTTAAGAGAAAAACAAATCAAGAAATATCACTTTCAGAACTAGTTTTTCAATTCTTTTCCTTGACCAATTAGAGCCACCTTGCGGCTAGGAGAACTTCCCGGTGATCAACTTGGAGAATATCAATAATAATGTTGAGGAGAGGATGTAATAAACGCCAAGTGAGATTGTGTTTCACTTAACACGCAAATTCACGTTTCTTCAATTTAATGCGTAAACGCGTAAACGTAGTTTGCGATTTGCCTATATCGCAAAATCAGTATGCGATTCTTACTTCCCCGTCACCCCAAACTGGTAAATTATTTCTCCTTCACATTATTTAGGTAATTTTTATTTTTTTTGGCACCACAGTGGTCAAAAAGCCGTGTTGATTCGGTTTAATAAAAAAATAAATCCGAATTAAATAAAAATATTTGGTTCGGATTTTCTCAATTTTTTAGCAAGGTTCGGCTCAATCAATAAAAATGAACCAAGCAGACAGAAACGAAACACAAGTGAACCAGAAACGAAATCAAACGAAATCGAACCAGAATGAAATGCAGAAATTGAAATCAAACGAAACGAAAGCAGTAACACTAACACAACACAAATGCAGAAGAACGAAACGCAGAAAAACACCCTACAGACGGTGGATGGCTGGACGCGGTGCAGGTGCTTCTGAGTCGCAAGCGGTGGTCGGACGCTGGTCGATGTGATGCGGATGTTGGTCGCTCTGCGCTCTGCTCTCTTCTGGTCGACGGGCAATGACAGGAGAGTGGCTTAAGTGAGTCTGAGTGACATAGAGAGAGAGAGAGCTGTCTATGTTTCTACCTTCAAGTTTAAAAAGTTATTGAATTCAAACAATCAAGCTTATAAGTGATCACAGGAAACCATACAACTATTGCCCGCACGTTGGAAAGGAATAAACGAACAAAACGGCGCGTTTCATCCAAAAAGGCGCGTAACGGTTGTCATCCGCTTCGTTTCATACTTTCATTGCATATTACATTACTTTTATTGAAAATTGAAAATTGAAAATCTTCATTGTAATATGCACGGTGAGTGAATGTAAAAAAAATTATATTAACATGTGTTTTCAGATTATTTAATATACTTTATGTCTCATTTAATTTATTAAATGATATGTCAATACATCATTAAATGTTAGTGTAAAACTTTTTTATATTGATGACGTATATTTATTAAATTAAAAAAATATAAAAAAAATTACATTTGCAAACATTTCTAAGGAGTTAAACATTTTTTTATATTATAAATTAGAAAAATAGATGAAAATTGTGAATTGTGATATGTGGATAGGGGTGGGAATAGGCCAGCCGGCCTGTTAGGGGTCTACGGCCTGGCCTGTTTATGGCCTGACCTGACTCGTTTATTAAAAATGTCAGGGCAAGGCTTGTTAAAAGGCTTATTTAGTTAAATATTCAGGCCTATGAAAAAGCCTATTAGGCTTAACAGGCCGGCCTGTTTAATATAATAATATATAATATATTAAATTAATTATATAAATAACTATAAATATAATTAAAAAATTTATAATATAGTAAAAAAATAGAATATATTAAATTAATTATATAAAAAAACTGCTTAAAAGCCCTGCTGGCCTGCATAGGCTTATAGGCCTGTTGGCCTGTTTGTAGGCCTTGTTATAAAACAGGCTTCTAAACAGGCTTACAGGTCAGGCCAGACTTTTTCGCAGGCCAGGCCAATGTCTTACAAAAAAACCTGTAACAGGTAAGCTTTTTCGTAGGCCAGGCCAAGGTCTTACAAAAAAACCTGTAACAGGTAACAGGTCAGGTTCAGGCTTAAGAATTAGGAGTCAGGCCAGGCTCATGCCTGTCAAAGCCTGACCTGGCCTGTTTCCACCCCTATATGTGGACAACATACATCTGAATGGTGGCCAACTGTGTAGTTTTCTATTTTAGCTCGACAAAAGTTTTAGGAAATTTACAATGAAAGTTGATTGTTTTAGTTTAATTAATATATACACTTACGGTGTCATCTAATGATATGTTGTCATATCATTTAATGAGTATGATACTTTATGTGTTATTAAACTCATTAAATGATGTGACAATACATTATTGGACGACAGTGTAAGATGTACATACACCGTCAGTTTATGAACATTAAATCTTTTTTTATTTTATAAAATGTTTTCATTCCTTATATAAGAGATTAATCTTAGGGTCTGTTTTGTTCAAATGAGAGGAGGGGAGGGGAGGGATTTTAATGAAAGGGAAAAGAAAATAAAACTAATTTACTTTAATACCCTTGTACTTTTATAACATCTCACTTTATTAATATGAGTTGAGGGATATTTAAATAATTTTGATTAGTTTATCGCTAAACTCCCCTTCAAATTCGTCAACTTTTTGAAAGGGAGATAAAATGTTATCAAGAGAGATTTTGACACCTCATCTCCTAAGAAATTGAATCAACATAACAACTCTCATAAAACCCTTCTCTTCCAAATCTCTACAAACCACAACTATAAGTTTAGTCCTTTTGGGGATTGCAAACAAATATATAGATGCTCTAACAAAATTATGATTTTGAAAATAATTATATTTTTCTAACACATCTTCATACAAAATTTACCAATCTTTTTTCGTAAAATCTAACATTTTATGATTTTATCCTGTTGTTTTCTTCATTAGAAATTGAAAATTGCTGTTTGTACGAAAACAGAATATGCAGCTACATTCAAAATAATTTTTTACTTGACCACACCTTGAATTTTTTAACAATTTTTTCTTACCATATATAGCATTGATATTCTTCATCCTATATTTTAATTTCATTTTTCTTGTTTTATCCTAATCTCTTATTTTATTTTCTTTATTCTAATTTGCTTATTTTTGTCATAATTTCCTAATTTTGTTATATTACTAATTACTTCAAATTTTGTTATATTACAATGCATTGTTATGAATTTTTTTCAAACCAATAACATAAATCTCGAGTTTAACTTTCACCATCGTTTCTTGATAATTTTTTATTTACAACCAAAGGAGTGGAGAAACAAGCTTGCATCTCTCCATGTGAAATTTCCTTAATATCTCCAAAGCATATTTCTTTTGTGAAATGAAGATTCCAGCATTTGATTGGTGAATCTCCATTCCAAGAAAATATTTCATTTCCCCAAAATCAGTCATTTCAAATTCATTCTCCATATCATGCTTGAATTGCTCTAAGGAACTTGAGTTATTGCCTATAACCAGTAAGTCATAAACATATAAGGACACAACGAGCTGCACTTCACCACTCAACTTTTTCACATACAAAGTGGCTTCATTTTCACTTCTTTTAAAGCCATTTTGCAAAAAATAACTATCAATTATGTTGTACCAAGCTCTTGGTGCCTGTTTTAAACCATAAAGGGCTTTATGAAGCTTATAGACTTTATCCTAATTTCCTGGAACTTGAAAACCTTCTGGTTGCTCAATAAAAATGTCTTCTTCAAGCAAACCATTAAAGAATGCCGACTTCACATCAAAGTGATATATTCTCCAACCCAATTTTGCTGCCAAAGCTGCTAGCAATCTAATTGTATCATGCCTAGCCACACGAGCAAAAGTATCTGAAAAATCAACTCCATGTTGCAGATAATAACCCTTTACCACCAATCTGGCCTTAAGTTTGTTTACAGAACCGTCAGGATTGAGTTTAGTTCTGTAAACCCACTTAACACCAATCACCTTTTGATTACTTGGTCTATCTACAAGTTGCCAAGTTTTATTTTTCTCTACCATTTTCATCTCCTCCTGCATGGCAGTTCTCCAACCTTCAAATTCAGCAGCTTCAACATATCTTGTAGGTTCTAATGAAACAACATTGCATCTTTCATAAATTTCAATTAGAGTTATGGTGCCTCTAATCGGAAAATCAACATCATCATCTAAATCTTCTTCTTCAATTTCTGAATTTTGTTCATGGAGATTATCTACTCCAAGCTGTCTTTTGCTTGAGGTTTCTACTTTGCATTTCTCCCAATTCCATCTAGAAAGCTCATCAAACTTAACATTTCTGCTCACAAGAATCTTTTTTGTTACTGGATTATATATCTTGTATCCTTTGGAGTTGTTGTTGTACCCAAAAAAAATGCCAACTTCCGACCTGTGATCAAGCTTGTTTCTCTTTACTTCTGGAACAAGAGCATAACAAACACAACCAAATATTTTGAGATGCTCCACTAAAGGCTTCCTTCCATACCATGCTTCAAAAGGAGTTTTTCCTTTCAAGGCTTTGGTAGGTAACAAATTCAGCAAGTATACTGAGGTGTTAACAGCCTCAGCCCAAAAGGTTTTTGGAAGACCTTTTTCGAAGAGCAAACACCTTGCCATCTCCATAACTATCTTGTTCTTCCTTTCACTCACTCCATTCTGTTGAGGAGTATAAGGAACAGTCAATTGATGTTGGATTCCAGACTGTTCACGGAATTTTTTGAACTCTCCTGCTGTGTACTCGGTTCCATTATCAGATCTAAGCTTTTTAATTTGACAGCCAGCCTCATTTTCAACCATACGCTTGAATTTCTGAAACGCTATTAACACATCTGATTTCTGTCTTAGAAAAAACACCCAACTCATCCTTGTAAAATCATCTATAAATAGTAGAAAGTACTTGCTGCCATTTAAGGATGTTGTACTCATTGAACCACACACATCAGTGTGTATAAGATGCAATTTTTCAGTGGCTCTCCATCTTGCTTCAGCAGGGAATGGCAATTTACTTTGCTTTCCATACTGACATACTTCACACACACCAGCATTTTCTTGTATGGAAGGCATGTTATGCACCAAATCATTAGAATTCATTTGCTTCAAAGTGGAATAACTAAAATGACCAAGCCTTTTATGCCACAAAGAAGAATCATCTACTGCACTTGGAAAAGCATGTAATGCAGCCTGTTTCCATTCTATTGGAAAACTTTTGTCTCTCATTTTTATAGTCATTAGTTCACACCCTGAAGGATCCAATATGGTGCAACTCATATCTTCAAAATGCAAGCTATAATGCCTTTCAAGCATTTGTCCCACACTCAAAAGATTTTGATTTATCTCAGGCACAAATAAAACATCAGAAATATACTTGGTACCTGAGGGAGTTTCAACAGCCACAACTCATTTGCCTTTGACATCAACACTTTCCCCATTGCCAATGGTGACTTTGGAGAAGTAAGACTGGTCGAGGTCATTGAAAATGCTAGCATCATGAGTCATATAATTTGTGCATCCACTATCAACGAGCCAAGCTTCTTTGCTACTACTTGCTGAATAACAAGAAGCAACAAATAACTGCTCCTCAGTTTGTTCTTGATGTTCAGCAACTTGAGCTTGTTGTCCTTGTTGCTTTACTTTGTTTTTGCAAACTTTCTCCACATGAAAAAGCTGGTTGCAGGCCCTGCATTTGACTCCTGGCCTAAACCAACAAAAATTTTCTATATGATTTTTCTTCTTACAGTGAGGACAAGGTGGATACTTTTCTTTCCAACCTCCTCCTTTGTTGCTATCTTCTTCCCTTTTCCCTTTGCCTTTCTTTTCACCAAATGGCCTTTTTTGAGAACTACTGCAGCCTTGAGCTTTGCCTTTGGTGTTAGCCATAAAAGCACCTTCAACATTTTCTTCCATCCTCAAAGATCTTCTTTGTTCAGTAGCTTGCAAAGCATTCACAAGCTCTGCAAGAGATATTTGAGAAAAATCCTTATTTTCTTCAAGAGAGGAAAATTTTGACTCAAACCTCTCTGGAAGACAAACAAGGATTTTCTCCACAACTCTTTGATCACTAAGCTCTTCACCTAGCAATCTAATTTGTGTAACCACCTTAGAAATTCTGTCAAAAAACTCCTCCACTGTTTCAGCTTCGAATTCTCTTCTCAAATTTAACACCTTCATTCTCCTTGTTCTTTCACTACCTTGGAACTCCTCCTTGAGCTTGTCCCAAGCCTCTTTTGCAGTTTCAAGATTCAAGATCTTGATAAAAACATCATCATGTACTGCTGCATGAATGATGGCAAGTGCTCTGCCTTCCTTAGCCACTTCTTCATTGTGGAATCTTATCTGAGCCACTATTGGGTTGTTTGGCATAGGAGCTAGATTGCTTCCATTTTCCACCACTTCCCATAGATTTTGAGCACTTAGATAAGTTCTCATTTTTGCAGCCCACAAATCATAATTTTTCCCTGCAAATACTGGAGGTGGAGGTAAGGAGCTGCTACTGGATGCCATATTGTTTTGTGGGTATTTGTTTTCTGGTTTGTATAGCCTTTTCTTACTGGTTTTCTCTCCCTTACAGACCCTTAAAGATCAGTAAGGCTCTTGATACCATGTAAAAAACAGAGAATAGAAAGAGAAGGAAAACAGAACAACAGCTTCTAAGGTGGATTAAAAACATTCATTCACGTTCTGATACTTTTTCGTACATACATAGACAAGTTTTTTAAATGAAAATACAATGTTACAAGCAAAAAGGCATGGGTAACACTGACTTGGCAGAACCACTCCCTCAAAACATGGGTTATCACCTAATTTTTACCTACTACAGATTGACTAATCTGTTTCCATACCAGAAAATATAAAATAACATATTTGACTTCCAAAATATCAAGAAAAGTCTCAAATCTAATAGTTACAGCTTACAACTCCTATACTATGTTTATCTTTCTTGGTTTTATAATAAATTATGATATAGCATGTCTTTTCTGGCCATATAAGATACCATTTCAAAAGAGTGGAATTTCATTAATCAATATAAGTAGTCTCTACTACCTCCAAGTTGGGGTTTACTTGAGCTCATATCATAACTCTTCCAAGATATAAATATTTTTTCTATAAGAACTAAATAGTTGATTAGTAAATGCAATCCAAAATAGAAACAAATGATACAGAAAACACAGTAACTACAGTACACAAAAACATGATTTATATGACAAGCACAGATGCTCCAAATTGTCCTCTAAGATCTCTCACACAACAAGAAACACAGAGTAAAACACCAAAGCAAGGAATCATTGCCATTGCTTGTATGTTTCACTGTACAATAATATGACAACAAAGCAGATAAGTCCAAGCCAGATATGTTCCATATAAACCTTTTAAAGTTTCAATGTTAATTCGGGTGTAGACATCTCTATGCCTATCATAAAAACATTACTTTAAACTTCCATAGTTCCATTCAGTATGAAATTCTGATGAGTATTACATCCCTCAATAACCTGACAGAAACTACCTTGCCAAAACAATTATGCCTCATCATCCTCCAAGAATATTGGGAGAATAATATGACAGTGCTCAAATCTTGCATTGACTTTTATCTCAGGAGGCCTTATTGTTTTTGAAAAATCATGGTGCAGTGAAGAGTGTGCCTTTATCCCTAAGGACTTGAAAGAAGCATGAAGAGGGAGAGATGTTATACTGGCATACCTCTCAAAAGAAAAACAAACTGGTGGTTTCAATTTCAGCAGAGCCAACAAGCCACAAAGAAGGGGAAAAGAAAATGTAAAAACACAAATAAAAATACATAATTTGGACCATTTCTCAGTTTGTGGGTGTCATCGTTATGCATTTTGGTGGTCTCCAAGATCCTGTGACTTGAGATAAAACATTTGCACCAAAAGTAATTGTAAGAGAAAACATGTGAGATGGCTAAATGCTGATCTTCTTTATATAGTTCCAATTTTAAGGAATTTCCCAAAGGGATACTTTTAACATGAGGTTCTACACTATACTATATATGTGGGACTTCTACTGAAGCGCTCTAGCATATAACACTTACCTCTCCAAGTTTCAAACCAAGAGAGAATAACTTTTTATGTCAGGATATCTTTCTTTTTTCACTGAGTGGAATGTAGATGCAGCTCACAGAAGATGATCTATTTAAGAGCTTACAGTGTGAGAACTGTTTGTTCCTGCAATGAGGATCCATCATCAGTTTTCACTTAGTAAGCATCAAGACAATAAATTCTTTGGTCAATTTGACCACGGTCATAATTTTACAGACCTATAATCCTACATGAACAATTATAGAACTATTCATGGTTGAGAGAATGGTCTCCATAATAGAGGGAAAATACAAAACCCATGTAAGCAATCAGGCACCAATATGTGTTGGTCTGAGTGGAAGGGGCTCGGATCCCTTAAGTATGTGGTCATGGGTTTGATACCTGGATTCATGTGTATGGAAAACATTGGGAGGGTATCCCGAGAGATTAGTCTCTCACCTACATTGTGAGAGAATACTTTGTAAACCAAAATATAAGTAATAAGGCACCCTGCCAACCCTCCCCTCCCTTCATTTTTTTTATTAAAATTTCATATAGTGAATTGTGAAAGATTATTTTTTTATCCAGCATACTAGGTGCTTGTTATGTTATGCAATACATTGGCCTAACTAAATGGCAGAAGAAGCAAGTGTTGTTAAGAGAAAATGAATTTACTTAAGTAGAAAGTGCTGTACATAAGTCTTCATATAGCAAGACCAGAAAAAGTAAACTAACTGAAAACTGCTTTAACAGAAAAGCAACAGAACTGCAGTTAAACTAACTAACTTAACACCCCCTCAAGCTGGAGTATATATACCAATCATGCTCAGCTTGGAAACAATTGAATTAAGAGAAGAAGGAAGCAAAGCCTTAGTATGAATGTTGGCCAATTGAGCAGCAGAAGGAATTGACAATAAATGAATCACACCAGCTTGTACTTTGTTTTGCACGGTCATGAAATGCGGGATTCTGAGCAATCTGTATGGCTGAAGTGGGCTTTGACATAGGATGTTTAAGATCAACAAGAAGATATAAAATCCACTGAATTTCACAAGTGTTTGTTGCTATAGCTTAGTACTCGGCTTCAGAAGAAGTTCGAGAGACAGTACCTTGCTTCTTAGACTTCCAAGAAATTAGAGAAGAACCACAAAAGATTGAAAAACCAGTAATTGGTCTCCTTGAATCAGGACAAGAGGCCCAATCTGAATCACTGAAACCCTTAAGCTGAAAATCAGATTGTGAAGAAAAAATAAGCCTTTTCCTGGAGACGCCTTGAGAATCACTCCCAATCTGCTTCATAATGTTCTTGCATAGGATTATACTTGAACTGACCAAGAGTGTTGACAGCATAGCAAAGATCCGGTCTGGTGTTGGTCAAATACAATAATCAACCAAGTAGTCTCCTATAAGATTTTGGATCAAGAAAAGGAGAACCAATATCCTTGGACAGTTTGCAGCCAATTGACATTGGAGTTGTGGCAGGTTTGGAAGCAAGTAAGCCTGCATCATCAAGTAGCTCAAGAGCATATTGTCTCTGTGTGAGACTGATTCATGCTTTAGATCGTGCTACTTCAAATCCCAGGAAAAATTGACTATTTGAATTTGAATTGATGGTCAAGATAAGATTTGACTGTCTGAATTTCTTGCAAATCATCACCCGTTGGTACAATATCATCAACATATACTAAAAGGACAGTGATGTGAGAACCAGGGACCTTTACAAATAAGAATGATCATATTTGGATTGTTTATAGCCCATAGAAGTAAGGGCAGTTGTCAATTTAAAATTCCATTCTCTGCTAGCTTGTTTTAAGCCATACAATGACTTTTGTAGCTTGCAAACAGGATTGGGAATAGTACTCTGGAATCCTTGAGGCACACTCATATAAACTTCTTCATGAAGATCTCCATGTAAAAAGGCATTATTGACATCCAATTGATGCAAAAAGTCTCAAAATAATTCAAGTCTTCTTTTTGTGTGTAAACCTTTTGCAACCAAACGAGCTTTATACCTTTCTACACTACCTATATATTACAATGGTAATCCCAGAGATACAGTGGAGGATTTCTAGTTCTGTTTGACTGTCTGGTAGGGAAAACATTAAATAGAGGGATGGCTCAGATTTTGGGGGTATAGTTGAAAGCAGATCATTGTATAGTGAAAACTAGTGGTACCTCACCTTGTTAACAACAAAATGGGATGCATATGTATAACCACAACCCCATAATGATGAACATCTGTAAAACTACTATTTCTTTCTATCCAAGGCCTCTCTCATCTTTTCCCCAATGTTACTTGTTGGGGTGAAATTTACAAATTTTACTAAGTTATTACAATATTGGTATCTTCGAATTCGAGGTATACACTAGAAGATTCGAAAGGTGGATTATGAATTGAAAGATACTATAACTTAGTGAAGTTTGGAGTTTACATGTTGAATTTGAAATAGAAGGTATTTTGTTATATGTATTCAAAAGGAATGCAGATCTTTGATTAAGTGCCTATTACCTTTCGAATACGAAGGAAACTTAAGGGAAATTAATCAGTCAATATTTGGTTAAGTTTCCTGATATGGGTTGACAATTAATCAAAATCGAAAGTTAGTTCGATTTTGAAAGGAGTCCAATAACTTAGAAGAATTCATGAAGACAGAAGCAGTTACTGAAAGTCATTTCGAAGGAAATTTGAATTTCAAATGAGGCAGTTACTGGAAAGCCATTCAAAAGACATTCAAATTTCAAATGGAGCGGTTATTGGAAGATTGTTTAGAGAGCGTTCAAATTTCAAATGAGCAGTTAGTGAACGTTGCTATTTGAAGACAGATGTCAGAATCTCAAGCAAGCAGTTATTGAATGTTACTATCTGAAGACAGATGTCAAGATCTCAAGCAGTTAGTTATTTTTCAAATAGAAGACCGTTGCTGATTTGAACGCGTGGCATACTTAGAAACTTGACACGTAATCTAGGCTTGTAAACGTGTCAAAATCTGGTTGTGTCTGTTAGAGTAGAAGTCTATAAATAGGTCAAAATACGATGTAACAAAGGTTGGATTCTCATTTACTGAAACTTCTCTGAAACACCCAACGTCTAACATTCAAACGACTAAGAGGTTAACTCAAGAGAGTGCCCAGTATGTGTATCCATACCAACTTTAAATTAATGTTATTTACAATTCAGTCATTTTCAGTTCTTTGATTTACATTCTGTTCTTTACATTTCTGCACTTTTTCTTTTGATTTGTTTAAATTCTGCATTTACTTTTCAGCAAATCTTTCTTTCTTTTATTTACGTTTTGCAATTTCAATTCTTGCACTTTGTCCTTTAAAAAACTTTCATTCTTTGAAATTCTGTTTAATCTTTCAAAACTGATTTTCGAGGAAACCATTTTTTTTTGAAGAAGTAATTGATTCAAAATTCTGTTACTCTTTGAAAGCGTTTTTCTAAATAAACCTGATTTTAAAAAGAACTTTTAGAGGATTCAGATTCTAGTCCCAGATTGTACTTTGAGAATCAAGAACATTTTCGATTTTAATTGAAAATTTTCACAACAAACAAATTGGCACGCCCGGTGGGACTAAGTGCTAAATTAGTGTTAGAAATTGCATGATCTTGAGAAGTGGTAGAACCATTTCTAATTCAATGGCAAATAACAACCGTAACAGAAATACTTCTGAAAATGTCACTGGAAATGCCTCTGCAAATCAAGGCAGTCCTACAAACCAAAGGAATAACAATGAGTCTGTTAACAATAATGAGACTAATGGAGTGGAAAATAATAATAGTGTGAACCGTGATCAACGCGATCCACCAGTGAACACTACCAAACTGAAGATCCTTTAAGGACTCAGGATATGAGTACAAATCCACAATCAAGTGGGGGCATACAGGTTACAAATTCAAATGTTAGGCCTCCCCCATATGGACTTCCTTTTGGTTTTGTTCCTCCTACTCAAGGAACAGCCCCAGTTGTGTACGCAAGTACAATGACACCTTCATTCAATCAGGCTGGTCTTTCAAACTTAGGTGTTTTTGGAACCAGTTTTCTGGATTGAATTCTGGGAAAAATTCGAATTCATTAACAAATACTGCTTTGAATTCGATAAGGCAACAAGTTGATGAGAGTAACCATGAAATGGTTAACTTGTTGTCTACTCAATTGACAACAGTGATAAATCCACTCATTGAAAACACTAATCAAAATTATAACACCTTGGCCAGGCAAATGGCTAGAATTGCTGATGTATTTGGTGCACCCCCATACCCTGAAAACCAGCAACATGGTAATATTGGCCTTGATCAAAACCAAAACCAAAATCAGAATCCTGGAAATAATAATGGTCCAAGGGAGAATAATGAACGCGTCTTTCGAGAGCCAGTTCAAAATGTGAATGCCCAACCATTTGTTTTGAATAGGAATCACAATGCTGATGAGGTTTTAGAAAGAATAAGGCAAAATAATATTGGGGGAGAAAATAATATAGCAAATATAGTTGAATTAGTGTTGAATAGACATGGATTCGATGTGGGTCAAACTGCTAGACCTCATTTCGTCTCTCCTTTAACACCTTATGTGTTGCAAACTGAGTTACCAAGGGGTTGGAAAGTCCCAAAATTTACTAAGTTTGCAGGAGAAGCTAATGAATCCATAGTTGAACACATTGCAAGGTATCTTGTAGAATGTGGGGATTTAGCCAATAATGAAGAATTAAAAATGAAATATTTTCCAAATTCCCTAACTAAGAATGCTTTTACATGGTTTACAACCTTGGCTCCTGATTCGATTCACTCTTGAAACAAAAGTTAGTCTTATGGATTTGGTTACAATTAGAAGAACTTCAGATGAATCTGTTGAAGATTATTTGAATAGATTTAGACAGATAAGATCTAGGTGTCTTGTACCAATTCCTGAAAATGAATTAGTTAAAATTGCAGCAGGAGGATTTGACTATTCAATTCGAAAGAAACTCGTAAATCAACAATTGAGGGATATGGCTCAATTGGCTGAAAGAGTTAGGCAAATTGAACAGTTAAAACTTGAAAAGGAAAAACATTGGAAACTCGAAAAGATAGGAAGAAGAGATAAAATTGCCTATATTGATGTTAATGAAAATTTCAGTGATGAAAATTCAGATTTCGAAGAAAATGAAATTGATGTTGCTGAGTTAAAACCAGCACCTCCTTATGCATGTTCATTCCTTAGACCATATAGTAGTTTAGGGAATCAAAATTTACAAAGTAAATATCCCTAAAAGACGTATGGTTTCGATATATCAAAAGCTGAACAAATCTTTGATATATTAGTAAAGGATAAACAAATTGTCCTAAGTGAAGATCATAAAATCCCTTCTTTCGAACAAAGAAAAGGAAAGAAATACTGTAAGTTTCACAATGCATTTGGACATTGGACTAACAGTTGTATTCGTTTCAGGGATCTCATTCAAGAGGCCATTAAAGAAGGCAGACTGAAATTCGAAGAAAAGCAAAAAATGGCAATGAAGGTTGATTCTGACCCTTTGAATGTCAATGCAAGCTATGTTGATACTGTTGAAATTAATATGGTAGGGGCTGAACCTACTGTAGATTCGAAGACAACAATTGATACTGCAATTGAGGAGTTCGAAAAAGAAGTGAAAGACATCTTTCCAAAGAGTAATGAGACTTTGGTAGATTTTCTACTTCGAAAGAAAGAGGAAAATACTGATGTTTCCCTCTGTCCTCGTTGTAATGCAGTCTTTGATCAAACGGTGGCCAAATCTTTTGAGTCATCAGAAATCAAGAAACAGTATCAACCGATTTTTAATCAAAGGTTTCAGAAGGTAGCGAAGCCTGTTTCAAATGTTGAAGTTTGGAGACCTTCTTTTCAGAAGAAGTATGAAATGAACAAGGTACAACCTCCCATGTTCCATAAGCCAAAATCATATGTGCCTCCTTCGAACGTCCCTCTTAACAAGTGGATTCGAGTAACGGATAGTCAAGAATATCGTCAGAATCCACAAGTACTTAGGCAGTACAATAACTCCTTTAATGGGAAGCATTTTATGACTAAGACACAATGGAGGAGAAACCAACGTTATCGAAAGGCAGCAATGGAACAAGGGGGCAGTTCTTCAAATTTTTCAAAGAATTTGAATACCAAGAATGCACAGTTGATTCAAGTGCAAGGGGCATCTAGTCAACCAACATATTCCCAAATCCTTCAGAAAGACAAGTTAAAAGTTGTCCCAAAGAAAAAGGTTTTGGTTGAAGAAAACTTGCTTACTGATGACTTCGAAACTGGATTCCCAGACAGGATTGAAGACATTTGTGGTGTAGTTTCGATTCTGCCTGTAGAATTTGAAAAGGAGTATGAAGAAGGTTATGAGGATGACTTCATGGAGGATGAATCATCAGAGCCACACACATATTATACTTGTTTGTCAACACAGGCTGTTAAGCAAGATTCAGCAGTGTTTGATAGGCCTTATATTGGAATGGTTTCTCATATAAAGCCTCTATTCATTCAGGCTCAAATTGAAGGGGTTATTGTAAGTAAGGTATTGGTTGATGGAGGAGCGGCAATCAATTTATTGCCAAGTTCTCTGTTGAAGAAATTCAACAAAAAGAAGTGTGATTTGATGCCACACAATATGATTATTACTGATTTCAGTGGAAAGACTTCGAAATCAGAGGGATTATTGTGTTTCGATGTGACTGTTGGTTCAGTCAAAAGGCCCACTATTTTTGTAGTAGTTCCGTCGAAGGCAAATTATAATGTGCTTCTTGGTAGAGAATGGATACATGGTGTAGGAGCAGTTCCTTCAACTGTCCATAAAAAATTATGCTTATGGAATGATGATGACATTCCAGAGTATGTTGAAGCTGATCAAACATATTACAAGGTTGAAGCAGACACAGTCAATGCAAGGAACTGTGAGAAATGGATAATGAATCAGACACCTTGTACAATTGAAAAGCGTTGTTTTATGCCTGGTAAGATTCCACACAAGGCGTTTTACAATGTTGAATATGGTTTGATTATTCAAAGTACAACTGGTCCTTCAGGGACCACCTCTACTTTTGGATGGATTTCAGAAGAAGAGTAGTTTCGAGCTTCATAGCTCGAACCTCAGCATATGTTGTTGAGAAGAAATTTGAAGCGGCCTTAGAGGCCGCAGATTGTGAAATGGTCCTCGAGACCGAAGCCAATTTTGAACAAGAGTTCAAAAATAATTCTGAAATGGCTTCAGTGGTCGTACAAGATTTTGAACATGAAAACATAGAAGATTCAAGCATGAGACTTGAAGAGGAAGAAATATCTCTTGAAAAGCTTGATTGCATATATGATAATACTCCTCTTGGGTTCGAAAGAGCTTTGTCTCATGGAATTGAAAAGATGGAGGCTCAAGATCCCCTTGAAGAAATAAATATGGGAGATACTAAAGACCCAAGACCAACTTTTGTAAGTAAATATTTATCAGAAGATTTTAAGTGTAAGTTGGTCAAATTACTTAGAGAATATAAAAATTGTTTTGCATGGGATTATCATGAAATGCCTGGTCTAAGTGAAGAGCTTGTGGAACATAAATTACCTACTTTTCCTAATAAGAAACCTGTGAAGCAAGCACCTCGAAGATTTGCACCAGAAATCATATTGAAGATCAAAAGTGAAAACGAGAGGCTATTAAAAGCTAAGTTCATTCGAACTGCCAGGTATGTTGACTGGATTTCTAATATAGTACCAGTTATTAAGAAAAATGGTTCTTTAAGAGTTTGCATAGATTTTAGAGATTTGAATAAAGCAACTCCTAAAGATGAATATCTCATGCCTGTAGCTGATATGTTAATAGATTCAGCAGCAGGAAATGAAATATTGAGTATGTTAGATGGTTATTCAGGATACAACCAAATTTTTTATTGCTGAAGAGGATATTTCGAAAACTGCTTTTCGATGTCCTGGTGCAATAGGCACTTATGAATGGGTAATGATGCCCTTTGGCCTTAAAAATGCTAGTGCTACTTATCAAAGGGCTATGAATTCAATTTTTCATGATTTGATAGGAAGATTCATGCAAGTTTATATTGATGATGTAGTCATAAAATCCAAGTCTAAGAATGATCATCTTTCAAATTTGAAAGAAGCATTTGAAAGGATGAGATTACATAAGTTAAAAATGAATCCTATTAAGTGTGCTTTTGGTGTATCTGCAGGTAATTTTCTGGGTTTCTTGGTTCATCAGAAGGGAGTTGAGATTGACAAAAATAAAGCAAAGGCAATTCTTGAAACTTCTCCTCCTTCGAACAAGAAACAGTTACAGTCTTTATTGGGTAAAATCAATTTTCTTCGAAGATTTATTACAAATCTTTCAGCCAAGACTAAGGTGTTTCCTCCTTTGTTGAAACTCAAGAAAGAAGAGAAATTTGAATGGAAAGAAGAACACCAAGTGGCCTTCGAAGAAATAAAGAGGATTTTTACAAATCCTCCTATTATGACACCCCCAATCAAAGGAAAGCCTTTGAAATTATATATATCTGCATCTGAAGAGACTTTGGGAAGTATGCTTGCTCAACAAGATGAAAGTGGAATCGAAAGAGCAATGTATTATCTTAGTAGAACTCTAAATGATGCTGAAACTCGATATTGTGCTATCGAGAAATTATGTTTATGTCTTTACTTTTCTTGTACTAAGTTAAAGTACTATGTAAAACCTTTTGACGTTTATGTAATTTCTCATTATGATATAATAAAGCACATGTTATGGAAACCTATTCTTCACAGTAGAGTAGGTAAATGGGCGTTAGCTTTAACTGAATTTTCGCTAACGTATCTTCCATTAAAAGCTGTGAAAGGCCAAGTTATGGCTGATTTCTTAGTTGATCATCCTCCTATTCGAATTAGCGAATTAGACTTCATAGGTTTAAAACCTTGGAAGTTTTATTTCGATGGATCAAAGCACAAAGATGGTGTTGGAATCGGAATTCTTTTGATTTGACTTGAAGGATTACCAGCAAAAGTAATGTTTCGAATAGGAATGGATCGTTCAAATAATGAAGCTGAATACGAAGCTTTATTATCAGAATTGGAGATTTTAATATCATTCAAAGCTAAACAAGTTTTAATTCGAGGAGATTCACAATTGGTGATCAAACAGGTCACTAAGCAGTATAAATGTTTGAATCCTAGATTATCAAAATATTTATTCAAAGCTTTTCAGCTATTAAGGTATTTTGATGAAGTTGAATTCGAACATATATCTCGAATTGATAATGAAGTTGCCAATGGATTGGCACAAATTGCTTCTGGTTATAAAATTTGCAATTCTAAATTCGAAGAATTGATTCGATTTGAAAAGAATATGCCAGTTATGAAATTTGAAGTTTTAGATATTGAAACTTTAGATATGAATGATTGGAGAAAATCTTTAGTTGAATACTTGCAAAACCAAAGTATGCAAGTAGATCGAAAGTTAAAATACAAGGATTTGCATTATGTAATATTAGCTAATCAGTTATATAAGAAAGCACCTGATGGTAACTTGCTTCGATGTTTAGGTGAATCAGAAGCATATCAAGCTTTGATTGATACTCATCAAGGGATTTGTGGAGCTCATCAAGCAGGTCGAAAAATGGAATGGGTTTTGAAAAGACAAAATTTGTATTGGCCGTCAATGGCCAAGGACTGTAATGATTTTTCGAAAGCTTGTGAAGAATGTCAAAAACATGGTTTTATTCAACAAATCCCTGCAAGTGAGTTACATTCGATAATAAAGCCATGGCCTTTTAGAGGATGGGCTATTGATTTGATTGGTCAAATTCATCCTTCATCATCTAGGGGGCATAGATATATTATAGTGGCGGTAGATTATTTTACAAAATGGGTAGAAGCAATCCGATTAAAAGATGTAACTCCAGATGATGTGATTAAGTTCATTCAAGAAAACATAGTTTTTCGACTTGGACTTCCTGAATCAATTTCAACTGATCAAGGAACTGTGTTTACAGGCCAAAGAATTAAGAGGTTTGCACAAGAAAATGGAATCAAACTTCTTACTTCAACTCCTTATTATGCGCAAGCAAATGGGCAAGTTGAGGCTATAAATAAAACAATTATTTCTTTGATTAAGAAACATCTTGACCAACGACCTCGAAATTGGCATAAGACTTTAAGTCAGATTTTGTGGGCATATCGAAATTCTCCTCGAGATGCAACTAAATTTACACCTTATAAGTTGGTTTATGGTCATGATTCAGTTTTACAAGTTGAAATTCATTTACAATCAATGAGAGTGAAAAGACAATTTGATTTAACCGCTCAAGATTATTATAACTTGATGTTGGATGAATTAAATGAATTAGATGAGTTTAGATTAAGAGCTTTAGAGAATATCATCAGGCAGAAAGAACAAGTCTCTCAAATTTATAATCGTAAATTAAAAGTTAAGACTTTTGATGAGGGAGATCTTGTTTGGAAATTGGTATTACCTGTTGATAAAAAATCTAAACTATTTGGAAAATAGTCTCCGAATTGGGAAGGACCATTCGAAGTTGAAAAAGTATTTTCTAATAATGCGTACTCAATTCGAGAACTATCAGGTGATGATCGAATTATAAGCATAAATGGAAAATATTTAAAACAATACACACCCACTTTGCATGAAATCAAGATTGTCTAAAGTATTTGAGTTAATTGGTGACTCCAAAGCACCAATCAAAAAGCGTTTTTACAAAGCATAAATAAGACTAAGTTAAAATGGAGGATTCTTTTTCATGGGCTCATAAAGCTGATTCAAATCTCTATATTGTTTTGACAAGACTTTGTCCCTTTGATTAATACTAGTCAAGAGCTCATTTGATTTCACTAGCTCATTTGAAACATACTTCACTCCTTTAATGAGCTCGAGCTTTCTATTTTCGAGTTTGGACATCGAAGTCTTGCAAGTATTTTCTTCTAAGACCAGAGCCTTGTCATCTTCTTGAAGTTTCTTAATTTGCTCTTCAATTTTCTTACGTCGTTCTGTAACAGAAGAGAGTTGAATATTTATAGCCCCCATGCTTTCTTGAAGTTTTGACATTTTGGTCTTTGAATCCTTCAATTTATCCAACATATCTTCAGTCTCAACACGGATTTCAGAAGCTTTTGCAGCATTTCATTGATGCTCTCTCAAAATATCTGTCACTTTACTAAAAATATTTTTGAAAGCATCTAGTCCTTTCAATTGAGTAGCAGATAAATCATTCTGACGAGCATAAATTGCTTCGAGCTTCTTTTGCACCTTATATTGGTATTCAACGTCCATTTTGTAAAGATCAAGAAAATCATCAAGGAATAATAAATTCCTTAAACCTTCAATCAAATCCTCCTGAGACTCGGTTGATGGCTGATAAGATCTTGAATTAGATTGAGCAGAGAACATTAAACCTTCGCCTGTCAAAAGATCCAGAACAGAAAAAGGGTTCTCGTCCAGTACGTGCAAGCATTCTTGTAAACTCGAAGGTGTTGGAGATTTGTTGGAAGAACTTGGCACAATTTTTGAAGTGTTCAAAGGAACACTTTGAGGGGCAACAGCCCCTCACTCTGAATTTCTGAAGGATTCTCAGGGATTGGAGTTTCTTTGAATGGAGTTGAAGGGATGTCAACTTTCGATTGATCTTGAGGGGGATCCTTGGTCAAAGTGGTTGCCTTAGTCAGATTTTCTATTTCTTTCTCTTTCGACTGAGAGGACTCAGGAATAGACTCTTCTTCAACATTATCCTTTGAACTTGGCTCAACCCCTTCCATGGCAGTACCTTGGACATCACCTTCTCCTTCTTTTTCTTCTTTCGATTCTGATTCTTGTTGAGGATTTTTATCTTCTGGTTGAGTTGATGGAGAACTCACACTTTGTTCTTTATCTTCATTTTCTTCTTTCGAAGACTCCTCCTGTTCAGAATCATTAGATGGAGTTTGTTCAGCGATTGTTTTCGAAGATGAGTTTATAATCTGAACCTATGTTTAATGAATATGGGAATGAGAATCATATAAAGAGAATCTACAGAGCTAAAAAAAATTGTTGCTGCCAACATAAACCGTTCAAAACGAAAGTGAATTTTGAATTGAAAGAGATTATGTTTTGAATGACTACCTCATGTAATTAAAATATTAGTTTCTACTGAAGTTTATATATTCTTTGAAACTAATATTTTAAGGGGGCATCTGTTGGGGTGAAATTTACAAATTTTACTAAGTTATTACAATATTGGTATCTTCGAATTCGAGGTATACACTAGAAGATTCGAAAGGTTGATTATGATTTGAAAGATACTACAACTTAGTGAAGTTTGAAGTTTACATGTTGAATTTGTAATAGAAGGTATTCTGTTATATGTATTCAAAAGGAATGCAGATCTTTGATTAAGTGCTTATTCGAATTCGAAAGGTATTTTGAATACGAAGGAAACTTAAGGGAAATTAATCAGTCAATATTTGGTTAAGTTTCCTGATATGGGTTGACAATTAATCAAAATCGAAAGTTAGTTCGATTTTGAAAGGAGTCCAATAACTTAGAAGAATTCATGAAGACAGAAGCAGTTACTGAAAGTCATTTCGAAGGAAATTTGAATTTCAAATGAGGCAGTTACTGGAAAGCCATTCAAAAGACATTCAAATTTCAAATGGAGCGGTTATTGGAAGATTGTTTAGAGAGCGTTCAAATTTTAAATGAGCAGTTAGTGAACGTTGCTATTTGAAGACAGATGTCAGAATCTCAAGCAAGCAGTTATTGAATGTTACTATCTGAAGATAGATGTCAAGATCTCAAGCAGTTAGTTATTTTTCAAATAGAAGACCGTTGCTGATTTGAACGCGTGGCATACTTAGAAACTTGACACGTAATCTAGGCTTGTAAACGTGTCAAAATCTGGTTGTGTCTGTTAGAGTAGAAGTCTATAAATAGGTCAAAATACGATGTAACAAAGGTTGGATTCTCATTTACTGAAACTTCTCTGAAACACCCAACGTCTAACATTCAAACGACTAAGAGGTTAACTCAAGAGAGTGTCCAGTATGTATATCCATACCAACTTTAAATTAATGTCATTTACAATTCAGTCATTTTCAGTTCTTTGATTTATATTCTGTTTTTTACATTTCTGCACTTTTTTCTTTTGATTTGTTTAAATTCTGCATTACTTTTCAGCAAATCTTTCTTTCTTTTATTTACATTTCGCAATTTCAATTCTTGCACTTTATCCTTTAAAAAACTTTCATTTCTTTGAAATTATGTTTAATCTTTTAAAACTGATTTTCGAGGAAATCATTTTTTCTTGAAGAAGTAATTGATTCAAAATTCTGTTACTCTTTGAAAGCGTTTTTCTAAATAAATCTGATTTTAAAAAGAACCTTTAGAGGATTCAGATTCTAGTCTCAGATTATACTTTGAGAATCAAGAACGTTTTCGATTTTAATTGAAAATTTTCACAATAAAAATTACTGCAAGTAGAATTAATATCTATTCAATTCTGATTTGTCTCATGATAGATCTGAAATGAAATGAAATGTAATGGTTAAATATATTCTCTAATCTAATGTTGCTCTCTGTATCTTAAAGAGTTACTGTATTGAAACTTCAATTTTTACTTTCTCGTTCTACTCCTTCAGTTTCTCCATCTTATTAAATTTTATCCCCAACTTTCTATAATTCAACCTTATTTTAGCATTTAACTGTCGAAATAAACCACGTATATACAACATAAAGCAACGCGTGTAGACATTACTCATTATCATTGCAATTCTCCCACAATTATAATCATTGATAAGGTTGGCAAAACATATATTGATGTAGAGAATTAATATAAGCATTCTATAGATAATAAAACACAGCCTTGCTTGTGTTCTCAATTTTAGCAGAGCGAACGAGCCAAAACGAAGAGAAAAAAAATTAATTAAGAAAAAGAAAAAAATCACCAAAATTAGTTACTCATGAATTTTTAGAACATAAAAATAGAATGAATCAAAGAGGACAAATGAATTTAACTTCTCCATGAATTGAAATTAGTTACTCATGGAGAAGTTAAATGGGAGAGCTTTTGGAGTAGGTGGACTACAAGGACTAATTTCAACTTAGGGAGAAGTTAAATGCATTTGACCTCTTTGATCCATTCTATTTTTTTCACCTAAAAGTACTTCGGCAGAAGTTTCATCCAAACAGTAGTCACACTGGAGAATCAATTCCACACAATTGATTTTAAATCACTTCCATCCAACGTACTTCATAAATCGTGCATCACTTATTTTCAACCATTAATTCTAAAATCAATCCTATTCAACTTTAAACCAAACAGACATTTACAAAATACGTTAGACGAAAATGATTTAAAATTAATTCCACATAATTAATTTCAACTATTCCCAACTGAAAATCAAACTGGGCGACATGTAGCATTCTCCGTTCTTTTACTTTTTTTTAGAATTTTTTATTATTTTTACATATTTTTTTTACTTTTCTTCCTTTTCTATTTATTTATTTTTATATTTATCTATTATTATTTATGTTCCTATTTTTTCTATTGGTGTGTTCGTTAAAATATTTTGTTTAAAAAATAAAATAAACTTCATTAAACGGCTAATATAATTATTATATAATATCTATGTAATCAATATTATGTGTTCATATAATATTACTTTCATAATAATTTAACTATGAATGTGTTTTTATGTAAATTTTTTCCCACATACATATGTTGACTCCTAAAATTTTTACATTTAAATATTAATACATGTTATGTTAATTTTTCATGTTGGGCAAATTATATTTGCCTCTTTTTTTTTTGCTTAAGGGTCAAAAGGCGAAAGAAAAAATTCATACAATTACTATCTTCTAAATTGTACAATAGATATAATTACTAATAAATTATATTTATAATTTATAATCTATTTACTAACATAACATTTATATATTTTTAAACTTATTTAAATATTTATTCCTCCATGATATATAAAAATCATTATAGGAAAATGGAAAATAAATTTCAATCAATAAAGTTATAAGTTAAATTAAAAATGTCAGTCATTTTTATTAATTATTCTTTTAATTTAATTAAAATTTCAATCAACAAACCATTGAATTTTATGATCCAAAAAGTGTGTAATAGAAAGGTTATGTTGCTATATCAACAACAACTTCATCACACCTTACCTCACAAACTACCAAATGATAGAGATGAGATGTCCAAAGACAGAGACCCAATACTACCTATTCAGTACACAAAAGATCCATAGAAAAAAATGAAGACTACTTAAAAATAATAATCAGTGCTACTAAAAATGAGCTATCTACCAAATGTTTCTATTTATCTGACTCATTATATCAAAACACTCATTTAAAAATACAATAAATATGTAAGTTTACATTAAAATTTTTTTTTTCAATATATATTTTATCTTTTTATTTTATTCATTATTTTTTTCACTTCTTAGCTCTTTTATTAAGGGTAAAAGTAGAAAACATAATTAATACTCTCTTAAAATTTTAAATGGGACAAATAAGTAGAAACAAAAGAAATCTTCAAATTAAACAAATAAATATGAATGGACGTAGTACCTATATAATAAAATTGTTCGTTTTGTTACGTCAATTTTCTAGCAATTTATTCTCACCATTTCTATTCATATAAGTTATTTTACTTTTTCTACTTTCTTTTTCCGTAAACAAGATAGGCGCAACAATTTACTACTACTACTATTAATATTATTATATTTTTGTTAATATCAACATGTTTTTTACATACAACAACACTCTTATTTATACATCATTATTAATATTATAATTTCCTAGCATTCTCCCTTCATTTACCTGTTTTAGATTTTTTATTATTTTACATTATTCTTTTACTTTTTCTTTTTATTTATATATTTTTACATTTATCTATTATTACTTCTATTCCTATTTATTTGTCTCTTACATCAAAACACACATTTAGAAATATAATAAATATGCTAATTTACATTAAATTTACTGTGTTTTTTTTTCAATATACATTTTATGTCTCTATTTTATTCATTAAATTTAGGCTTAAATATCTTTTTCATCCCTGTAATATTAGCAAGTTTTGTTTTTCACCCCTCCAATTTTTTTTTATCAAAACACCCCTACAAAATAAGAAATTGCTGAAAAACATCCCTGCCGTTCACTTCCGTTAGGGAAACGTTGGAAAATCAAGATTTACCTGGGTTTAGAAACCGCGGGTAAAAACATAGAATTTAATGGGGGTTTAAATTCCCGATAATTACAATAGTGGCCCAACAAAAAAAAACAGGTACTTTCCTGGGATTTAGAAACCGCGGTTAATGTTTTCCTTTATTTTTTTAAATTCATAATGGCTAAAACTATTTTTATGTTTTTCTTTATGGCAATATACCATAATTAAATTAGTCCACTTCTGCATGAACAGTGCTCAGCTACACCAGAATTGGTCCATCAAGTAACAAAACCATCATAGCATATAATCACAACTTTTGCTTTGAAAAACAACAGACACAAATATAGATATGTAGATAAAAGAGCATGGACCAACCTCTCTTCCGTAGCCTTCAGCTGGTTGGTACACTGCTCATGCATCTCCTCCACCTTCAACAGGGCCTGATACACCTGCATGTGGCTCTCGGCGACATGCGGTTGGTTGATCTTGGCTTGAGAATCAGCAACTGCGCAGTAGGGTCTGGGCGAGGACCAAGGGTGCGAAGAAGGGACAAGGTGTGGGTGATGTTAAGGTGAGGTAAGAGTTGGGTGAGTGGGGGTAATACTTTGGGGTGGTTCAAATGAGGGAAGAGGGTGAGGAGAGAGTGGTGCAGTTCTGTGGGTAGAGGTGAATAGGTGAGGGGATCTAAGTGGTTTAAGAGGTAACAGAGAACGGGGAAATCATTGGGGTTGGGATCCATTTTCTGTGAGAAAGAGAAAGAAAAGTGAAGAAAGATGGAGAAAATTGAGATAGAAAGAAAATTGGGGAAAAGAAGAAAAGAGAGAGCGATGGCGGAATTGGTGTATTCTGCTGTTTTCTAAAGAAAAATGGTGGCTCAAATTCACCACCCTCCAATTTTTTAATTTCTAATTAAAAAAAAGAAAACATTAACTGCGGTTTCAAAACCCCAGGCAATAACCTATTTTTTTGGTTGGGCCACGATTGTATTTACCGGGAATTTAAACCCCCGTTAAATTCTATGTTTTTATCCGCGGTTTCTAAATCCCAGGTAAATCTTGATTTTCCAACGTTTCCCTAACAGAAGTGAACGGCAGGGATGCTTTTAAGCAATTTCTTATTTCGTAGGGGTGTTTTGATAAAAAAAATAATTTGGAGGAGTGAAAAACAGAACTCGCTAATATTACAGGGATTAAAAAGATATTTAAGCCTTAAATTTATCACATATTAACTCTCTATTTTTTTCAATATACATTTTATTGCTTTCTTTTTAATTATGCACAAAAAGGACAAGTGCAATGGTTTTTCAACAATTGAGTATTTACGTTACTACTACTATATTGTTAATATTATTATATTTTTGTTAATGATATGTGCATCAATATTTCTATTTAATCTAAAAATTTATTTATTTAACTATTATTTATTTACAACTACTATTATGTTGTTATTATTATTACATAATTTCAAAACTATTTAGTACTTACGATAAGACTCTTATTTATTTTAAAAATGAATTAATTAATTTAATAATAAATTACTGTAAATTAATAATATCAACAGATGTTTATAGTTCTTTGTGATTTTGGACACTAAAGAAAGAGGAGAGAGAAATGTGATATGTGACGGGTGATATGATTGAGAGATAGAGAAAAAAAATATGTTGTATGAGTTGTTGCATATATTTTTGTTGTATAAATTTATTTTCTCTTGAACTATTCTATTTATGATATAGTGGTTATGATTTTACAATATACATTTTATTATAAAATTTATAGTTATATTTATGATGTATTGGTTACTATTTTCTATGAACATATTTTGTTTATTAGAATTATAAAATTTATTAGAGTAAGTTTAAAAGTTAAGCTAATTTTTCAATTATAGGTTTAAAGTGATTTTTTTATGAACCACGTGTATCTTTCATGAGAGTTAGTCCCTCTCATGTTGTGAACGTCCACATTATGGTGGTGTCAACTCTCCCAACAAGGATTATTTCTGTATACTTTATATAGTTTGAAAGTGATTGGTTTTTAAAAATTTCAAGTATCCTCCATGGGGAGGTAGTCTTGCTCTTGTCGTGACAATATCTCAATCCTTTCCTAACACTCTGGCTAGGCCTAACTATACACAATCAAATCTAACTTTCAGGTTGGGTGCAACTTAGTTGGGTGCAACTTAGTTGGGTTCAAGTACTGAGTGCCTTCTACGGATTCTCATGGTCTGGCTATAAAACTACCCCCCTTAAGGATTGAGGCTCTCCCTAATATTTCTCAATGTTTAAAATCTTGATTTCTCTCTCTACTGATGGTAATAAGTTGACTTGGGTGATTTTTGGATGGTGAAAATACTGAGTTGGATTTCCGAGAAAAATTTGGTTCATACTAACTATCCTGACTAAAAGCCTCTACCTAATTCTTTTCCCGAGTACTTCTCCGAGTCCTCGAGGTTAAAACCGATATGGTTAGACTTAAGGTATGGGTGAAGTGTTCTTATTTGATGATTTCTAGATTTTCAGGTATTTAAGGCATCACTTCCTAATATTCTTAAGTATTTCCTAAGGGTGAAAAGAAAGAGCAGAAGTATTATTTTCTCACGACAACTTACCCACTCGTTAGGGTTAAAGATGTTACTAATGGTAAGTTCTGGAAGGGTACTAACATTAGATAATCGAAATCTCACTATCTTTACTAGGGATCTCTAGCTTATTCATCTCCCAAACATGCCCCCAACTCCCAGTGGTTAACAATTAATGTTGTAGTCTTAAGGTACAAGTATGGTGATCTCTCCTAAGGGTTTCTAAGATATTAGGGTCGTAAGACTCTGTCTCTAGGGCCACTAAGTGTTCTCTAAATGTGAGATGTAAAGGTGAGGAAATGGTAGTCGTCATGACTACCTACCCGTCTGGTAGAGTTTAAAGATCTGTCCATGTAATCCATGGACAAGGCAAAGAGCAAGGTGGCTGAAAGAATCCTCACTCGCCTGACCGTCTCCCGACTACCCTCAAGACGGCCTAGGAAATATGCCTATTCCTACATTGGCTCAAAAGAAACCTCAATTTCCTAACCCTTGTAAGTTTAGGTCTAAATGTCTATATGTCCCTGCTAAGTTTGCTGACTTTAGGTAAGGTCTTAAGCCTACTTAAGTTAAAGTCCTCTTGGGTGTCTCTACGACCACTGGTTTACCCTACGTAGAGTTTCTATCTTAACTTGAACTATAGTCCCGCATTCCTTCTAACGTGACCTCATAAATGTTGAGTCTCAAAAATATCATAAAGAGGTTTATGATGTTTTAAAGACTGAAATTTCTCTTAGTTTTAATGATCAACAAATTCAACTTAAGTTGTTTCTCATAAGATACAATTGTCTAATTGTTTATCTATGATTTTCAGCAAGAAGCCTACTATATAAGACTAAGTGTTGAATCCGTCTGAAGAAGCTGATGCTGTCTGAAGATGATCAACCCGTCTGAAGCATCAAAGCCGTCTGAAAGCTTTTGATGACGTGGCATCTCTTGTCTGAAGCTGTGACAATCCATGTACCTCTGCACGTTTTTCACGCATGTTCTCTGCTACAAACAGCTGGCACCTGTGCAATGCAATTCAAGCACGTTCTCTGTCACAACGTGTCCTCTGCTACACAGCAATTGCAGCAGCAACAAAGAGCACCTTTTTGGCAGGAGCAAACCTTGTAAAAGTGTCAGAATTTGTCAGGGAATATCAGAATATGTCAGAGAATATTCTGTACTGCAGCAGCTGTCTCACAACGGCTAGCATGGAATTCACAAGCATGAGAGTCTTCAATGGGCCAATCATTTGGTTATAAATACCCCCCCTCATTTGAAGACCTGATTGTGAGAGAAGCATAAAAAAGGAACAGAAACTCTGCAAGTTTTTCGCTGCAACACTCTAATAGAATTTATCATCTTTGTACACACAATTTTTTATTCTGAGCATACCTCAGTAATTTCTGTACAATCTGTAGCTGTTTAAGTCTCAAAACTGATATAGTTTGTGAGCTTAAGCATTTCTCTCATTTGTATTTGCTTTTGAGCCTGGAGAGGCTTGTCTGAAAAAGAATACTTGTGTTGTTGAGCCTGGAGAGGCTTGTCTGAAAAAGAATACTTGGTTGTAGAGCCTGAAGAGGCTTGTTAGAAAAGAATACTTGTAATCTTGCAAGATTAAGAGAAAATCCAAGTGCTAGTTGGCATTGGGACTAGACGTAGCTCACAAGTGGTAGTGAGTGAACCAGGATAATTTCTGTGGCTAAGTTTCTCTTTCCGTTATATTTGTCATTTCAGTTTTAAACTAATTAAGGGGTCTGAATATTTAATCTAATATTTTAAAAAGAAGAAACTTCTTTTAGAACCATTTTAAAGCCGTCTGAAACCAACTTCAGACAGCTATCTAAAAATTTCAGACAGCCCTCTAGCAACCTGTCTGAAAGTCTGTTTTGTAAATCTGTTTTCGAAAAGCTTCTTAAAATATTTAGAAACACTATTCAACCCCCCTTCTAGTGTTTCCCTGTGTTCCTACAGTTGGTACCAGAGCTCTACTCAGGGTTGAAACACCTAACAAGTGTCTGAGGACTGAAAGATCCACATGGAAGCTTCAAACAGTAACAGGCAATACATCACAGAAGGAGCCTCTATCACAAGACCTCCAGCTTTCAATGGAGAAGATTATCACTACTGGAGAGATAGAATGAAGCTGTTCATTGAAAGCACAAACATTGATGTTTGGGATATGGTCACTGATGGAGACTATGTGCCTATACCTAAGACTGAATGGACTTTGGAGCAAAAGGCTAGAGTCCAGATGAATGCTAAGGCAAAACTCTATCTGATATATTCCTTGAACAAATCAGAATATGAGAAGGTTCATGGATGCACCTCTGCCAAGGAAATTTGGGATACTCTTGCAGCAGCCCATGAGGGAACTGAGACTGTCAAGCAATCCAAGATAAGTATGCTCATACATCAGTATGAGATGTTCAAGATGGAAGAATCTGAAACCATTGACCAAATGTTTGGAAGGTTTCAGACCATAACAAATGGACTCAGGTCCTTAGGCAGAACATACAACCCTGGAGATAATAACAGAAAAATTCTAAGGAGCTTGCCTAAGTCCTGGAGACCCAAAGTTACTGCCATTCAAGAGGCAAGAGATTTAAACTCTCTTAGAGTGGAAGAACTGTTGGGATCTCTTAAGGTCCATGAGCTTGAGCTTGGAGAAGATGACAACAAGAGAAAATCTCTAGCCCTAAACTCCAAGACCAAACAGTCTAGGCATGGCAACATCAAGGCTATGCAAGCTGAGGCAGCTTCAGAGGGAAATGAAGACTCTGAAGATAGCTCAGAAGATGATGATGATCTTGCTCTTCTAAGTAGGAAGATCAAGAGAATGCTGCAGAATAGAGGGAGATTCAGAAATAATCAACCCTCAACCTCAAAAGGAGGTAAGTCAGGTAAAGACATACAAACTGACAAAATTATTTGTTTTGAGTGTAAGCAACCAGGGCACATAAAGGCTGAGTGTCCAAAACTGAAGAAAAACAACTTCAAGAAGAAGAAGTTTTTCAAGAAAAAGAAAGGTCTCATGGCAACATGCGAGGACCTGGATGAATCAACTTCAGAAGAGGAGGAAGACACCTCAGAAGAGGCAAATCTGTGCCTCATGGCAAGCCTACCATCTTTAGACAGCTCTGAAGCTGAGGTATTCCCTCTTACCTTGCAAGAAATGTATGATGATCTGGTGGAAAGTTCCAAGGAACTGTTCCTAGAGTATAAGAATCTATCCAAGGCTCACACAGAAATGTGTAACAAATATGAGTCTCTGGAAATAGAACATATTATGCTCAAGGAAAAGGTCTTTGAGACTGAAAACCATAGTTCACAAGTTGTGTCTGAAGAAAATAAAAAACTTCAGAAACAGATTGTAGAACTGACAAATGATCTAGCCAAGTTTGTCAAAGGAACTAAAAATTTAAACATAGTGCTTGGAAATCAAAGACATTCCTCTGACAAAAGTGGACTAGGCTTTTTTGATCACAACATGTCTGAACCTCCTACTGTCTTAAATTTTTCTAAAAGCAAAAAGAAGGTTACTGGGTGTTCTCACTGTGGTAAGCCTGGACACAAAGTGATTCAGTGCAAGCACAAGAGAAAAGCAAGACCCAAAGCTAACAAAACAGGACCCAAAAGAACTTGGGTACCTAAAAACTTGATCATTCCTGTTGCAGATGTGTTTAACAGGACAAAGGAGACCCCACAAATGGTACCTGGACAGTGGGTGCTCGCGACACATGACAGGAGAAAGGTATTTGTTCCAAAACCTTAGACCTAAGGAAGGAGGAGTGGTCACCTTTGGTGGAAATCAGCAAGGGAAGATCACTGGCATAGGGACTATAGGTATAATTCCTTCATCCCTCATTAAAAATGTTCTTCTTGTGGAAAGACTACAACATAATTTACTGAGCATAAGTCAATTATGTGACAGTGGTTATGTAGTATCCTTTACCAAGGAAGGATGCATAGTCAAAGACTCCTCTGATCAAACACTTTTTACTGCTAAGAGACACAGCAATGTGTATAAAATTGATCTAGAGGATCTAGCAAGTCAAAATGTAAAATGCTTCATTTCTGTTGAAGATGAAAAACAGATTTGGCATCAAAGACTTGGGCATGCCAGCTTGAGATTAATCTCAAGATTAGCAAAACACAACCTTGTTAAAGGATTGCCCAAGCTTTCATACAAATCTGACATTTTATGTGATAGCTGTCTGAAAGGGAAACAAACAAGACACTCTTTCAAGAGTAAAGATGTTGTTTCAACTAGCAGACCACTAGAACTATTACACATTGACTTGTTTGGTCCTATTAGAACAGAAAGTCTTAGTGGAAAGAAATATGGTTTGGTCATTGTTGATGACTATTCTAGATTCACATGGGTGATATTCCTTAGAAACAAGGATGAGACTTTTAAGAATTTCATAATATTTTGTAAGAAGGTACAGAATGAAAAAGGGATTCTGTATTTCTGTCATAAGAAGTGATCATGGTGGGGAGTTTGAGAATGCAAATTTCAAATTGTTCTGTGATGAGAATGGGATCTCACACAATTTCTCTGTGGCAAGAACACCTCAACAGAATGGGGTTGTTGAGAGAAAGAACAGAAGTTTGCAAGAGATGGCAAGGACCATGCTCAACTCAAGCAACTTACCTAGAACTTTCTGGGCAGAAGCTGTTAACACAGCTTGTTACCTTCAAAACAGAATAATGGTAAGACCAATTCTGAAAAAGACTCCATATGAGTTGTGGAAAGGAAGAAAACCCAACATATCATATTTCCACACCTTTGGATGTGAGTATTTTATACTTAACACCAAAGATGATCTTGGAAAATTTGATGCAAAGTCTGATAATGGATTTTTCATTGGATATTCTGAAACATCTAAAGCATATAGAGTGTATAACTCTAGAACTTTAACTGTTGAAGAAACCATTCATGTAAAATTCAATGATAACAAAGAGACTGATAGGGAACTATCAGATCTAGAGGATGATTTTGCAGGTATGGAGTTGAATGATCACAGCAACTTGAAGGATGAGCAACTGTCTGAAGTTCCTGCTGTTTCTGAACCTCTTCAGACAAATGTTGAGTCTCAGACAGATGTGATACCTCCTCATAAATCTGATTGTAGATACAAGTCACATCATCCTAAAGAGCAAATCATTGGCAGCACTTCAGAAGGAGTTAAGACAAGATTAAAATTCAGACATTTGAATTCTCTTGCTCTCCTGTCTGAAATTGAGCCAAAGAGCATTGATGAAGCTCTGCATGATGAAGGGTGGATCCTAGCCATGCAAGAGGAGCTAAATCAATTTGCTAGGAGTGATGTCTGGACCCTTGTTCCTAAACCCCATGGGAAAACAATTATTGGAACCAAATGGGTGTTCAGAAACAAGCTGTCTGAAGAAGGCAAAGTTATCAGAAATAAGGCAAGACTAGTAGCTCAAGGTTGTAACCAGCAAGAAGGTATTGACTTCACTGAAACCTTTGCCCCAGTGGCCAGGTTAGAAGCAATTAGAATTCTTTTATCTTATGTTGTAAATAATGGCATCAAACTATATCAAATGGATGTCAAAGGTGCCTTCCTCAATGGTTTCATTGAAGAAGAGGTTTTTGTTAGACAACCCCCTGGTTTTGAAGATGTAACTTTTCCTGAACATGTTTTTAAACTTAAGAAAGCTCTCTATGGTCTGAAACAAGCCCCAAGAGCTTGGTATGACAGACTGAGCAGTTTTCTTGCAACCAATGGTTTTGAAAGAGGAAAAGTTGACACAACTCTTTTTAGAAAACAGTCAAACAAGGATCTTATACTTGTCCAAATATATGTTGATGACATTATTTTTTGTTCAACTAATTCTTCATTGTGCAAAGAGTTTTCTGAGTTAATGCAATCTGAATTTGAAATGAGCCTAATGGGTGAACTAAAGTTTTTCCTTGGACTTCAGATTAAGCAAGATTCTGATTGTATATGGATCCATCAAGAGAAATATACAAAGGAAATGCTTAAAAAGTTCAACCTAAGTGATTGCAAACCCATGACAACTCCAATGCACCCTTCTGCATCTTTAAATAAAGATGAGAATGAAGAACCAGTGAATCAAACTTTGTATAGAGGAATGATTGGTTCATTATTGTATCTAACAGCAAGCAGGCCTGACATCATGTTCAGTGTGTGCCTGTTTGCTAGATTTCAATCTGATCCAAGAATCACTCACTACAAAGCTGTAAAAAGAATTTTCAGATATCTTAAAGGTACTACTAATCTTGGTCTGTGCTATAATAAAAGTAAGGATTGCAGGTTAGTAGGATACTATGATGCTGATTTTGCTGGAGACAGAGTTGAAAGAAAAAGCACCAGTGGTGGATGTCACTTCTTTGGAGAAAATATGATCAGCTGGTCAAGCAAAAGGCAAAGCACAATTGCATTATCAATAGCTGAAGCAGAATACATCTCAGCAGCCAGTTGTTGCTCACAACTGTTATGGGTGAAGTATCAACTTGAAGATTTTAATATTGCAATATCCGTTATACCTGTGTTATGTGATAATACCTGTGCCATTAATTTATCTAAAAATCCCATTCAACATTCTAGGGCTAAACATATAGAAATCAAACATCATTTCATTAGAGACTATGTTCGGAAAGGTGTTTTTGATATTCAGTTTATTGATACAGAGCATCAATGGGCTGATATATTCACAAAACCTCTAACTAAAGATAGATTTAAGTCCATCAGAGATAAATTGAACATTCATGCATTGTGAGTATGTATAAAAATGATGTGTCTGAAACTTCAGCCTGTCTGAAACATGTGACCTGTCTGAAGTTTTGGTCGTCTGAAATTAACTGGATGTCTGAAATCTATCACTTGTCTGAAATGAACAAATGACGTGGCAATAAAGGGACGGTTTAAATCCACTTTGCACGTTACCCTATGTCTGCGCAGCCAGTTTCTGCCATCATTGCCTCAGAGGTCTATAAGTACAGTAAGGCAGTGAGTCCTTGGTACGTTACAGCTCTCTACCCTCTCAGAACCTTTGATATTCTTCATCTTCAAGAAAGCATTTTTTTTCTCTCAAGTTCTTTCCAACCTTCAACAATGGCACCTAAGAAGTCTGGAGCTGATAATATTGTGAAGACTAAGGGTGTCTTTCTGGAAGATCTTGAAGCACTGGGAATGGATCTTCATGCAAAATTTCAAGCAGCTGGGTGGCTTGAATACTTCAACAAAAATCGTTCACAGTGGCATGAGCAGAGTATTCTTGATTTCTGGGCCACAGCCAGAGGAATCCCTAACCCTCAAGGCATCTACACCACCATCAGGGCTACTGTGCTTGGAACGTCCATCTTTATTGATGAAGACATCTTGGCCATTGTCTGTGGTGTCAAGACTGAAGGTGCTGTCTTCTCTCCTGGCTGGGAATCAAGAAATGGAGGTCAGAAGCACTTTACAGAGTTTTTGTATGGAACTCCCTCTCCTGCAAGTCTGGATGCTAAGAATATGTCAGACAAGGCTAGGGTTCTGCATGCTATCTTAGGGAACTCTATAATCCCTAAAAGTGGCAGCAGAAACCATGTGTCTGAACTGGAGAGATTCTGTCTCATCCACCTTTTGAAGAAGCAGAAGATAAATCTCCCAAATATCATCATGTACCACCTTCAGAAGAGGCTGAGAGACTCTGCTGGAAGTTTTCCTCACAACACCATCATCACCAAGGTGTTGTTGCATTTTAAAGTTCCAGTTCACCAGCTCTTTGATCACCACTCAATTCCTATGTTTGGTGAATCAAATCTGAAGAGCATGAAGATTAAGCTGACTCCAAGGCCTCCCTCGCCAACCATGAAAGAAAGTTTGCTGATGGAGAAAACTCAGAGGAGAAGTTCCACTATGCAGATTCTGGAAAATGAACTAAAAGGAGATATCAGAAGACATGAGTTCAAGCCCTCAAAGGCGTCACCTCAACCTAAGCTGAAGAAGATACCTGTGAGAAGCTCAGCTAAGATAGCTTCTGCATCTATACAGATTCAAGCATCTGAACCTGTTCAGAAACCCTCTCAAAGGTTGTCTGAAATTGTGGGTCAGGTGTCTGAACCAGCACAATCTTCAAAGCCTACTTCTATAATGGAAGGACAGGCTGAAGAAGTTGTGGATATTGATGCAGTTGCTGCTCAACCTCTAGCTGCATGCCCCTCTGACCCTGAATTTTCAGGTTGCTGCTTTGGCTACTGCTATTGAACAAGAGGAGTTAGAACTGAAGGAAGAGCAAGAGAGGACTGATAGAGCTCTTGCAATAGCTTCACAACTTGCTTATGCTGAGGATGACAAGCAAGCAACCATTGCTGAGGCTTCAAAGAAAAGAAAGAGGTCAAGTGCACCTCAAAGGAAAAGGAAGAAGGGTAAACTACTTCAGACAGTGTCTGAAGTTAGGGTTACCAGAAGTATTGCTTCTCACCTTGAAGAAGCAGATATTGCTGGAAGGTATCAAAAGTTTGTAAAGGCTAATCAATACTTCAAGAGAAGAAGGGCTCTTTCAACTGAAGAAAGAGAAAGGGAGGATAAGGAAGCCAAGGAAAGGGAAGAAAAAGAAAGAGCTGCTAAAGCTCAAGATGTTGCTGCTCCCATACCTTACAAAAGGATCAAGGTGAGATTTGATAATGTAACTCCCTCACCTCCTTCATCACCAGAAAAGCAACCTCAACCCTTATCTAAACCCACCTCACCAGAAAAACAACCTTCTCCACCTACTTCCCAACCTTTACCAACCTTACAGATAATTACATTACCATCTGAACCCTCTTCACCTACACCCATCATACCATCAAACAACCTGTTGTCTGAACCCCCTGCACCTCAAGAAAACCAAGTTCTTGAATCCACATCTTCACCATCCAAACCCCCTTCACCTCTGTACATACAGCTATCTGATAGCTCATTACCTTCACCTTCATCACCTTCCTCACCATCATCATCTCCACCTCTTACACCTTTACCACCCTCACCACCTCCATCTGTTCATCAATTCAACCTTTCAGCTGAGATAGCAGCCTTATGCAAGAGACTGACAAGAACCTCCTTTGGCTCTTGCCCTTTGCCAAAATTCCAGCATCTGTCTGAAGAGCTGCATCACTTTAGAACAGCCCCTGCTGTCTCACTTCATCATGGTCTCACTAAGAGGACTGTGTCTGATGAAAGGGCTTTGTACTCCAATGATGCTGATGGTTTGGAGAAGATAAGGAAGGGTGTTGTCCCTCCTAATCATACATGGGATCTTATCAACCCATTCTCTGAAGACTCATGGAAGCTGAGCAATGAAGAATGGCTCATGGTAAGGATGCTGAACACTGAAGCTGAGTTATTCCAAAGGGACTTGGCTAGAGGAGTTGGAATGATGGGCTACAGGCCCCCTAGAACAAGTTCAATCAGGCCTTCAACCAAAATCTTGGTGAAACCTGATAGGATTGTTCCTAGGTATCCCCTCAAGGAAGGACAAGATGAAAAATTGAAGGGTCCTAAGGTCTATTCTGTATCAGCACCCCTGTCTGAAGCCATGACTGCTTCAGAATAGGAAAGTCTACCTTAGTTCATCATCTCAGAAGGAGGAGGCTTGAATCACCTGCTTGAAAATTGGATGGGAGTCTTACTGGAAGATCAGAGAAGATGCTGGGTCTTCTTCTGGGTGTAGTGGTCCAGATGCTGAGTCTGCAATGGGTGTTGGACATTTCACAAATGTTCAGTACCATTTCTTAAGAGATCACTTTCCCCCACAGGCAGATTCATTCAACCAAGCTTAGGTGCTTCTGAAGTATGTTGGGACCTTTTTTCTGTCCAGTCTACAATCCTTCAGAATATGGCTTGCAGCCTGGTTTTGGAGTTTTGAGATTTGTATGTCCCTACCTTCAGCTCATCCTAGTTGAGTCTGAACCTGACCTGTTTGAAGAGAACCAAAAGCTGAAATCCAAGGTCAAGGCCCTTGAGAAGAGATGTGAAGAATCTGAGAGGAGATGTGCAGTCTCAGAAAAGAAAGCTCAAAAGGTTATTCAGAATCAGCAAGAAATTCTTCATGAACAACAGCTGATAAGAAGTGGTCAACAAGAGTTGAAGTCTTCTATTGAAACTGCCATAGACAAGGCCAAGGAAGAACTGATCTCCTTTCTGTCTGAAGCCCTGCTGAAGAAGAAGGACTAATTTATTTCCATTGTCTTATGTTCATATTTCTTTTTCAAGTGCTGGTTGTCTGTTTAATCCTTACATCATTTTTAATACAATCTGTGTTTTTATTCCATCTCATGTGCTCATGATCCTTGCTCTGATACTTGTTTTTACTTTATCTGTAGTTCATAATCTTGTTTGTTTTATTGCTCTGTTACTGTTATTGCTCTATGATTCCCTTTTGATTGATGACAAAAGGGGGAGTATTAAATCTAACAAAATCTGGAGTGATTACAGGATTCAGGGGGGAGTACATGAAAAAGTTCAAAGTTGTCTGAACTTCTGAGAAAATCATATATAAAAGCATTTAAAAGGATATATTTGTCCCAGGGGGAGCTAAATCTTAATCTCTCAATTTTGCTTAATTTAAGTTCAATTTGTCATCATTAAAAAGGGGGAGAATGTTGAGTCTCAAAAATATCATAAAGAGGTTTATGATGTTTTAAAGACTGAAATTTCTCTTAGTTTTAATGATCAACAAATTCAACTTAAGTTGTTTCTCATAAGATACAATTGTCTAATTGTATATCTATGATTTTCAGCAAGAAGCCTACTATATAAGTCTAAGTGTTGAATCCGTCTGAAGAAGCTGATGCTGTCTGAAGATGATCAACCCGTCTGAAGCATCAAAGCCGTCTGAAAGCTTTTGATGACGTGGCATCTCTTGTCTGAAGCTGTGACAATCCATGTACCTCTGCACGTTTTTCACGCATGTTCTCTGCTACAAACAGCTGGCACCTGTGCAATGCAATTCAAGCACGTTCTCTGTCACAACGTGTCCTCTGCTACACAGCAATTGCAGTAGCAACAAAGAGCACCTTTTTGGCAGGAGCAAACCTTGTAAAAGTGTCAGAATTTGTCAGGGAATATCAGAATATGTCAGAGAATATTCTGTACTACAGCAGCTGTCTCACAACGGATAGCATGGAATTCACAAGCATGAGAGTCTTCAATGGGCCAATCATTTGGTTATAAATACCCCCCCTCATTTGAAGACCTGATTGCGAGAGAAGCATAAAAAAGGAACAGAAACTCTGCAAGTTTTTCGATGCAACACTCTGATAGAATTTATCATCTTTGTACACACAATTTTTTTATTCTGAGCATACCTCAGTAATTTCTGTACAATCTGTAGCTGTTTAAGTCTCAAAACTGATATAGTTTGTGAGCTTAAGCATTTCTCTCATTTGTATTTGTTTTTGAGCCTGGAGAGGCTTGTCTGAAAAAGAATACTTGTGTTGTTGAGCCTGGAGAGGCTTGTCTGAAAAAGAATACTTGGTTGTAGAGCCTGAAGAGGCTTGTTAGAAAAGAATACTTGTAATCTTGCAAGATTAAGAGAAAATCCAAGTGCTAGTTGGCATTGGGACTGGACGTAGCTCACAAGTGGTAGTGAGTGAACCAGGATAATTTATGTGGCTAAGTTTCTCTTTCCCTTATATTTGTCATTTCAGTTTTAAACTAATTAAGGGGACTGAATATTTAATCTAATATTTTAAAAAGAAGAAACTTCTTTTAGAACCATTTTAAAGCCGTCTGAAACCAACTTCAGACAGCTATCTAAAAATTTCAGACAACCCTCTAGCAACCTGTCTGAAAGTCTGTTTTGTAAATCTGTTTTCGAAAAGCTTCTTAAAATATTTAGAAACACTATTCAACCCCCCCTTCTAGTGTTTCCCTGTGCTCCTACAACAAAGGTTTGTCTCAAAAGAAACTTTAACTATGTGAATTACTACCTAACAAGTACACACACATTCTAACATAACATGCCACAAAACCATTCAAACAAACCAACATTACAAATCAATAGCAGGACACACAAAACATTCAATTTATACAAGTTACACAATCAAGACCACATATAAGTCAAACAATAAACTAATCTCCATAAGTAATGAATCTATCTTAACTAACTACCTCAGAGGTGCCTGATGTCCACTAGAACTCTAGAGTCACATTCCATAAAACTTCTATGGTCAGTATACTGTTCTTAGGAATAAACTTAGGTTATTCTCTTCCTAACACAAGATGGGTGGCTCTACCCTTGTTAAGAAGTATTCTAACTCCTTGACCAAGGTAACCTACTCACATAACTAACCATAATCTCCGCGCACAATGCACACACTATAGGAGTGATCAGTCCCTATAATGAGTACATGTACTACAAGATCATAATAAGTTATGGGCAACTATCCTAAACATAGTCCAATTAGATTGAACTGCTCTGATACCAAAATGTAACGCCCTAATTTTTGGACTAAAAAATAATGCCCGTTGGAGACACTATTCCTGAACTCCTAGAAATCATTTCGTTAAATTTCCGATATCGTCATACATTTGCTTAAACTTTCCAACGATTAGCTTAAGCCAAAACAAAACATACGTCAAGACTTTAAATAGGTATGAAACCTACTTAAGTCCAGGGAAGAATTCACACTTAGAGAAGTGTGATCCAATAAACTCATACCGAAAATCCGGCAGAGTCTCCCCTAAAAATCGGGCAATTACCAGAAATTCAGCTTAACCTGAAAACCAGCAAAAACCAGTACAATTCAATATCATACATATCGTAAGATTAAAACTAGGCCTCAGTGGCCAACTCAGAAATAATTACACTTACATAACTTACATCAATACACTTCAGTGAATAACCAAATAAACAACTATAAATACTCTAGGAACTACTCCTATTACACTAATCTCCCTGCTGAAAAAGACTCAGTTACATCCTCACCTGAACTGCCTCAACCTCACCGGAGGTACCTGCATCACTAAAATATGTCCCCGAAACATGGGGTGAGATAATAATCCCAGCGAGTACAACTAAACATGCATATATAGTGGGAAGGCAGACAAAACATCACTCATCAAATAACACATAAATCTCAAATAAATAATAGTAGCTAAATTCTATAATGACATATATAATAATACCTAAGACGTGTATAGTTACCCAATTAATACCAAACATAAAATAAAATGTTAGTCATGAAGTATTTTCACCCAAATACCAAGGGTTCTTATCGCTTTAACATAAGTGAGCGCTCGACCATGTGACCAAGGACCGTCGTCCAAGGCCACCCTGATTAAATTTTATTAGCAAACCACATGTACTTTATCTCATTGAGGAATCCCGATTTAACTCCTTGGCCGTGGAGTAAATGGAATCACCGCTCTTATAACTTATTTGGTCCGAAGACCCATGACTTAACTGATCAATCTTTTGGCCCAAGTCCCTTGAAAACATAATACCTAATTTTCATAATTGGTTTTACTTAATTTGCTTAACTTTTTACTCACAGCGCAAAGGCCATCTTGAATTAACTCGTGGTCGAACCCGGTATACATGAATCGATAGTTAAAACTAGAATTTCGAACATTGAGTGTTTCGAGACTTTCGTAACTTTCGTAACTTCGAAATTCAATAGTTTTACAATCGATCCAAGCATAATCTAATCAATCTCATCACAAACTTCATAATTCTATTCAATTTAATCATATAGAAAGGGATTCAAGGGGTAGGGTTCATACAATGAGCATTTCGTCAATTTTGCTACTTTCGTAAATTTCGCTACCCTAAGGTTTTCAATGAAAATCACCGATTAAACTACTCCATCTTACACCATTATCATCAATTCAACCACAATATACATAGAGAAAGGGAATCAAGAGAGTAGGGTTCATACAATGGGGAGAAATCAAAATAAGAGAAAGGTGTGAGTGTGTGAGTTATACTCACCATTTTCTTGAAATTCACAAGGGGAAATGATGAATTGAAGGTTCCTTTGATGAATCCTAGCTTCAAAATCCCTTCCTAAGCTTTCAATTTGACGTTTCTCTCTCTAACTCACTCTCTCTCTCTCTAGGGTTCGAAGGGGAGAAGAAAGACAAACTGAGTTTCTGATTTTGCATGCCTCGGGCTTATATATTGGACAACTGGTAATCGATTACAGTAATGCTGTAATCGATTACCAAAGGTAGAAATTACACTAGAAAACGTTTCTGGGAATCTGGTAATCGATTACCAAAAACTCAGCCCTCAGGTAATCGATTACGTAATCGATTACCAAAAACTCGGCTCTCAGGTAATCGATTACAATCTGTAAGTAATCGATTACCTAAAAACTAGCTCTCGAGTAATCGATTACGAACCCACCGTAATCGATTACCAGAACCCAAATTCCCTAAGTTCACTTAAGTTAAGGCTAAAAACTTGGTTTTATACTTGAATTTTAACTCATAGCTCCTCAATTAACCTTAATCCCTCAACTTATTTTCCTTTAATTACTAATACTTAACCCTCTTATTTTCAGCCTAAAAAGTTGATAAGGTTCCTAATTTGCGGGATGTTACAATAAACATCATTAATTATTGCGCAAATTTGATTTAATTTTGAAAATAATTTTGCAATTACACACATTATTGAGTTAGCAAAAGACTATACTCAATAAATCATTTTAATTCAAATGACGTTAAATGATAGAGATGCTATTCGATTAACGTATTTGATTGGAGAACAAATTTATTTTTTTAAAAAAATCTTTCTTATTTACAACCGCACAACTATTGACTTAGTAAATGACTATACTCAATAGTTCTTTTTAATTTAAATGACGTTAAAAAATAGAAATGTTATTCTATTAACGTAATTGATTTGATAAAAAAAACTTTTTTGAAAAGAATATTTTTCTTATTTACAAACGGGCAGGCTATTGAATTAATAAATGACTATACTCAACGGTTATTTTTAATTTGAATAACGTTAAAAGATAGAAATATTATTCTATTAACGTAATTGATTTGATAAACGATTTTAATTTTTATAATATTTTATTATTTACAAACGGGCAGACCATTTTAGTTAGTAAATGACTATACTCAATAGTTCTTTTTCATTTGAATGACGTTAAAAGATAGAAATGTTATTCTATTAACGTAATAGATTTGATAAACGATTTTAATTTTAAAAATATTTTCTTATTTACAAACAGGCAGACCATCGAGTTAGTAAATGACTATACTCAATAGTTCTTTTGAAAATGTATTTGTTTTTATCAATGAAGCAACAATAGGACCACATTATATGCTCAACGGTTCATTGAAAAAAAAAAAAACTCAGTAGCATTATTTACCTGTCAGGAAGCTTATTTTTGCAACCAATATTCTTCAACCTCCAACTCCTCTGTATTTTTTCTCATCTGTGTTTTATGTTCTTTGATTCTGAAATTGGTTGAGATTCCCCCCTTATCTCTCTCTGTGTATCTAAACTGAATCCCCTCTTAATTCTCTTTGAATTCTCTGGATTTGATTATGAAAATAGGTTGTATGAATTTTTGTGTTTGGAATCTCTTCCTCTTGAAATTGGTCCTTTTCCCACTCATTTTTCTCTATTTATAAGCAAATTCAATCACCCAAATGCAATTTGTACCGCTACACCATTCCTATTCTTCTTTTCCCATACTGCTGCCACCCAAAGTCAGTGCAACTTGCACTGCAGCTCGCCATGCCCATCATATTGTGCTCTTTTTCCTCCCTCTTTTCTTTTTTTTAAACATTGTCAATGGGCAAATTAGTCTAACACGCCTTTTTTTAATCTAGGGTTCACAAGCAATGGGCCCAATTTGGCCCAAATACAACTTTTTCTTTTAGCAATATGAAAACAATTATTTTTTGTTAAATGTTTAATTAATCAATCAATTAATTAACTATCAATAACCAATTAATTAATTCATTTAAAATTTTTATTTTTAAAATTATTTTTTGGATTTTTTTATTAGGGTAAGAATGAAAGGATTAAATACCACAAATATAATATACATACATAAAAATATAAAGCAAGAAAAAATAAATGAAACTTCTGGACAAAATTGGGTGCTTACAATTAGTACCTATTTTCTATGAACATATAGAATTATAAAATTTATAATTATGTTATTTTCATCTACTTTAATAAAATTATTATTTTGTATTTTGATTGATTATATATTTATTAGAGTAAGTTTAAAATTTAAATCAATTAATCAATTATAAGTTTAAACTTAAATTTTATGAACCATAGCCAGATATCCTTCGTGGGAGGCAGTCTTGCTCCTTCCGTAAATATTCACATCATTGTGGGGCTAACTGTCCCAACAAGGGTTTTCTTATACACTTTATACAGGTTTAAAGTGATTGGGTTGTGAGATCTCAAATCTCAATATAATTTAAATTTATAATTATATTTGTGATATATTGATTACTATTTTCTATGAATATGTTAGAATTATAAAATTTATAATTGTGTTATTTTCATCTACTTAAATAAAGTTATTGTTTTATATTTTGATTCATTATATGTTTATTAGAGTAATTTTAAAAGTTAAGTCAATTTTTTCAATTATTGGTTTAAAGTAATTTTTTGATGAACCACAAGTATACTCCATGGAAGGCAGTCGTGCTCATGTCGTGAACATCCACATTATGGAAGGGTTAACTCTCCCAACAAGGGTTTTTCCACAACTTTATGTAGGTTTAAAGTGATTGGATTTTAAGAACCACAAGTATCTTTCACGGGAGTCAGTCTTGTTTCTATCGTGAACATCCAAACTATGGTGGGGCTTACTCTCCTAACAAGGATTTTTCCATACAATTTATTCATGTTTAAAGTGATTGGTTTGTGGGATCTCAAATCTCAATATAATTTAAATTTATAATTATATTTACGATTTACTCCCTCCGGACTAAAATATAAGAAAAAAAACATCCACCTATGGTGGACTAAAATATAAGCAAAACTTAACTAATTTTACCTTATTTAATGATATCATTCCCAAATTACTCTTTATTTAATTCAGATTTTATTTTCCAACTACTCTATTTAATTAACCATGTGCCAATAGAAAGAGAGTATGTCCACTTGAAACATGTTTCAATAAAATTGAATGTAGGGTAATTTAGGTAATGCAATTATTTTTTAATGATATCAAAAAAATTAAATGATTTTAACTAACTTTCTTAATAAGTGTAATTTAGTTTTTTCCCCCTTATATTTAAGTCTAGAGTAAGTATTGGTTACTATTTTCTATGTACATATTTTTTAATTAGAATTATAGAATTTATAATTATGTTATTTTCATTTATTTAAATAAAAATATTATTTTATATTTTTATTTATTATATGTGTTATCAACCTTGAGGTACTAATGTTGACATTTGAAAATGCTTCATAGAGTATGCATACAATCTACACAAAGTTGAGCACATCGAAAAGAGATCTCAAAGTTGAAAAGCACCATCTAACAATGATGCATGGCATTAGAAGCATGCTACCAGGGCCGACCCAACATGTAGTGACACGTCAAGCAAACTTTTATTTTGGGACTTTTTAAATACATGAGGTAAAAAATGGGTCTTAAAAGTTAAAATTCATTTAGCAAGGATTGAAATTAAACATCAACCCTTGAGGAGGAAAATCAATTTCTAAACCAATGAACTAGGCCTAATTATAATAATATTTTTAATTTTTTGTATAAAGTATGTTACTAACAATCAGGAGCCTAAAGCAAGGGTTTGAGCAGCCTTACCCTTGGGCCAGTCCTGCATGCTACTAGAAGGAAGTTCATGGAAAAATTGGATGAGTAATATGAAATGGATTCAAGATGGTAATAATTACTTCATCAAAGAAGCTATGGATGCTAGACTAAAAAGAATTAAAAATTTCAGAAGCATAAAAGAAGCCTTAAAAGCATTATATAAGGCAATCAGAAACACAACAAGGATGCAACAATCTGAGATACAATCTCTTAAACTTATAAATCATAAAAAATGTTTCAACCATTGTCATTGCAAGAGTAAATGAATCAAACTAAAGTAAAGAAGGGTTAATTAGAGGCACTAGAAAAGAAAAGGGGAAATTTTTTATTCTCAACCCGAATTCCTAAATGATTAAGCAGACAACATATTTTTACAATTAGTATAATTACGGGTTATATTTTTTTTTTTAAAAAAAAATTAACCAATCTACTGGGTCAACCCACCCTAGCCTGTCAATGGCCTGTTGGGTTAGAGTTATACGGTATAGGTCAAGCGGGGTGGTGGGCTGAGGTACCCAACCCACCCGCCAAAATTGGCATGATGTGTGGGTTGATCTGGTGGGTCAAACCCACTTTGCCATCCATAGACTTTTTATAGGAGTTTTTTTTGTTCATAGAAATTAAAATAAGATGTATGACTATTCATGGAAAATATTGTATTTTATAACAACTATAATTTAAGCTAATGAATTTACAGGATTGATATTTCTTAATTGAATAGCTACTGACCATCTAATAACGAGTTGATTTGGTTATTTATTTTGAGCCTTATGCTTTGAATTCGACCCATCAATATTCAGTGGACTTATTAGGACGACACAATATTATAAAAAAATAAGCCATGAAGAGAGAAACTAATACCATCTTTGGCATTGTTCCAGACGCCGATGGTGGTCGTCCTGGAAAGGAGGGAAGCCTCAATGGTGAAACGGAGGAAGTTGGGGAGCACGATTGCTTGCTTTTGGCCGCATCCATGACGCATCTCGTTCAGAAGGCCGAGGAAGGGTGGGATAGGGGTAGGTTTTTTCCTCCCTACCCCTGCCAGAGATGGGGGCAATTCATGGGCATGTTTGAGGAGAGACAGGGATAAAATAAAGTACCCAACCTCATCCCCATTAGGGTCAAGGAAACCCGCAGGAACCCACTCCACTCTATTTTGTTTTCATAATTCCGTTCACTTATATATATTTTTAAATAATTCATATATCAAATAGATTCTAATTCAAATAATATATAAAAATAAAGATCAAGAATCAAGAATCTCAAAAAAAAAAAAGAAACATTGGAAGTAAATCAAATTTCTGATTAGAAAACTATGTTAGCTCAACTTTATTATTTAAAATATTTAACTATTATAAATTGAACCCTCCAGTTATTTACACCCCCAAAACCCACCCCCACCGCATCTTTACAAATTGGGTTTAGGTAAAACCCAAACCCCTATACCCTGTTAAAACAGGTTTTCCCCTTCAAAAGCGGGCCAGAGTCATGTGGATATTCATGAATTCATATTTTAGTGCCATGTGTAACGTCCTAATTCCGGAAATCCGGGAATAATGCCCGTTCGAAGCACCTTCCAAAATTCCTGAAATTATTTTCGCAACATTACCGATATCGTAAACACACAACACATACAAAGCTTAGGTAACCAACGTTTACTCAAGTGGAACTTTCCAAATACACATCTATTCAGTAATTGCCATTAATCGGCTATAATTCAACTGAAGAAGCTAATTCAATTACTATCAATGTTCAGATACAAATGAGCCTAATTAGTCTAATCCAAATAACTCCTAGGGGAAATATCCATCCTTTGACATTAAGTCTTATTTTCCATGCTCCAACTGGACATCCTGCATATCTAAAATGAATCAACAAATGTGTGGTGAGATTTACGTCCCAGTGAATGTGATCATGCATACAATGTAGGGATTTCAAGAAGATGGAAATGCAACAACTCAACCAATAGATGTTTAAACATATAATCATGCGTATTATAACTATGAAATCAAACAAATCTTCCCACAAGGAGCAATCAAGTGTTTAACCCACACCCAGGGTGTCTTTTCACTATTACGTCTTTTGAGCGTTCAACCATGTGACCAAGGACCGTCGTCCAGGGCCACCCTCTTAAGTTTATTGATCAAACAAATATAACATGCATGTAATTCCTTTTAATTGATGATCCCCATTCATCCCTTGGCCTAGAGGTTAATGTGATAACCTCGTTCCTCTCATTCCTCTTTGGTCCGAAAACCCCTCTTTGGTCTGTAGACCCATGAAATTCCTCTTTTTCCTCTTTGGTCCGAAGACCCCTCTTTGGTCCGTAGACCCATGGCATTCCTTTTTGGCCAAAGGCCCATGAAAACATTACATTTACACATGAATAGGGTTTAAAAAACATGAGTGTTTGATTTATGACATGTTTACATGCTCACATAGGCTAAATGATAATTTCATGGCCTACAACACTTTATAATGAATAATCACATGTAAACCCTAACATCTATAACCTAGGGCAAGAACAACATAAGCATTTCACAATCCAACCATCAACCCTAGATTCATCTCTAATCAACCACAATCAAGAAAAATAAGCAAGGGAAGTAAGAATAAGAGGCATTTATAGGATCTCACACAAGAATGAAAGTGAGTGGGTGAACCACACTCACCTTAAAGCAAGAAATGGAGAAGACTGGGGTTGAAGATGATGACCCAATCTTCTTGATTGGTGTGGGGCTTGAATCCAAGGTGACATCCCTTGATCTCCCTTCCTCTCTATCTCTCTACAAGTGAAGAAAAGGAAAAAAATGAGGGTAAAGCCCTCACGAATCTGTTTTAACAATCTGGATCCGTGCGTTCTCGCTCAAGCGAGAAATCCTCACTTGAGCGAGCGAAATAACGTGTCGCAGAAAAGGCATTCTCGCTTAAGTGAGATCCCTCTCTCTTGAGCGAAATTGCGCAGGAAATAAGATCCTTCCTCTCTGACTTTATCTCACTCAAGCGAGAGCCTTCTCGCTTGAGCGAGAGCAAGTCAGGTAGCAACCCCTGATTCTGGATGGAATTGCGTTTGAGTGAGCCTAATTGAGCTTGAGCGCAATTCCATCACAGAGAGCCTCCCAAAATGGTACTGTCCCTCGCTCAAGTGAGGCCTTCTCACTTGAGCGAGGATGACAAAATACCATTTCCCCCTTTTTACTGATATATGTTAGAACCACAGGAAACACTAGAAGGGGGGTGAATAGTGTTTTGAACTTTCATACATAATTTTGGAAATCTTTAATTTAAGACACCATTTAAAAGAACAACGTTCAAAGACCAATCTTAAGATCAGAGTTTATTAAAAAATGCGGAAGACAAGAAAGATAAAACTGAAAATCTTTCTAGACACTTAAGATTGTTTTAAATGACAGTTTCTCAAAGTATCTTCTGAAGATTGTTACACAGAGTATCTTAAGCACAGTTTCTAAAATACTTCAGCAGACAGAAGACTGTCTGAAGTCTAATTCTGATTTCGGAACTAAGTTCATTTCAGACTCACTTCAGACACTTACTTTAGAAGTTCTTCAAGGCACATTCTCTGTAATATCTCAAACGATATGAGAGAGACTTGAGGTTTAATTATCTTGAAGGACATGTTTGATTGAAATTGTTTTGTTATGGTGAATATGAAAATACTTTTCAATCCCCAAAGTAAATGCAAAACTGAAAGTAAAAGAGATTAAGGGAAAGAAGACTTAGACACAGAAATTATCTTGGTTCACCCACATCACTGTGAGTTACATCCAGTCCCAGTGGCAAACCACCACTAGATTTTCACTATCTGAAACCACAGATACAAGTATTCTTCACAGCCTCTTCAGGCCAAAAAAACAAGTATTCTTCACAGCCTCTTCAGACCAAAGAACGAGTATTCTTTTACAGACAAGCCTCTCCAGGCTCACAAGTATTCTTTCTTCCACCAAGCCTCTCCAGGCTCTCAAACACTTAACTAAGTGTGGAGTATTCTTTCTTCCACCAAGCCTCTCCAGGCTCTCAGACACATAAAGTGTTTACAAATTATTACCAAGTTTAAGTTTCCATGAAACATAAACTTAATCTCTTCCTGTACTAGAGGTTAACTGAGTACTACTCAGAATACAATGTATGAATCTAAGTACAAGGGTAAGACAGATACACAAGTGTTTAAATTAAGTACAATCTCGTCTCTAATAAGTGAGGTGCTTCTCCCTCAACTAATTTGGCCTAAGTGAGATATGAAATTAAGCTCCAGCCTCATTCTCCAACCATTGGTTTCCATAGGCTACATTCTCACCCGTATCGTTGGAATACCCAAGGTGTATTCATGGCTTCAACCTATTCTAGGTTGACTGTCATTTTGGCCAGCATAACAGCTGCCTATTTGTTCACCCGAACAATAATGACAAGCATAGCCAATGTCTCTTTTTCTATGGTTGTTCCTTTCAATTGCAACAACATCAACAACCACTCTTGGTTGGGCAGTAATGCCAACTCCTTATCAAATTCAATCTTGAGGCTATTTATATGTTCTGATGAAATATAGCCGTTTGAAGATGTTTCATAATACCGTTGATCTATAGATGATGTGGCTCAAATAGCCGTTGTGTAATAGCTTCTCAGATGGTTGCTTCTCCTTAAACAAATTGAGTGTTCAAAACGATCCCGTTCTGACACTTCTATAGATGAGCTCTGCTTGAGAGATATTTCATGATATTATTCTGCGTATTCTCTCTTTTGAATTTCTTCTGCTTTCTCCAGCTTTCTTCTGTTTTGTATATGAGGAAGTATCCGTTGAATTTGTCCTTTAGCCTATTCTGTATAAACTCCTTTTCTTCATTTGCTTCTGACACTGGTTCAGGATTTCATTCTGACAAAAGCTGACATTGTTCCTCTGCAAGAACTGCGTTGCAGAGATTTCCTCAGTGGTGTATGTAATTTAAAAACACCAGGAAAGGTCACTGTGTTTCTTGCCATAAATATGTTGAAAACGAAACGTGTAGCAGAGAACGATATTTCTCAGCAATCTTCAGAGAGCAAAAGGTCTTCATAGTCTTCAGCAAGGAGTTCCACGTCAGAATTCATAAGGTTTCAATACTTCAAACGGATTGAGACTTCAGACAGATTGAAACTTCAGACAGCTTCAACACTTCAGACGGGTTGATGCTTCAGAAAACTTCAATACTTCAGACGGGTTGATACTTCAGACAGCTTCAATACTTCAGACGGGTTGCGCCCTTCAGACAACTTCAATCCTTCAGACGGGTTGCGCACTTCAGATGACTTCAACTCTTCAGACTGGTTGAAACTTCAAAAGGCTTCTTCCTTCTGATAAGAAGATTGTAGCTTCATTTTTCTTTGTATCTTCTTCTTCTGAGATTTAGATAAATAAAGATGTTGAATTGTATGTACTTTATTCAACCATCTCTCTTGCTTACTTTTGTTTGGTCTCTTGATACATTCTGGATAGCAGCAGGTATAGATGCAGTAGGTTTGCGCACACAAATCCTTTTGCTGCAGGTGCAGCAGGCGTTGCAGAAAGTCTTTGCAGTATTTCCTTATTTGTGCAAGACTTTGATCGAGGTAGAAAAGCATGTCTAGCTTTATCTACTGAGATGAGTGTATTCCATTTGATGGAGTGTGCTTTACGCTTTGCAACATCTTCCAAGAGATCATTTCTTGATTCTGACATCTTCATCTTTCAGTTTCAAGACTACTTTAGATCATCTTCAAATCTTCAAGTCTTCGTAGTCTTCAATTCTTCAGATCTTCAAAGTCTTCAGATATACCGAATTTCTTCAAAATTGCTTCAACTTAGTTGTGGATTACTCTTCTTAGGATTCTGCACTTTGTTCTTCTGATTCGATCTTCTACTCTTCTTCTTCAGATAATTATTCTGTCCTGAAACACAATCAACAAACCAATACCTTTCTCAGTAGAACATGTTTACGTAATCTTTTTAAGTTCTTATACAAACTTATTTGTCCTTAATATAATCTTATTTGTTAATCATTAAAACTTAAGGATGTTAAGTCTTATAATCATGTTTAAATACTTAAACTGATTTATAGACTTCACAATATGCTCGCTCAAGCGATACCTTCTCGCTTGAGCGAGAGTATTAGAATTCTGAGATCTCATTTTTATTCTTATTTTCCTTTCCCCTAATTCTTTTTATAGAACCGTCTTCCTCTAAATTTCGTCAACTCTTTAACTTAATTCCCTCAATTACAATCGAATTTCCTCCTTAAAACCTCTACTTTCCTCCTCATCCCTACACCTTGCTAGTTTCTTCGTCTTAAGGTGTGATCCCTCCTAAGTTCCACATACAGTTGTGTTGGGTTTAATACCTAGTTTTACTTCTAAATTCCCATTAACACTCATAAACTCTCCATGAATTCCCTATCTCTTCTTTTAATCTACCCTCAAACTCCTAGACCTTTCTTCTACACCTAACTTCCTTCTCTTGGTGGGATTCACCACCTAAGGTTTCCACTATCTTTTCTAGGTCATAATTTTGGGATGTTACACCATACTTTCCTATCTTAGGATTTGGTTAAAGCTATCCTAAGGTGGTATGACTATATGATAAGAAGATCTACAAAGGATACAATGAAAATGAAGGATCAAAAGGGGTGAATGAAGACCTAAGAAAATATTATGGGAAACCATTAAAAATGACAATGGTTTAAATGGCTTCATGATATTTTGGCTTTGATAGAGCTCAATGGTATTGAGTAATCCATGTAGCTGAAACTCACAAAGTGGTATAAAGCTTGGTTGTTTTTGTTATTGTAGGAAAGCAAAATAAGGTCCAAATGAACATCACAATAAGGAGAAAGTAGGGTGTAGACGACGTAGTCTATTATTTACAAGCATATCAAACATCACTCAGAAATATCAAGAGGTAATATTCTCAAACTCATAGTCTAGCACAAACAAAGTGCACAAGTATTTCCTAGAACACATTTTAATAAAATGAAAATTTCACAGGATTTAGTTTTACAAAAAAATACTTGTAAATCTATGTAAATAATTGTAGAAATGCCTTATACTTCCCTAGAAAACTTTGGCGTTTCCCAGTTATCATCATATCTACATCTCGATCCAGAGTGATATTCAATTTTTCACTGGTTGATTAACAGATACGATGGAACTGAAGCTACAACAGCAATAAATGTTGATCTTGTTTCCTTCCCCTCAAATCCACCACCATTTCGCTTTTTTTTGCAAACTACCTTTGACATGGGAAGACTAAGAACATGAGAACATATTTCTGGTGCTTCTGAGGGGCCTGTAATAACACAATGTTATTTTCATAACGCTGATATGTCTTTCAATCCATAAATAACAGGTAAACATAAGCCAGCACCATTCATCACACCATAATCACCGACCCTAACCGATGCTTCTTCTCCATGTGTAATAATAAAATTACACATACACTTGTTTTTTAGAAGATATACATTAGCAAAGTACAACTTTAAATTTGTTAATGTACTCCCACAGTTGTAACTTGTTAATTTGTCAATTTATATAACTTGCTTAGGTATAGGCATAATGCAACAGATAAAGAATGAAGAAAACACCATATCCCACAATTATTTTGTAATAGAATAACACAATAGTAAATGATAAACCATTTTCCACCCTGTCAATGTGGAAGGAAGGATAGTTTTCAGTAGAATGCTTGGCTACATGCTTAATATAACTTGCATTCAAGTTACAGGGGAAGCAAAAAATGATAATGACCACATAAATGCCTCCAAATGGTTTGTATGTTGCCTTAGTTTTGAGTAGAAAACCCCATGGTCGAATACTTGCAATTGATGATTATGGGGCCAGTTCTTCACCTGGATTTGTGGACTTATTTCTGGCTAAAGACGTATCGTGTGATAATAAAATCGGACCAGTTATTGCACCCAGTGGTCGCACAACCAGGATGCGTGTTGTTCAAGAGGACGGAAACCAGTGACCCGTGTTTGACGAACAGCCTGTGGAAATTCAATTTCATGGCCTTTGGGCACTGGTGGCACAACCTCGGGGCGGTGGTCGCACTCGCACAGAAAAATAGAAGTGAGGAAGGAAGGAAACAACACGACGCGAGGGAAGAGAAGAAGCCTTCACGTGAGGAGTGGGAGTGGAAGATCACGACTATGCTTCCGAGGACATCCAGCAGGTAGGCACAATGAGGAGGTGCTTCAACGCCATGGTGATGTGGGTGAGAGCCTCACTTGATGGTGGACAGAGTTAGGGTTCAGAAGAGGGGTTATAGTTTTCACAATCTTTAGAAATGAGAATATGTTTTCATGCATCTAGAGAAAAAAAATAATTCAAAAAATATGGAAAAAATGTAATACACTTGTTTAGAAGTAGGGGATGATACATTTGCGGGCCTCAAAAGTGGCAAATAGGAGAAGAGTGACACGTAAGAATTTTTATGATGTGGCAAAAATAGGTTGAAGTGACAAATGTGAATGTAATATGGCGATGTTAAGTTGCGCGACTAAGCTTTAATTTAGTATAATAGATAGATTATTATAATCACATAACTGTTATAAAAATATATTATATTAAAGGCTTAAATATATTTTTGGTTCCTCTAAAATACATGTGTTTTTATTTTCGTCCCCCTAATTTTTTTTTAATCTTTTAGTCCCCTAAAATTTTTTCTTTTCAAAATAGTCCTCGCTGTTAGAATAGTTAACAGAGTGTTTATGTGACCTTTAACAGAGGGACTAAAATGAAATAGAGAGAATTTAGAGGGACTAAATTGAAAACAAGTTAGCACGTATGTTAATGGCCACATCAGCACTCAGTTAACTATTTATGAGGACTATTTTAAAAAGAAAAAATTTTAGGAGGACTAAAAAATAAAAAAAAAATTAGAAAGACAAAAATAAAAACATATATATTTTAGAGGGATAAAAACATATTTAAGCCTAAAATTTCCTATTTAACAATCCTATATATAGATCCGTGAATACACCTTAATAATGTTGAACCAATCACTACCAAATTCGGTGACTGAACAGGATGTATGACTATTCGAAATATATATATTATCTTTTTTTAGAATTAAATTCTTTCCTTCAATGTTTTCAAGAGATTGGAAAAAAGAAAAGGTGTCTCCTGATTTCATTAAAATAGTCATAAATACAAATGAACGGAGGAGTATCCCCTTCGGGTTAGTCACAGATGCAAATGAATTACCCAAATAACAGGGAAGAAAATTTGAAGGGGATTTTTCCCTTGAAAAAGAGGGACAGACATAACATGTATTGGTCCGAGTGAAAGGGGCTCAGGTCCCTTAAGCATGTGGTCCTGGGTTCGATCCTTGGATCCATGTGTATGAAAAAAAATATTGTTAGGAGGGGTCCTCACTTTGCGCCTGACAGTACCCCGAGAGATTAATCTCTTACCTATCGGGTGGGAGGATACTCTGGGAAACAAAAAAAAATATTATTTCACTATTACTGATAAGCAAAATTTCTGTTACCATAAAGCCATCCACATCCGACACCTCATTTTTTTCACTATTCACAGATCTTAAATGGGTCCCACCATTACACATCATCAAGTTATTATTAAGCACCTATCATCTCTATCTCAGCACCTCACTTTGTTACTATTCACAGATCTTAAATGGATCCCACCATTACACATTACTCATTATTTATATTTTATAAATTTTTTAATTTAAAAATATTTTTATTAGTAAACAATAAATTAATATTAATTTAAGAAAATCATGAATAATATATTTCACTCAAAAATTAATTAAAAATTAGTTAAATAATAAAAATACATAATAAAAAGTATAAACAATTGATTGGTGTGGTTTTTTTTAATTTAAACCTGTAGTGACGGTTCAAAACTGTCACTAGAGGTAATGAAAAATAAAAAATAATAACACATGTGTGCAGCCATGCACGCATAACTTTTGGTCAGCTTTTTGTCAGAATAATCAAATACTTATTTAAGCCATTTGCCTTACATAAGCACCAAAGCAAAAACTCCTTCGTCGTTATTTATCTTCACTTTACTGTGCTATGTGTCAGATTAAGCATCTAAGCACCTTGCGGTGCAGATGCCATAATGTGACGGGTAGATTTAAGGTGAATTCTCGACTATTAATTAATTTAATTTTATATATAACAAATACTTAAAAGTTTATTAAAAATTAACCACCATGAAATGCTTGATAGCATCATATATATAGTCAGGATACATTGACACCAGGTGTCAAACTTCAAGACTTACACCAATTAATAATTTTTTGTAGAATGTGAAATTGACCAATTCAACCGTTGAATTGAAAGTTCTTATAAAGTAGATCAAGTTTATAAATTTCATAAAAATCGAAAACTATTTGATACTTCATCAAATTAATTTATTTTAACGTATAATATGTTTTTAAAATATAAGTAAAAGTCCACTATTAGATAACATACCTACGAATATCCAAATTATCTGAAAATTGATATACATGATCATGAAGGTAATATAATATGATTCAACAGTTGGATTGATCAATTTCACATTCTACAAAAAGTTATTAATTGGTGTAAGTCTTGAAGTTTGACACCTGCAGGTGTCAACGGATCCTGACTCATATATATATATATATATATATGAGGAAAGATCAAATTACACCAGGGTAAGTTACACAAATTATTACACCATTAAATATTTTTTTAACAGATCATTGTAATAAGTAATCCATCGTTGGATTGAAAGTTACAATCATATAGATCATGCATATATAAATTTACATTAATCCGAAATTATTTAATATGTCATTGAGACGTCTCAAGATTAACGTCATATATACATTTGAAATATATGAAAAAACCAACCATTTGATTATCAAGTTAATGGTGTCAAAATTTTATGAATTTTGACACAAATAATCATGATGATGAATAAACATAATTCGATGGTTGGATTACTAAAAAACACATTTGATTTGTAGTTATCGGCGGTGTAATACTTAGTGTAACTTACACCAGTGTAACTGTGTAAGTTGAACCCTCCTATATATGTGTGTGTGTGTGTGTGTTACGGTCTAAACCTAAGGCCCAAAACTAATGTAATTATACTACCAAATATCCATAATTACGCACATATTTGCTCACTTACTCTATTATTGTATACGCCCACTTACCGCATTTATGCAGGCCCAAAACCCTATAAATAGAGGGTATTAACAATTCATAAGGTACGCAATATTTACTCAGTCAACCACTTTGACTGTTATACATATCTGATTTGGGCGTCGGAGTGCCTTTGCAGGTACACCCCCTATCTGTGGGCAACCCGGATTTGCTCTCCTACAATACCCAAACCCAGGTCCGAGTTCGACTTCACAGGCCCAAGTTCGAGTTCTATACCAGAACATTTGGCGCTAGAGGAAGGGGCTCCCCCTCTCCAGCATGGCTGTCAGTACGCGTCTTCAGACAATGAGGGCCCGACCCCAACCAACACCTGAAGGATGGGTAGATGACCTTGGATTCTAAGAAGAAGCAGTTGAACTAGAGGGTACTTCACAACCCCAAGTCCAAGCCGGACCAGTTGAAGCCCCTCAACCTGATCCCCGAGATGAGGTTATACGTCGTCTAGAAGCCCAACTCAAGGAGTACTAGGAGCAATACTGAAGGATCCCCGACACCCAACCTAAAGCAAGTCGGAGATCTGGCTATTAGTCACCTGAAGGAGCGCGTCCAACACCTGGAACGAAGCGTCGCTCCACAACCCCAACCCCAGCCTACAACACATTCTCGGCCTCACTCCGACCGGGATCGCATCACTCAACAGGAAGTTTTGCAACCTGAACGACCGGCTCCTACCGCCCCGTTCAGGCACCTGTTCTCTCCAAGGCTCACTCGAGTCGAAATACCTAAACACTTCTGAGGGGCCCTTTCTATCGAAACATTCAATGGAACCACAGATCTTGTGAAACATCTTGATGCCTTTACCAACGAAATGCTCTTTGTAGGAGCCCCTGAAGCCGTGATCTGCCGTTCTTTCCCCCGTACCCTGAAGGGAGAAGCCCTGGCTTGGTTCAAGACCCTACCCCTGGGATCCATTGACTCTTGGGACGACATGCAATCCGCTTTCCTGGGACGCTTCACCATTTCCATTGAAATCCCTAGGGATCAATTCACACTTGCCAAAGTCAAACATCATAAAGACAAACCTCTCAGAGCCTTCCTGGCCCGTTTCTACAAGGAATGTGCCCTCATCCCAGACTTGGCAGAAAACATCCAACTTGTGTGCGCCATCTCGGCCCTCTCACCAGGATCACCCCTAGTCGTCTCTTTGTCTGAAGAACCAGTCCGATCGATGGAACAGTTTCGTCATCGTTCACACAAGTTCGTGGGACGTGAAGCACATTTAGCCGGAGCCGCCAAACACTCCACTAACCAAAAACAAGACCGAGATGCTTTCCATGACCGCCATAGGGGAAAAGACCGTAGTCACCATCACCAGCATGACCAAAGTCGGCCTAAAGGCCGAAACAATTTCTATGCCCCATTAAACACCAACCCCGGGAAGATTTTGAAAGAAGTAATGCACACTGAGATTACCGGTGTCCCCAAACCTCCCCCACTGAAGGCCTTAGCCCAAAAGGACAAATACAAATACTGCTCCTTCCATGAGGGGTACGAACACAACACTGATGAGTGTATCCAGCTGCGGGACATCGTAGAACAACTCATCCGAGATGGTCAGTTGTCCTGTTATGTGAAGAAAAACCGGTCGCAGGGAAGATACCAAAAGAATGATGAGAGGAGAAGATCCCCTAGTTCTGAAGGTGACAGTGATAGGAAACACAAGTGCTCCACATCCCCCAAGAAGTATGATCACAAAAAAGACTCCAACGCCGGCCCCAGCAACCAGACCACCCCAGTTGCACCAAGGGTCCGGATCAATATGATCTCAGTAGGATTTGCAGGAGGAGGACAATCTAACAACTCCAGGAAAAAGGCATTTGAGGGAATTTTACAGTATCGATCAAACCGTCATTCAACACAATGTCGGTCGTCCTCCCAATCCAATCATCACCTTCTTTGATGACAACTTCTTTGATGGCATTGAATACCATCACGATCCCTTTGTGATCCGCTCCTTCATAGGAGATGGTGACGTGGGCCAAGTTTTCGTTGACCAAGGAAGCTCAACCGACATACTCTTCTACAGAACCTACACCCAACTGTTGTTGTCTCCAGAATCCCTCTTACCCTACTCAGGTGATTTGGTGGGCTTCTCTGGAGAAAGGATCCAACCCAAAGGATACCTTCAAACAACACTCAGAATCGGTACTGAAACCGACAATAAAGCTATCTCAGCCAAGTTTCTGATAGTTGACTCTCCCAACCTTTACAATGCCATTCTCGGACGCCCATCCTTGAACGCACTTGGGGCAGTTATCTCCACCAAGCAACTGGTGATGAAATTTCCTGGCCGAGACGGGAAGGTCATTACAGTTCAAGGGGACCGAAAGGAAGCAAGGAAATGCTACAACGCAGCTCTTAACCCTACTCCCATCTCACAACAAGAAAAGAGAACGCCAGAAGGACAAGTCCTCATGATTGATCTCGACCCCCGAACCGAGTTAGATCCCAGGGGTCGAGATCGAATCGAGCCCGCTGGAAAGACTAAGACCTTTCAGATTGGCACTAATGCGGACCAAACTACCAAGATTGGCTGCGACATGGATCCTGACATGGCAAGTGTAGCCATGTCTCTATTGGTATCCACGCCAACAGCCGAACTAGGAAACCCTCCTCAGCTCTGCTAGTAGCCTTAGAAAGTAAGAAGCGATTGCTCATGTGTCTCTGGGGTAGTGCATCTTATGCTCTATTTATAGAGTGGTGGCTAGGGTTTTACCCCTCACTCACTTAACCCTCACATTTATGGGCCTGGCCCATTATGTTATAATTCTAATTAAATTAAATTAGAATTATTATCCTTTCCTAGTGGCTTGTTGTATGCGTGTGACCCAATAGGCTTTTAATATTTGGTTATAATATTAAAATAAAACCCTTTTATATTTAATATCATAAATAGTGAGCGGTGTCTAGCAACACATCACTATCCAAATATTGAGATTATCAATAACTTTGATAAATCCTATTTTATGATAATAATTTATATGATCTGTCCCTTTGTCCAAATATCTAATTGAACACAAGGGCATGGATTGTGTCAACCTTGTATAGTTCAATTTATATATATTTTCTTGATCCCCAAGTAGACTGCATAGAAAATAAACACCTCATTTTTATCCTCCTGAGCATGGCCATGCATTTTGCAATCTCACTTTATCAAGAGGCCTACAGATATAACTCCTGTTACATAGGAGGGACAAATCTCATCTAGGGCACTCACATTCCACCATATAATTTATTATATGTCCAAAAACCAACTTTATGATTACCCTGTTACAGGTAACATCTGATGATAATTAAAACATATAATTCCTTATGTAGGAATCGTAGTGATTTCAAGTCAAAGGACTTCATATAACATTAATCAATTTAAGAAACGTTCATGAAACTTATGCAACAATCCATGCAACGTTCTTAAGGTGGGTCTGTCCAGTACACCATTACTCTTAATGTGTACCTATGTGAACACATGATATCTCATATCCATGATCCGTGAGATGTGATCATCAACAAACTCACATACTAGTCTAAGTGCATCTTTGTCCTGAGATGATATTTGACTAGGGACTATTTTAAGAATAGTTCTTCATAAGATCTCACGATCAAGTCATCTAATTGATTTCTTATGAAGTTTAAGCTTACTATTCTAAGGACAGTAATTATATTCTAAAAGGAATTAATAAAATGTAATGTCTTTATAAAATAATTATAATAATATGATACAAGTGATGGATGTTAAAAAAACATATAGGTCTCTAGTGCATATACTAACAATCTCCCACTTGCACTAGAGCCATTCAAACATAACTCTAATGCCTAATGATCTAGTGTGCCCTTCATGCTTCTGCTGCACAAGGGGTTTTGTCAATGGGTCTGCAACATTGTCATCTGTATGCACTTTGCATATCTTCACATCTCCCCTATCAATGATTTCTCGGATGAGATGGAAGCGTCTAAGTATATGTATGGATCGTTGATGAGACCTGGGTTCCTTGGCTTGTGCAATAGCCCCATTGTTATCACAATAAAGACTTATAGGATCCATAATGGTAGGAACTACCCCAAGTTCAATAATGAACTTCCTGATCCAAACGGCCTCTTTCGCAGCATTTGAGGCTGCAATATACTCAGCTTCTGTGGTAGAATCAGCGACTGTTTCCTGCTTCGAACTTTTCCAGCTCACAGCGCCACCATTCAAACAAAACACATAACCTGATTGCGATCTTGAATCATCTTTGTCGGTTTGGAAGCTAGCATCAGTGTAACCTTTTACAAGTAGCTCTTCCTCACCTCCATATATCAAGAATGAATCCTTTGTTCTTCTCAAGTACTTAAGGATGTTCTTGACTGCTATCCAGTGACCTTCACCATGATATGTCTGGTCGAGTACACAACATGGCATACATGATAGACCCTATAGCGGATGCATAAGGAATTTTACTCATGTGTTCTCTTTCTTCCTTACTGGAAGGAGATTGAGCCTTAGATAGGCTTATACCATGTGACATAGGCAAGAATCCCCTCTTAGAATCTTGCATGCTAAACCGTTTTAACACTTTGTCTATGTATGTACCTTAACTTAGGCCAAGTAATCTTCGAGATCTATCTCTATAGATCCCGATACCTAACACATAGGTTGCTTCGCCCAAATCTTTCATAGAAAAACAATTTCCTAACCAAGTCTTTACAGACTGAAGGGTAGGAATGTCATTTCCCATGAGGAGTATGTTATCTACATACAAAACCAGAAAAACCACTTTGCTGTCACCAACCATTTTGTAGACACAAGGTTCATCTTCAGTTTTAATGAAACCAAAATGCTTAACAGCTTCATCAAAACGAAGATTCCAGCTTCTAGAAGCTTGCTTTAATCCATAAATGGATCGTTGCAACTTACATACCTTTCCAGCATTTTCAGGTATAACAAAACCTTCAGGTTGTGTTAAATACACGTCTTCAAGAAGACTTCCATTTAGGAAGGTTGTCTTGACATCCATTTGCCAGATTTCATAATCATGGTAAGCTGCAATAGCAAGCAAGATCCGAACAGATTTAAGCATGGCAACTGGGGAAAAGGTTTTATCATAGTCTACACCATGAATTTGCTTGAAACCTTTAGCCACCAACCGTGCTTTAAAGGTACTTATATTACCATCCATGTCAGTTTTCCTTTTGAAAACCCACTTGCACCCTATGGGTTTTATCCCTTCGAGTGGCTCAATCAAGGTCCATACCTTGTTAGTGTACATGGAATCCATTTCAGATTTCATGGCATCAAGCCATTTCTCAGATTCTGGACTCATAAGAGCTTCTTGGTAAGTCAGTAGTTCATCTTGATCCACTAGCAGTACATCCCCTTCCTGAGACACAATGAAACCATATCTCTCAGGTTGGTGGCGTACCCTATCTGACCTATGCAAGTCTTGCGCTACTTGAGCAGGTGGCTCCACAACATCTTGTGGTATCTGCTCTTGTTCCACTATTGGCTCATCGTTATTTTGTGTTTCTTGAATTTCTTCAAGTTCTACTTTTCTCCCACTTATTTTCTTAGAGACAAATTCTTTCTCTAAGAATACAGCAGTCGTAGCGACAAACACTTTGCCTTCGCTAGGATTATAGAAGTAGTAACCCATAGTCTCTTTTGGGTATTCCACAAATAAGCACTTATCTGATTTGGGTCCTAGCTTATCTGAAACTTGGCGTTTCACATAAGCTTCACAACCCCAGATTTTCATAAAAGACATAATAGGTCGTCTCCCAGTCCATATCTCATATGGTGTCTTTATGACAACCTTAGATGGAACACGGTTTAGTGTGAAGGCTGCTGTTAACAAAGCATGACCCCAAAAGGAGTCAGGGAGATCAGAATGACTCATCATGGATCGAACCATATCTAATAGAGTTCGATTTCTCCTTTCAGAAACTCCATTCCATTGAGGTGTTCCTGGAGGAGTGAGTTGAGATACTATCCCACATTCTTTTAGATAGTCATCAAATTGTTGGCTCAAGTATTCTCCACCTCGATCTGATCGAAGTGTTTTAATAGTCTTGCCAAGTTGGTTTTGTACTTCATTCTTAAATTCCTTGTGTGACACCCTTCTACCCCAGCTCTTATACAACTAATAAGTCGAAATATTTTTCAAAAACAGTATTCCTCCACGGGTAAAAAGGTTCACATATCTCTTCATTTAACACCCCATTCATTGTAAAACAACTTAATTAAAACGAAAATAGAACTTAAAGGTTTTCAAAATACACAAGCAGCGGAATCTCCAAATTATCAATAATTAAAACATCCTACTCGCCATGTAAGGCATTTAAAAGTGTTTACAAAATCCTTCCTATCTAGTAACATAAAGAAAAGAACCCCCAATAATATGCCTTGATGTCACATGTACCAGAGCAACACTCCCTTTAATTAAAACTCGACACCAGTAGTGTCATCACCATCACCTGTAAAATAACCACAGTGTAACGGTGAGGAAAAGAATACTACTCATACATACACATAGGAGACTACCCTATCCTCACCCTCATGTAAACAACATCATCATATGTATATAACTCATTCTATCATCAAATATAAAACATCGTCACCATCATCATATACACCAATAACATCATCCATATCACCACAATCATCATAATCATCATTAATCATAAAAATCATCATTATCACCATTATCATCATACTCATCATTATCATCAATATCATCATACTCATCATAATCATCAATATCATCATATTCATCATTATCATCATACTCGTCATTATCATCAATATCATCATACTCATCATAATCATCAATATCATCATAATCACCATAACCATCGTTCACCTCCCTGAGATACACTCAGGTACCATATTCAATATCATCACAATCATCGTTCACCTCCCTGAGTTATACTCAAGTACAATCATCAACATTAACATAATCATTACTCACCTCCCTGAGTTATACTCAGGTACCATAATCAATAACATAATCAATACTCACCTCCCTGAGTTACACTCAGGTACCATAATCACCTCCCTGAGTTAGACTCAGGTACAACATTCACCTCCCTGAGCTACACCTCACCCCTCACTGGGCTTGTGTATCTCAAGTACAATCACCTCCCTGAGCTACACCCCACCCCTCACTGGGCTTGTGTATCTCAAGTACAATCACCTCCCTGAGCTACACCCCACCCTTCACTGGGCTTGTGCATCTCAGGTACAACATCATATATACTTAAACATCATTTACATCATAAGGTTAATTAAATCGTCATCGCCATTATCACCTCCCCGAGTTATACTCAGGTACACTATTCACCTCCCTGAGTTAGACTCAGGTACAACACCAACATCATCATCATCAATCATTCTCATCATAGTTCATTATAAATATCACTACTCATCATCATCATCAATCATTATAATTAGCACCATTCATCATCATCATGTATTATCATACATATTCACCAATCATCATCATAAAAAATCATCATAAATATCACCAAATATCATTATCATTATAAATAACACCAATCATCATCATACATATTCACCAATCATCATCATAAAAAATCATCATAATTATCACCAAATATCATTATCATCATCAATAATACATCAACTCAATATGAGCAATCATTCACCACAAAGATTCACCAATCCACACTAGTAATCGGTTACAATCCCCATGTAATCGATTACCTGCAAACAAGGTCTCTGGTAATCGATTACTCACCATTGGTAATCGATTACCTGCAAGCAATCACTCTGGTAATCAATTACCAAACCTCTGTAATTGATTACCAGCAAACCAACTCTCTGGTAATCGATTATAGCATCTCTGTAATCGATTACCTGCGAGCAAACAGTTCTCCTGGTTGCCCAGAACACCCTGGTAATCGATTACCACTCCTGGTAATCGATTATCCGCGACGCAGATCGCAGTTCTTGCGATCTCTACCAACTCCAAACTTCTCTATTCAATCTTTAATCAATCCTTTTCATCAAAATATCATCTATATGTGTTTATATTCATCAAACTCCACCAAAGTATCAATCCTTAACAGTTTTACAAGGTTTTCCCATCAAAACCCCAAATCATCAAACCCTTATTAATCCCATTTTCACTATTCATATTATTCTCATTCAATCTCCTCAAGATTCATAAAAAATCATACAATCAATCATCAATTACAATTTTCATCATTCATACTCAATATATCAATTATTAGTACGAATTAAAGTCTTAGGTTACTACCCAAGCACCCCCCACATGCACATACAAGCAATACCCTCTCCCCCACCGTACCTTAGAGATGACAATCCCAAAAGCGAATGGTGGCTCCCTCTTACTGATCTACTCTGCAACACTTTCTCCTTGTGGAATCGTTTCTCCCCTCCTTAAGGTTTCATTCTCTAACGTTTTGAAAAACAAGGATTAGGGTGAATTGGTAACCCCTCCTTACTTAAATACTTTACTGGGTTGGACCCACCCTCAACCCATTCATCCTTATTTTATTAAATAACATTATTCATAAAAATATTAATATTACTAATACTATTATTTATTCCTCTTATTTAATCAATTAATATTATTAAAAATAATAATACTGTTATTTCTTCCTTTTCTTTTCTTTTCTTTTATTTATTTATTTATATTAGGAATTTTTAATATATTACGGAGTCCTTAACCATCTACATTCAAATTTAAATTCTAATCTTATAATTAAATCTTATCCTCAATTTGTATTGATCCTTATCCTTAATCCTCGTGATCTCATTATCCCTATTTAGAATCTGATCCTTATTTAAAATACTAACCATATCTCTCTCATAAATTTATCAGTATTAATCTTGATATTATTTTATTAGTATAATAATTATTATATTTATAACAATTAATGTTAGTTGTAATCTTATGATTTATCTCTTAATAATATTATTATTATATTCAATATAACCATATTTGATTAAGATCCTAATAATCTGACGTCTCTCCTACTATTTATAATATTATATTATTATTATCTCATAAATACAGTTATATTAATATTCACTATTATTATCATGTAACTTCTATTTTTACAGCTAACGTCATCTAAATATAATTATACGTATTTAAATTATATTTCTAATTTTCTAAATTTTGGGATGTTACACCTTGAACTTTTCAAAGGATTCAGATTTGTGTTTCATTAGATACACGAATCCATATCTACTGAAATCATCAGTAAAAGTGATGAAGTATTGAAAACCTCCTCTAGCCATTATGCCCATGGACCCACATATATCACTATGTATGAGACCTTTCACCTTTTCCAGTGAATGGGGTTTTGGTCATCTTCCCTAATAAACAAGATTCACATGTCTCAATTGATTCAAAATCAAAAGAGTCCAAATAGCCATCTTGGTGGAGTTTGGAAATGTGTTTCTCGTTTATTTGGCCTAGGCGACAATGCCAAAGATAAGTTGAGTTCAAATCATTTGTTTTGACCCTTTTAGCACTTATGTTATAGATAGGCACTTCGAAGTCGAGAAAATACAATCCAATGTTTAATTTTGCACAACCATAAAACATATCATTTAAATAAATCGAACAACTATTGTTCTTTATTATAAATGAAAAACCACTCTTGTCTAAACAAGAAACAGAAATAATATTCCTACTAATGGCTGGTACAAAATAACAATTATCTAATTCAATAACAAGCCCAGTTGGCAAAGTTAAATAATAAGTTCCTACGGCTAAAGCAGCAACTCTTGCTCCATTTCCGACTCGCAAGTCGACTTCACCTTTGGTCAACGGTCTACTCCTTTTTAGACCCTGCACATTCACACAAATGTGAGATCCACATCCAGTATCTAATACCCAAGATGCAGAAGTAGATAAATTGACTTCTATAACATAAATACCTGAAGTGGAAGTCTCACTTCCCTTCTTCTTGATCTCCTCCAGTTACTTTGCACAGTTTCTCTTCCAATATCCTGATTGGTCACAGTGGAAACATTTTCCTTCCTTAGTTATCCCGCCCTTAGGCTTCAAAGCAGAGGTACTAGGCTTGTCTTTGCCCTTGTCCTTTGATTTGAAATAGGGCTTCTTGAATTTCTTCTTGCCCTTGCCTTTTTCAGGTTGGACCATCAATATGGCCTTCCCTTTACCTTTATTAATGTTTTGCTCAGCTGTTCTCAACATGCTCAACAATTCTGGCAGTGGTTTGTCAAATTCATGTTGTAGTTCATGACGAATTGACCATAGCTGTCTGGCAACGATTGCAGGACAAGATCAGTGGCCAACTCTTGGCCTAATGGGAATCCAAGCCTTTCCAGGTTTTCAATGTACCCAATCATCTTGAGTACATGAGCAACAACAGGATTTCCTTCTGCCAGTCTACATTGATAAAGTGCCTTTGAGACTTCAAATCGTTCATGCCTAACTTGGCCTTGATAAAGTCTCTTTAAATGTACGATCATATCATACGCTTCCATGTTCTCATGCTGCTTTTGGAGTTCAGCATTCATGGTAGCAAGCATAAGGCAACCTACATCGAGAGCATCATCCATATGCTTCTTAAAAGCATCCTTGTCAGCTTTCGAAGCGGTTGCAGCAGGTGTTTCAGGAACGGGCTCTTCCAGGACATACAACTTCTTTTAATGCCTAAGGAAAATCCTTAGGTTTCTATACCAGTCTAGAAAGTTAGTTCCAGACAGTTTGTCCTTCTCAAGGACAGATCTCAGTGAAAGGTTATTTGTTGTGTTCGTTGCCATGGTTATCTATTAACAGAAAATAATGTGAGTAAGTATCATATAACAAACATATTTAACAAGGTCTTTAATAAAATATGCCTCCCACTATTTTTATTCAAAACAAGTACCCTCAATATAAAGAATCAGAAAATCCCATCACTAGATTTTCTTAGTGGGCCAAGATCCATATTTCACCTAATTTTAAGTCAGCTTTAGCTGATCGCTTAAGAAAAGGTTATTTATGTAGGAACACGCTTTCCAATTGTATCTCATACAACTCTTGGATAGTTAGGTGAATAACTCTTATTCTAATTCATCTTATGAATTAATGCCTAACTTAGTGCCTCTAGGGTTTTTAATCCTGTTGAATATACCTAGTTAAGTCAAAACCCAATGGTGACAATTGGATATTACTTTTATCCCATCGCGCCTCACTAAAGTAGATAAATGCACCCTGCTTTAGCAGACCCACATTTAATCGATTCTAGCCTTGACGAATGTTGGAAGGCAAAACATGACTTAATATTAGTGCCTCTAGGTTGTTTTCAATCTTATTGAATATACTCAATCATAACCCAATGGTTGACAATCGGATATTACTTTTATTCTATCACGCCTCACTAAAATAGATAAAGGTACCCTGCTTTAGCAGACCCACTCTTCATCGATTCTAGCCTTGATGAGTGTCATTCATTGGAAGGCATAATGAGCATTGAGGGATTTGATCGCTTTAATTTTATTCGTTGTTAAACCATTTAACATACAAGCATGCATCTCATACAAACACACATGATATGGTTATGGCCTCCTAAAAACAAATACAAAATTACATCAACTATATAATCTTGTATATAATCTTGAGCTCTCCAAATCTCCCACTGAATCCATGCTCCATGACCTCCAGGTCACAATACATAACAAGAAGAAACATCGTTTAACATACAAGGGGATAGAGATGGGAAGAGAATTACACGAGGAATGTTTAGAGGTAAGGCACGACACGCAGGTCGTATTTAAATTAAAACAACTAAGGCCATAACCAACCATCATGGAAAAATTAGCATTCATTGATTGTAAAACGAGTGATAGAATGAGATGTATATATTAAGTGAGGTTTGATTACGCGCAAACAAAATAACACGCTATGTAGTGTCTCGAAACAAAATTTGATTTGATAAACATTTAACCAATCATCAATAAGTGTCTCGCATCAAACGAATACTTTACGAACCGATAAACGAGTAAGTCCCTCGTATCATTTGAATACGTTCTTGTCAGCAAAATGATAAGTGGCATGTTTATCGCAGCCAATATTTGATTCGAGACAAGGTTTCAACAATTGAACCCTTTGACGCCCAGGACATGAACTCTTTTATGTTCCATGGGACCCTCCAACATTAGAACATATAAACATATATACATCGCACATAAAACAATCAATAAAGGGAACAAAATAAAATGATTCTGAAAGTTGCGCTTCGCTTGCACGATACCTGCGCTTCACCTACGTTGTATCAGAATCAAAATACGTAAACTGCGCTTCAGTCCGCGCTGCAGCGTAGCCTGCAGCGCAGATCTACGCTTTAGTCTGCGCTGCAGCGCAGGTTGTAGCCCAGATATCAGCGCTACGTTTTTTAGCAAAAAAAACAACAAAAAATCATAATCTTCACAAGATTAAAAGCCTAAAACGTGTTTATCGCAAACCAAAGCTCTGATACCAATTGAAGGGAATCAAGCATGTGGTCAGGGTGCAGCGGAAATAAATGGATTCCCTCCCTTGTTATAATCGTTTTTGCGAAAAAAACGAACCAAGGCATAAAAGGTATTGAAATGAAAGGTCTTACCTTATTAGGATTATAAATAAGGCAAGTGTAGCCACGTCTCTATTGGTATCCACGCCAACAGCCGAACTAGGAAACCCTCCTCAACTCTGCTAGTAGCCTTAGAAAGTAAGAAGCGATTGCTCATGTGTCTCTGGGGTAGTGCATCTTATGCTCTATTTATAGAGTGGTGGCTAGGGTTTTACCCCCTCACTCACTTAACCCTCACACTTATGGGCCTGGCCCATTATGTTATAATTCTAATTAAATTAAATTAGAATTATTATCCTTTCCTAGTGGCTTGTTGTATGCATGTGACCCAATAGGCTTTTATTATTTGGTTATAATATTAAAATAAAACCCTTTTATGTTTAATATCATAAATAGTGAGCGGTGTCTAGCAACACATCACTATCCAAATATTGAGATTATCAATAACTTTGATAAATCCTATTTTATGATAATAATTTATATGATCTGTCCCTTTGTCCAAATATCTAATTGAACACAAGGGCATGGATTGTGTCAACCTTGTATAGTTCAATTTATATATATTTTCTTGATCCCCAAGTAGACTGTACAGAAAATAAACATCTCATGTTTATCCTCCTGAGTATGGCCATGCATTTTGCAGTCTCACTTTATCAAGAGGCCTACAGATATAACTCCTATTACATAGGAGGGACAAATCTCATCTAGGGCACTCACATTCCACCACATAATTTATTATATGTCCAAAAACCAACTTTATGATTACCCTGTTACAGGTAACGTTTGATGATAATTAAAATATATAATTCCTTATGTAGGAATCGTAGTGATTTCAGGTCAAAGGACTTCATATAACATTAATCAATTTAAGAAACGTTCATGACACTTATGCAACAATCCATGCAATGTTCTTAAGGTGGGTCTGTCCAGTACACCATTACTCTTAATGTGTACCTATGTGAGCACATGATATCTCATTTCCATGATCCGTGAAATGTGATCATCAACGAACTCACATACTAGTCTAAATGCATCTTTGTTCTGAGATGATATTTGACCAGGGACTATTTTAAGAATAGTTCTTCATAAGATCTCACGATCAAGTCATCTAATTGATTTCTTATGACGTTTAAGCTTACTATTCTAAGGACAATAATTATATTCTAAAAGGAATTAATAAAATGTAATGCCTTTATAAAATAATAATGATAATATGATACAAGTGATTGATGTTCAAAAAACATATAGGTCTCTAGTGCATATACTAACAAATCGTCCGCCACAAACCAGACCTCTCTGGACGGTTGACGACCTGGGCAGTGGAACTATCAGAGTTCGACATAATTTTGAAAGTCGCATCGCCCTCAAAGGTTAAATTTTGGCCGATTTTGTTGCCGAGATGACCCCCTCTGAAGACACATCCAATTCTGAATGGACAGTCTTTGTCGATGGCTCATCCAACAAAAAGGGCGCAGGAGCGGGAATAGTGCTAGAAGGACCTGATGGGATCTGCATTGAAAAGTCTCTAAGGTTTAAATTCTCCACCTCAAACAATCAAGCAGAGTATGAAGCATGTATCGCCGACTTAGTCATGGCAAAGGAAGTGGGGGCGAAGAAAGTCTATACTGCAGTGACTCCCAACTGATGATATCCCAGATTAAAGGAGAATACCAGGCCAATGAACCCCAACTGAAAAGGTACTTAGAAAAGGTCAAAACTGTGAGGGACGACTTTGAAGAACTCATTTTCCAGCATGTCCCAAGGAACGAAAACACACGAGCCGACATCCTCTCCAGGTTGGCGAGCACCACGAAGCTGGGAAATAAAAAGTTTGTTCTACAGGAAGTCATCTTAGCACCCGGAATCTCAGACACAGCAGTCTTAGTCATTGACGAGCCGGACTCCTGGATAACTCCTATTAAGACTTACATCTTAAAGGGAGAACTCCCAGAAGACGAAAAGGAAGCTAAGAAGCTCAGACGACTTGCATCCCGGTTCATAGTCATTAATGACAAGCTTTACAGGAAAGGATTTTCTACTCCCTTGCTCAAATGTATAGACGGGAATGAAGCTGAATACATCCTGGCCGAGTTGCATGAAGAAAGTTGCGGTGGACACCAAGGTGGAAGGTTTTTTTTATCAAAAAAGGCCCTCATAGCCAAATATTATTGGCCGACTATGGTCCAACACTTCATGGACTACGTCAAAAAGTGCAAAGCATGTCAAAGGAACAGCTCCATCCACCATAAACCCTCCACCGAGTTATCCACTATGTCGGTCCCATGGCCCTTCCACCAGTAGGGCATCGACATCCTCGGCCCTTTCCCCCAGCCCCAGGATAAGTCAAGTTCCTGGTAGTAGCAGTAGACTACTTCACCAAATGGATTGAAGCAGAACCCCTTGCCACAATCACATCTTCCAAAGTCTAGAAGTTCTTCTACAAGAACATTATATCTCGGTTCGGCATCCCACATTCCGTGATCACTGGCAACGAGACTCAGCTTACTGACAAAGGGTTCAGGGAACACTTAGTTGGACTAAGGATCATGCATCACTTCACCTTGGTAGAACACCCACAAACCAATGGTCAAGCTAAGTCTGCAAACAAGATCATTCTTAAAGCACTCAAGCAAAGGCTAGACAACGCCAAGGGCAACTGGGTGGAGCAACTCGACCATGTACTTTGGGCATACCGAACCACCCCACAATCTTCCACTAACGAGACCCCTTTCCGCCTCACCTATGAGATTGAAGCACTCATCCCAGTTGAAATAGGAGAACCGAGTTGGAGAGTGGAAAACTTCAATAAAGAAACAATGGAAAAAAACATCCTTGAGGAGCTAGACTTCTTGGATGAGAGGCGCGTTATGGCACACATCCGAGATTCCATGCTGAAGGAACGCTTGGCAACACAACGCAATACCAAGGTACTCATCAGAAAGTTTGAACCTAGTGATCTTGTCCTAAGAAGGGTCGACATTGGGAACAAAAATGCCTTTCAAGGGAAACTTGCTGCAAACTGGGAAGGCCCTTACAGGATAACTGAGTCAACTGGAAACGGTGCATACATGATTGAAACCCTCAAAGGGAAAGCCATTCCAAGATTCTGGAACTCCGACAAGCTCAGAGCTTATTATTCTTAAGACGTGGTCTTAGTTTCCTTGTACCTTAGGAACTTTAGGATTTCTTTTGTTATTCGAACTCAGATGTGAAGAATATCCCAGTTATTTACAACCTTATTTCATTTAATAATCCCCCGGATGTGAAGAGCATCTTGGCTCCACAGTTTAACTATTTTTGCAATTTCTGATGCGAAGAGCATTCCGGACACCTCGTCTCAGTGTGAAGAGCATTTCACGGTCGACTACCTAAACTCGGATGCGAAAAGCATCACGACTTATTACTACTTCGTAATAATGTAAAGCAACGAAATACGAAAGCGTTACAAGTGTGCGAACACGTTAAAAACGCAATGCAAAACCGACAAGTGTTACAAGCGTAGTAACACGTTAAAAGCGCGATGCAAAAATAAGTTACAACAAACACATAAAATCAGTCAAAGTACTTAGATATATAAAATTCGTCCTGACAGGTAACAAAGAAAGCAAAAATACACAAGTTATTACAAAGGAGTTCATTCCTCCTCATAAGGGTCGACCTCCTCTCCTGAAGCAACTGCAACATACACTTTCTTTTCCATGTCAACTTTGCAGATTTGCTCCTTGAAAACTTCATAGGAAGACGACACCCCCGCCGCCACCAGACCGAGATTAAGAACCTTCAACTGGGCCACTACATTGTCAAAGGACTCGGCACCAATCTTCTGAGAAAGCTGCACGAGACTAGCCTTCTCCTGATTAAATTTTGCCAGAGCCTTCAGCAGGTTCTTTTTCACTATCTCGGCCACAGCCGCCTCGTTCATCCCGGACGCCGGAGTGACCATTTGCAACTTTTCCAAGTCCTCCTTCAACTTGGTTATTTCAGCTTTCCGGGCTTTGCTCTTATCCTTGGTCGTCTTATAAAAACCCTTATATTTTATTTTTTCTTTCTTCTCATTATCCACAACATCATTGGCAGCCTTCAAATCCTCCAAGGCCTTGTCTCGTTCAGTGGTCTGAACCTCCAAGGCCGAGTTAGCTTGATCATATGCAGCCATCACATCTAGCCGCATATACCTCAGGAATGAAGCATGTTGTCATGCCCCGCCACAGGGACCTTGTCATGAACCGCTTTCATAAAAGGGTTATATAGAACATAGTCTATCTTGGGCGTGTCCAGGTCACATTCCGAGTCGTACAAATTAACCTCGGACTCCCCTAAAGACTCATCAGTTCTCGACCTTTTCTTGGCCTTCGCAAAATTCTTCTTACTCTTGGGCTGATTCCCATCCGCGTTATTGCCTTGCGCCATGTCGTCCTTGTTAGGACCGATGTCATCTTGCAACACGGGCTGAGCCCCTGACACGCCATCACCGGCATCATGGGTCAAGTCCAAATCCACGTGCACCTCGTCCTCCTGGTTCGCGTTGGCATTTTGCAGAGCCCTCAATTGCTTCAATGCAACGTTAGCCATCGATGCTACAAGCAAAAAAAGAAGCGTTAGACAAGATATGACAACAGTCAAAAATCGAAAATAAAATACAAGTCTCACCAATTCTCGAACCGACATTACGCATCGGCCCGTCTAATATCTTTTTACTAGAAAATACACCACATTCTTTGACGGAACCCATCAACAAACCCTTCACGGTCAAGTCTTGTGGGGACAAACTCGACTCAACCACTTCATAGTCGGATGATTTCTTGTTGTAATGCCTCTCACTCTAGTAAATATAGAACTTTGGGGCATTGGACGACTATTCCTCCCAAAACGGCTTCACACCTTCCGCCGCCTGCACCCGGAAGAACTCTTGTTTAAAGGTGATGTTTCCCCTTTTGGCCTACTCGGTGTAGGGTGCGATCAACTTACGGTCATTTAATCCCCTTAATGAGATCTAACTCTTCAGGGTCTCATCCTTCTTCCCCTTTGGATGCTTCTTCAACACTTGGAAAAAATGAAAAAATAGTTTGAAAGAAGAGGTAAAACCAAACTTGGCCATTATCAACTGAAAACACTTGATGAATGCCCATGAGTTTGGATGCAATTTTGAGGGTGCACAGTTCAAATACATGAAGACCCTTTCTTCGAAGGGAGTAAAAGGCAGCCTCATCTCCAGTTTAGAATGAAAAAAAAATGTATGTATACAAAAAGGATGTATTATTTTCAGAAAGGTGGCAAACCCGGCTCCCCTGGGGCGGAATCACAACATTATAGTCCCCCTTCATTTCAGCCGTGCCAAACACTTCTAAATCAAATAGACACTATTTACTATGCCCCGGACAACTCGACCTATAGATACTCGGCGTTCCAAGAACCTCCGGGTCCACCCATTTATACCTATCCGCCTATGCGGGCATAAAGTAATCTACATCGTGAGCCTCAGCCATTTAAACACTTGCAGAAGCCGTATAACAACTACCTGAATTAGAATCGAGAAAACTAGAACCCGACTCGGACTAATAAAAAATACTATCACATGAACCTAACTCAGACTTTACAGGTAAATCACTCACCCAATCCCAACAACACCCCTAAAAACCACCGGAACTATGCTTCTCCGTCTCAGAATCTCGGGCACTTTAGGACTGAAATCTTCACCAACATTCCCGCAAGACGACCGACTCTTAGACACCCACGATTGAGGTTTCCCAGACAAAATCTCCAAAGACTCACTGTCACTCATTTGTGCAGAAAGAATAAAAGAGAAGGGAAGGAAATACCTGACAGTCCAGTTCAAATCTGAGATGCAAGTCGAAAGTCCGTTCTGTTTTCCGAGATTAGTCTCAAGAGAAGGCAAATGCACTGAAAATTCAAGAAGCAAAGTGAGGAAATCCTCACAATCATCTTCCTATTTATAGGACCGAAAAACGCCCATATTCAGCAGAGGCCCAAGAATTCGAATCGACGTGACCATACGAAAAGTCACCTGGAATTCGAAGCGTCACAAAGAAGACCAAACGTCGTAACGGTTAAATATAAAATAACCCATCCCGAACCGTTACGTCGCTAGGTCGACATGTAACCCATCTCGAGTCATCTATCTCATCTCGAACCACAGAAGCAAATATACAATTGTAACCCATCTCGAGCCATCCATCTCGTCTCGAACCATGGAAGCAAATATAAATCGTCTCGAGTCACATCTCGTCTCGAATCGCATATCCTGCTTCGATTGAGAGGAACACAGGTAAAACACCCTGGCTCATATCTAAGCTCAAAGTCGACTTCATCAAGTCAACTAGAGCTGGGGGGCTTCTTTTATGGTCTAAACCTAAGGCCCATTGGCCATGACGGCCCAAAACTGATGTAATTATATTACCAAATATCCATAATTACGCACATACTTGCTCACTTACTCTATTATTGTATACGCCCACTTACCACATTTATTCAGGCCCAAAACCCCTATAAATAGAGGGTATTAACAATTCATAAGGTACGCAATCTTTACTCAGTCAACCACTTTGACTGTTATACATATCTGACTTGGGCGTCGGAGTGTCTTTGCAGGTACCCCCACCATCTGTGGGCAACCCGGATTCGCTCTCCTACAATACCCAGACCCAAGTCTGAGTTCGACTTCACAGGCCCGGGTTCGAGTTCTATATATATATATATGGAAGTAAAGTCCCATAAACCAGTGGCTACTGCCAGAAATACACTGACAAAAAAAAAACTTAGGAACATATAATATATAAAAGTAATTTTGATAAATTCTCTATGTTTTTGGTCAATTTTATTCTTTATCCCCGACTTTTAAAACATTTATTTTATATTTTTATATTTTTAAAATATCTTAATCGTAATCCCTGATTTGAATTAATTCGATTAAATTACTACTAAATTTTATTGCTAAATAAATTGACTCAATGTGCACATGAATTAAATGAAATCCAACACTAAAAGTTAATGTGAAAATCTATCAAATAGGTCAGCAACTTAATTGAATTAACTAACCCCAAAAACTATTATTAAGATATTTTAAAAGTATAGAAATATAAAAAGTTAGATAAAAAATACTATAACAAAAAACTTACCCATATATAAAATACTTATAGTTTATAAACCTAGCAAGTGGCAACAGACTCCACCAAACCAAACCACACAAGCTTTTGTTTTATGTCTCCAATTTTACTTCAAAACAATGCTTTACCAAGCAATTCCTTCTTTTCATTCATGGTCTTTGCGATCTTGGTTGGTAGACTACTCAAATTGGCCAAGCAATATTAAAATTTAGCAACTATATACATAGGAGGCCTATGTCACACGGCAAGATGGAATAACGACAACAAACACGAGGAAAGCAATTATTTTGACTAAACAAGCGTCAAGCAGAACTAATGAACTTAAATAGATTAAAAAAAAGGATGTCCAGCACAATTAATAACAACCGTTGTCATGTAAAAATCTCATTATTCATTAATTGCTTTCAGCTAAAGAATGAAATAATAATAATAATAATAATAATAATACTATTGTTCTTAGATTTTTTATACCCATGCGCCATACCTTATAGAGAGAGAAAGTATTTTTTTTCCTTTTCTTTTTCTCGAGATAGAGACGTAAATAAGCGTAAAAAAAAAAGAGAGAACTAGATGTGTAAAATATAAACAACAAAAAAGAGAGAAAGAGAAGGGCCGCACTTACAATTACAATTGACAGATATTTGAGTTACCGTGAGTATTTTAGTTGAGGTTTAATTATTTATGGTGGTGTGTATGAAAAAGATTTTATTGAAAAAGATAAATTTACTTCGATGATTTCTACGCCGAAAAAAAAAGACTATCGGCTCAGATTGGGAATAACTTTAGTTCACGTAAAGAAAAAAATAGTACAATTTATATTAAAAAGAACTTCCTTAAATTAATATTATGTTAAATCATTAATAGTTAGACTTATAAGAAGACTCATGGAACACACGGGTAACATAATTTTTAAAATTTTAATACATAAATTAATATTATGTTAAATTTGCTGTAGAATAATAAAATTATTAAAAAATTTATTATTAATATTTTTATCCCTGGTATTTATGTTTTATTATATTCACATTTTGTTACACTTATAAAAAATGGATCGGACCGGCCGGTTCAACCGGTGTGACTGGGAACCGGTCTGGTATTCGGTCCATATAGCCCTAGAAACCGACTGGTTTCAGGACCAGTGAAAACCGGTGAAAATCGGTAAAGAATTGGTACCATAAAACTGGTTGAACTAGTCAATTTCAATTTTTTGATTTTTTGATTTTTATTTAATTTAAAATATTTTTAAGATAAATAAAAATAACTTTTTAAAGATTACACATAAATATTTATATTATTTAGTCAATTATTATGATTTTTTATGATATAATACATATAATAAAGTCTTTTATATTAATTTATAATCTTATATATCTTGATTTCTTATGATTTTATCTTATTTTATTACTTAAAAATATTAAAATATATATATTTAATTATTACCGGTTCGACCATGGTTGAACCACTGAACTGTGAATCAGTACCTTAACCGGTTTAATTACCGATCTGGTTTTAAAAACACACCACTTAATAGTCTTATTAACTATTGCACCCCCGGATATATTATGTTTACAAAATTTTGGATAATTATTCTTACATACTATATTTATAGGATTTAATTGATATACACTATTAGTGTAAAGAAGTTTTACACATACATCTAATGGTATGTCGTCACATCATTTAATAAATATGACACCTCATGTGTTATTAAATTCAATAAATGATGCGGCAACACATCATTGGATGTCTATGTAAAATTTCTTTACATTGATAGTGTATATATATTAAACTCATATTTATATTTATATTCTATCTTTATTGAATAACTATTTTTTTACACGTACATCTAATGGTATGTCGTCACATCATTTAATAAATATGACACCTCATGTGTTATTAAATTCAATAAATGATGCGGCAACACATCATTGGATGTCTATGTAAAATTTCTTTACATTGATAATGTATATATATTAAACTCATATTTATATTTATATTCTATCTTTATTGAATAACTATTTTTAAATGTTGTGCAGTGACTTTTGGACCGTAAATGTAATGTTAATGTCTATATCCTTTTACCCATTTATCTTTGGTGTATTGTAATTTTATATGGGTTGGAATAATTCTTGTATTCTTTACCTAATTTCTCTTTACTTAATAAAAAATAATTTTTATTAGTATAATGCATGGATTACTTATTTGTTTAAGAGAAAGAAAAATCTAGAAAAAGAGGGTAGGGTCAATTTGGATACACTTCTCTAGAAGGATTTCTAGGAGAGGAAAATACAATGAATGGAGAAGTTAAAATGAATCAATCTTCTTTCATAAGTTGAAATTAGTCTCTACACTCAACTTCTCCATAAACTCACTCGTTTAACTTCTCCATAAATAATTAATTTCATCTTATGGAAGAAGTTGAATTAATTTTACCTTCTTCATTTATTCTATTTTTTTCTTATAGAAGTACTTCTACAGAAATTTTATCCAAATTGGCTCGTAAACGAATACGACATGCAAAAATCAGCATTCACATGAGTTTTCATTAATTAAATTAATTTTAAAAATTTTAAAAAAGAAAAAAAATCAAATATATATTTTTAATAGGGTTAAATATGTTTTTAATCCCTGAAATATAATCGAGATTTAGTTTTAATTTTTATAATTTAAAATCGGTAATTTTAATTTTTAAAAAATTAAAAATATACCAATTTAATTAGTACGAGTTTTTCTCATCAAAGTTAATACGATGACGGGAGCGTGACAGTATCTGGGAATTCGGATTTAATTGTGCATATTCAATCATAGCAATACTTGAAGACTTGAAGTGATGGGTGTCACCCATTCAGACCCATCCTCCCAGCTCTTGTCCCTATTGCTCTTGCTCATGGACACAGTTGACTTCTTGATCGTGCCTTACCATTTACTTTTCTTTTGTTTGTGTATAAAAATATTTAATTAATAAAATTATTAAAAAATTGAAATTAAATTTATTTTAGTGGATGTTTGATTATATCTTATTTATTTTTAATATATAACATATTTGAAACTATTAAATATCTATAATAAATGTAATTGTAAGTATGTATTATTTAACGTCCTAATTTTCTATTTCAAAAACAATGCATGTTGGAAGCACTATTTTCAAAATCTAAAAATTATTTCGCTCATTTCAATATCGAAAGCTAAATAGATAACAACTTATATGGTCCAACAAAATAAATAAGCTATATATCCACTGAAATTAAAAGATACTACTCAATATACACATATAAACATGAGTTTACATCCAAAAGTATAAAAGACTTGGGATATAGTTATACATGCCCTTGGGATAACAAAATCAATCTGAGAGGTATACATGTATTACTCTATCCTATTCAAAATACAACCAAGTGTTTACGTACAAAGGTACTATTTACATAATCATATACAAAATAGAAACACTCCAAAGCAAGGTCATGAAACTCCTATTGACTCCGGTGACCCTGAGTAGGTCCCTGCACATCTGAAATATAAATTCCCACAGCGTGGGGTGAGACTAACGTCCCAGTGAGGTAACAAAGTGCCACATAGCAATTAACAACAACAATACATGTCATGAATAGAGAATTTAACATAAGGAATTAATTAAACTTAACCATGATAACTTCAATAATCATAACAATCATCATAAACTAATTTCTGTACCATGGATTTAACCTTTTCCTTAGGCTAGACTGAGCTCAGACTAACGAGAACCGTCGTCCCCGAAGGCCGGAAGACCTTACCCAAAACCTTTAACAAGGCCATTAAGACCCAAACCTTTACCAAGGGCCAAAAGACCCCAATCATATCCTCATGCATAAAACATACCTCAATCGATTATATCAACATATACAATTCATTCATGAGTGAAATTTCTAAGATAATCTAATTCTTACCATTTCCAACCTCAATCTCAATTATAGCGATTATTAGGGAAATTCTAAATACTCACATGTAATAACATCTAATTCATACCATAATCATCATTAATCATACAAAAGAAAGGGGAAAGAGGGAGTGGGGTTCATGCAAGAGAAATTCCACTTAGAGGTGAGTGTGTGGTTACACTTACTTTGAAACGATTGGTAAAATTGAGAAGAGAATAGCGTTGGGGAGATAAGAAACTCGAAAGGGCCTTGATTTTGAGGACCTAAGTTCTTCCTTGATCTTCAATTAATCTTCCTCTGTCTAGAACCTCTCCATCTCTCTCTAGGTATAAAAAGGAAAGAAGAAGAATGAGGACGAATTGAACCCTAAACTGAACATATAGGGGCTGTAAGTGGATTTTCGCTCAAGCGAATCATTTTCGCTTGAGCGAAATGCTCGGGATCAACTTTTCTTTCTCATTTTCGCTTGAGCGAAAGTTGCTCGCTTAAGCGAAATTGAACCTAAAAATGATCCCTCTCTGGACGATTTTCGCTTGAGCGAGAACTATTTCGCTGGAGCGAAAAACGTCCAGAGAGCACTCCAAACTCCCCTGATTTTCGCTCAAGCGAGAACTTACTCGCTTGAGCGAATTTTACAGCAAACTGAACTTCAAAATTTCTCTGCATAATTCGCTCAAGCGAATCTATTTCACTTGAGCGAAAATGAGTCTGTTTAAAGGTGCAATTTTGATCGAAATCCTATCATATAACCTATCAAACTGAAGCCCCGGACCTTAGCTTTCTATCCCAAGTGGAATCACCTTAATTGGACGCCTGCAACTCTAGATATTCTCAATTTAGTGAGCAAAGGTCATAGGGTTTAAAACTCAAAATTGCTTTTGTAGTCTAAGTCTTGTTTCCTCACTTCCTAAACCATTTTCCTTACTTGTTACACATAATTACTTATCTAAATCTTACCCTAATTAAGAAAATCCCTAAATACTCTTTTCTTGGCTATTACTCATTCATATCCTTATTCTAATCTCTTCTAACTCATCCTAAATCTTAACTACCGGATTGTTACTTGAACAAGGACTCTAACACATATGTTTCTTAATTTAGCTCCTCCTAATTTCCACCTATTCCGTCATTCCTAGTTTTCTTTGCTAAAACACATTCCTATCTTAGTTACTCTCTTAAATATACCATTTAATGCCCATAAATTCTCATTATCCTCATAATCTTACTAAAAATCCTTCCTCTTTCCTCAACTTCTCACTCCCTTTTTAACTTACCTTTAGTTGATTTTGGGTCCTATTTTCCGGGATGTTCATATTATTTATATAATAAATAAATAGAGAGATAGAAATATATATATATATATATATATATATATATATATAGTTAATGTGAGATCTTGGTGTCTTATAATTTTTTAGACAAATTTAATTCCTTAATTTTATCACTTGACACGAATTTTAAGTTTTTAGTATTTTTAAAAAAAATTCTTAATCAAGTTTTTATAGTTCAGAATTAAAACTCAAATGAGTATTTTGTCCTTGTATTTTTGTGAACTTTAGTCTTTGTCTCCGATTTTTAAAACCTTTATTTTATATCTCTATATACATTTAAAATACCTTAATCATAGTCATTGACATTGATTAACTTTGATAAGTTATTGTTAAATTCAATTGTTTAATAAAATGGACTAATCCACATTGATTAAATGAGCTCAAACATTAAAGGGTAATGTGGAAGTCTATTAAACAGGTCAACAACTTAGCATAGCTAATTAACGTTAGGGACTACGATTAAGGTGTTTTAAAAGTATAGAGATGTAAAGTAAAAGTTTTAAAAGTCAGAGAAGAAGACCAAAGTTGACAATAAATATAGGGATGATAAAAATATATTTTATCCAAACCAAAAATATCTTTTTATGATTTTTAAAATAGACTTTTTAAAATCACAAAATAATGATTTTTTATTTTAGTTTTGCATTATAAAAACTTGACTGAAAATTTTTTAAAATAAAAAATTGAAAAAATTGCAACTATCCCAAATGGGGCCTAACATCTCTTTTTGTGATTTTCAAAATATACACGCCCTTAGGTGCCATTTGTGGTCATTGTGAATTTTCAGTTTTTGAAATATACATCTCTATACTTTTCATCTCTATACTTTTTAAAATATACACAACTCATACAACACACTTTTTTCTTTATTTCTTTTTATCACATCACCATCATATCCCATATTTCGCTCTCTTTTTTCTTTTTTTTTCCTCTATATTGTACAATTTAAATTTCTCTACTTAAAAATACCTAATTCCTCTTGTAGAGGATAAACGTGATCTTGAAAAATCAAAATCCCCCAAAATAAAAATATAAATTTGAAAATAAACAGAGTTTAATTTGTTTTTGCGTAAAAAAAAAGAGTTAAATTTATTTGATTTTAAACAAAATCCATTCTATAGAAACTAGAACAATCATTGTCCAATTTTGTACATCACCCATTCATCCCGTGCGATCCACGAGTGACTGATATAGTATTGAATAAAACAAATGGGTCAATATTATAATACCCAACATATCCCTCGTTTTTTCAGTTTCTTTTGTTCTTTCTCTAAAAACTATATATAACCCACATGGAGTTGCAGACAGCACATTCACATCACACCTCCATTGCCATTGGATCTACCTATCTCTCACTTGCTTCTCCATTGATTCGTTTCTCTCTCTTACGGTACTTGCATTCTCTCTCTCTCTCTGAATCCCCCATTTTCCATGTGTAATTTTGTTGTATGTGATCATTATGCTGGGTCTCTAAAAATCTGATTTTTATTGAATTCTGAGGTCCCTGAAGCTGATTTGATCTGGGTTTTTCTTGTTTTGTTTTGTTTTGAAGGAGAGAAAGCTTTTCTTTTCTCTTTGGTGAATTTATTGCACATTTAAGGAGCAATGGCACGCAAGAAGATCAGAGAGTATGACTCTAAGAGGTTGTTGAAGGAGCATTTTAAGAGACTCTCTGGCCAGGACCTGCCCATCAAGTCTGCACAAGTAAGCATTCTCATAATGGGGTTGTCGTTTAATTTGCTGAATTTCCAAATTTGTACCTTCCAATTTTGTTGGGATAGAGACACATTAAAATTACACTTTTTAAGTTTTGTTAGCTTCTGTTTGATTACTGGACCTATATCTATTTAAAGCCAATATGGTGTCTCAAACACCATTTGAGTTTTAATGCATGCCTCAAGGGATTGAACTTCTAATGTCTTGCATTCTTGTTTGTCCATCTGTCACCTCATTTCATTACAGTAGTCAGATAACAAATTTCAAATCTTGCATCTGGGTTTATTTTTTTTAGCTTATTGTAAACAATGTTATTGTATTTGGTTTGTTTCCGTGAATGAGAGAGTATAAATATGATGTATTTGGCTCCTCTAAGGTGAGAGAGTCACTTTAAAGGGTAAAATAACCAATTATGATAATTGATTTGAAAAATTAATGGTTGAAATTTTGATCATAGACATGTACATGTATGATAAATTATGATGCTTTTTAAATCTCAACCATTGATTTTCAAATCAATAGTTACAGTTACTTACTTTACCCTCTAGTGTGACTCCTCACATTAAAGGAGTTAAATCCAAACATGATATGATATGATAATTATCATCTTATCATTATGTGTATAAGGTTGTACCTGAAAGGATCTAATATGAACCTCTGTCAACTAAAAATTGTTAATCCAGTCAATATATTCTCTCTTCAATATGACAATTTAATCAGTATTTTAAGTTCTGTTACTATATGATGTATGTAACTGTAACTTGTGGAAAGTTTCAGTTTTTTGTATTAATAAGCTGCACTATTGTACAAGTCAGTCAGTACAGGTACAGCATGCATATCAAACTTGAAGGATAAACTTGTTGTGTGTTTTATTCCTTAGGTTACAGAATCCACTGATTTCAATGAGCTAGCAGAGAAGGAAAGCTGGCTTTCATCTTCAAAATTGGTTGTGAAACCTGACATGCTATTTGGAAAGCGTGGCAAAAGTGGTTTGGTTGCCTTGAATTTGGATTTGGCAGAAGTTATTTCTTTTGTGAAAGAGCGTCTGGGTAAAGAGGTGCTTTTTTCCTCTCTGTCCCTCCAAATCTTACTCAAATTGTTTTCCCTTTTCTTGATAACTTTTTTAGGACTTCCTGTCTATTCTTTAAGGTTCTCATATCTTTTGCTAAAATGTAGGTTGAGATGGGTGGATGCAAGGGACCTATAACAACTTTCATTGTCGAACCTTTCATCCCACACAACGAGGAGTTTTACCTTAACATTGTTTCGGAGAGACTAGGAAACAGTATAAGCTTTTCTGAATGTGGAGGAATTGAAATTGAAGAGAACTGGGATAAGGTACCAAAATGCATATTGTTTTTTACCTTAAAAGTTAATTCTCACTGTAAATTCTTCTCATATCCTCCTTTATAATATCATTAGCTACACAATGGTTTGTTACATTTCAGGTTAAGACTATATTTATTCCAACAGGAGTGTCTCTTACATCAGAAAATATTGCTCCACTCGTTGCAACCCTACCCTTGGAGGTATATTTAACTTTGCTAATTTTTTATTCTATGAACAGGTCAACTTTGTTACTCTTTTGACATTTGTTTCATATTTCTCTGTTGATTATTGATGTTAATCAATAGGACCATGTTATTGAATATCTAGTATATTTTTGTTGGTAGACACTTTGTTTCAATTATTTAAAAGTACTTAATTCATGTTTACAGATCAAGGGAGAAATTGAGGAATTTCTCAAGGTGATTTTCACTCTATTTCAAGGTATGTTACAAAATATACATTTACAGAACATCAGATGTGCTTGTGATTTGTGAAGACAACTTCATTGACAGTTTCATACAAATTTAAATATTTTTCTTTTCTCTCGTGTTAGATCTGGATTTCACTTTCTTAGAGATGAATCCTTTCACTTTGGTCAATGGAAAGCCCTATCCTTTAGATATGAGAGGAGAGCTAGATGACACTGCCGCTTTCAAGAACTTCAAGAAGTGCGTTTCTTCCCTCTAAAGAATATTAACTGTTATTTGAAGGATTAAAACCACATCTCTAATTAAAGATGTAAAACTAAATATTTTATAGTCACCATTCTTTTTAATGAGTATGCATGTTCTTATTATTTCCAGATGGGGAAACATTGAATTCCCAATGCCATTTGGAAGGGTTATGAGCTCTACAGAGTCTTTCATTCATGGATTAGATGAAAAGGTGAAAATAACATACTTTTCACCCTTATCTACAATTGTATTTTATTTATTTATTTATAACTTTGTCCATAAGTTGAGATCTTAATGATTTTTGCTTCTTAGCAAGTAATGTTAAGATATGGTCTGCAGATCTTCAGGGTCAATTAAATTCCTTGTATTAACCCGCTTATCAATCATCAATAAGATTATGGTTTCTAGTTATCATGGTGCTATAAATTTTTACTCTGTAAATCTTATGATGTTTGTTTGGATATTTTCTGCTCCCAGACAAGTGCATCTTTAAAATTCACAGTGCTAAACCCAAAGGGCCGAATTTGGACTATGGTAGCTGGAGGAGGTGCTAGTGTAATCTATGCTGATACGGTGTGTTTCTGTTGCTTCAAAACTAAATTCAGTGCTAAACTCCATTCTCTCGTAACATTAAGCAACCTAGTTTTTATGTACTTATTTATTATAACAGGTAGGAGATCTTGGTTATGCTCCTGAGCTTGGAAATTATGCAGAATATAGTGGTGCACCCAAGGAAGATGAGGTCTTGCAGTATGCCAGAGTTGTAATTGATGTAATTAATTCTCATCTCAACATTATTTTGGTATACTTATTGTCACTTTACACATTCAGTACTGTGCTTTACATGATCAGGCAGTCCCTGTTTGGAGTGTGTAAAGATAGCTTACTTCAAATGCATGAAACTTTGAAATCGATACTATAGTGATTTTGTATCTCCATAATAATAATCTCTTTGCAGTGTGCAACTGCAAATCCCGATGGCCAAAAGCGAGCTCTTGTGATAGGGGGAGGAATAGCTAACTTCACTGATGTTGCTGCTACATTCAGTGGCATAATTCGAGCTCTGAAGGAGAAGGTACGCCTTATCATCATGAAACTTTGCTTAATTATATCATCATATGATAAAATGCTAGTAGTAGAGTTAATTGATTGTTGAGCTATTACAAACCAGGAACAAAAGCTAAAAGAAGCAAAGATGCACATCTATGTGAGGAGAGGAGGTCCCAACTACCAGAAGGGGCTGGTGAAAATGAGGGCACTTGGAGAGGAAATTGGCATTCCTATTGAGGTTTATGGACCTGAAGCAACAATGACTGGTATATGCAAAGAGGCAATCCAGTGCATCACTGCTGCTGCTTAATTATCCTCCATTCATCTCAATGCCTTCTTTTACAAGTATTTTCATGGGTAGTTTGAAATGATTGTTGATTCTTAGTTTCCTTTCCAAATCCCAGAATTGCGAAATTTAGTGAGTCAGAGCATAAAATGTTACAAATCTTGTCATCTAATAAAGTGGTCCACTGTGTTTCTTATCATGTAGAATTCTGATAGTACAGTCTTGACACATTAAAGTATTAAGTGCAATTGCTTTTAAGTTGAGCCAAGCTGCAATTTCATGGTTATCAGATTTTCTTACATCAAAAGTAAATTGATTTTCTTTCCTCTATATGTGAGCTTAATTTCCTTTAGAAAGGGTCTCTCAATAAACTCATCTACATATTATGTAGTTGTACAACTTCAATTGCTTTGGGAAAAATCCTGGGTCTTTTTGGTACCCAACGGATCTGGGTGTTAGCAAAATTTGTCACCGTTTGATTAAAAAAATTGAATGTTGGTAAAATTGAGTGGTATCTGTTGTTGGATGATAAGTGCACCGTTATACAGTGACAAGTATAATTCATTTATGTCAAGCTCCAATTTCATGGTTGCCTTCATTAAGAAAAATGCTTGATTTTCTATCCCCTTTGTGGAAACAAAAATTCTCATTGAGAGGGTCTCTCAATAGACTTGTCCATATATGCAATTGTACATATTCAAACCCCTTTGGCAAATACGTAATACGTAATAGAAACTAGGTAACTTATTACAAAAAAAGTGGGCATGAATCTACAAGATAAGATCACTGCCCAAAGGCCCTAATTCTTATCTGACTCACTTGATCTCTCCTATCTTTCAATGGTTTCTTCTAATTAGGTATTCCTATTATTCTCCACTCTAACTAACTAATATGGGGTCTCCTAACAATGCTCCCCCAAAGTTTAATGTTGTCCAACTTATACAGAAATAGGAAAAAATGATTTATAAGTTGTTTGACATGAGAGAAATGAGATAAAATAGGAGAGAAATAATAGGGAATAGTCTGGTTGAATAGAGATTTTTTTTCTGACATTTTTTAAAAAAATATTTTTATGTGACAAGAAATGGTTATTACAATACACTCAATTTCCCTGGCTATCTCTCACCTAAATAGGTGAAAAATCAATGATGATGGGATGTACCTGCTTTTTGCATTTCTCACGTATTTCTGTGTTGCACCAAACGATGGAGTTGTGCTCATTTCTCACGTATTTTGCTGCCCCCATTTCATTTCTCTGAGACTTCATGCCTACCAATTAAACAGATAGAGAATGTTCTACCACCTCCAAATTTGATTTAAAAAACTTCTACAATTCTTGCCCATAATTCCTGAATTCCAAAGTGCATCACAATGCCCTATAAATTAGTGCAAAAGGAATCATTGGCCCACGAGCCCCATCTTCCCACGGAAATGAAACAAAGAAATGTTATTGACAAAAAAAAAATAAAGAAGTTAATGTCATTGTATTACAACTTAAAAAATCAGATGGACCTGACCAATTAGGGAAAGGGAATTGTTTTCAGCATCCCTCTTTTTTATTTTTCACACCCTCCCCTTTTTATCTTTCATTTCTCAAAATACCTCTTTCCCCCTCAACTTATTTTTCCCACCCCTCTCCTTTATCAACCACCATCCCCATTGTCAATCACCACCACCAACCATCCTCGTGAGACTTTATTTTTTTCTCTGCATTTGCAAACGCCGGTCCAAACACACACTAACCCCCTGTTTGTTTGAGGTGAGATTGCGAAGAGAGAGAGTTGAGAGGGAGAGAGATAGGACCGAAAACTTATTACCACCGAATTTGGTATATAGCAGGAGAGAGAGATTGAGGTGCATTTTGATGGGTCCCACAGTGCTTTTTTTCTCTTCTCATTAATGCAAGGAAATAGGGGAGAGCTGAGGGTAGATGTGTGAAAAGGCATATTTACCCTTCTAAATATATATACAATATTTTGCCAATTGCAAATATCAAGGGTAGTTATGTATTTTTAATTTTCTATAAATCTCCCTCTCCCTCATTTCTACCCAACCAAACAACTATCATAATTAATTTCTCTTTTATCTCTCTCTCATTTCTCTAATACCAAACGACCTCTATTTCTACTCTATTTCTCTACTATTTCTCTCTTCCTTATCTCTCTCTTCCCTATTTCTCTCTTTAAACCAAACAAAGCATGAGTAAAGTATGGCGCTTCTAGCGGCGGAAGCTGGATTAGCCTGTGTGAGATCTAGAGCTTCATCACTGTTGATCACTATTGTGTAAAAGAAATATTAAATCATAGAAATGTGTTTGGTTTAGCATTTCTAAATTTGAGTTTAAATCAACATGATTTTATGATCGTGAGTTTGAGTACACATAAGCATAACTTTTTATGAATGTAAGTTAAAGAAAATGAATATTGTTTATATGCTTAGGACATATGTTGGTTGTTATTTAATTTAGATTTTTATTTTTAATATATTATATATTAATATTTCACCTAATTTTTAGTTGACTGAGTTACTTCAAATTATTATTTATGGAGAGAAAGAGATTGGAGGGGTTACAATACATGAAATTAATATACATAAGCTTCCACTCTCAAATCAAATGATCATATATCCTTTGTTTACATCATATTTATTAAGCTAATTTATGAAATTGAATTCTTCATAAATGCTGCAGAAAAGTATTATGATTAATAAGAAAATTTGATTTTTAAACACCAAACTATTATAAGTAAATCATCTATGTCAGATACACAATTGGCCACCTGATAGAACAAAGGAAAGACCAAAGTAAGCTTAAAGACAAACAAGACATGATATGCTAGTATAGAAATCAAATGGCGGTGTATAAAGAGCAATAAGATATATGACATGACAAGTAACATCAAGTTTTTTTCCTACGGGCTTATAGTTTCCTTTTCGAGTAGCTTATGTTACCCTTCTATTCAGTATAACTAAAGAAATCAATTGTAGGAACTCATTCACAACAAGATAGCAAGGTTTTATTCAACAACTTGCAAAATCAATACCCCATCCTAGTCTAGTCAGCAACTATAAATCAGTTTTAACATAATTTTTTAGCTTAAAGTTTGAGCTACATCAAAGGAATAATAGGCATTGACACCTCACTATTTACCTATATTAATATTCAAACAAAGATAACCTTCATGGAACATCATGCAAAAAACACTACTCATGATGCATTTATATTATTCAAATCCTTTTGTCAGTACATAAGTAATTAACAGTAATTCAGCCTTGACAATATCCATTATCACCTGTCATCCAGTTCAAGCGCCATTGTCGTGTATATCACTAGATATAGAGAACTAGAGATGCATAGCTCTGCTTGTAAAATGATAGCCAGTTGTGAGTTGTCTGTTTATATAGTATTTGTTAATACATATTTTATAGGTACAGCATCTTGGTTTTACACTTCAGTGACTAATAAATAGGGTGAGTTGTTCCTCATTCAGTTGAAAATTTCAGGCTCTATAACCTGATAACCTAGATGGTGTAGGTTGCTGAACTTAAACAAACTGAAGGTTCAGAAAAAAAAACACAATCAAGATGAGTAATTCCTTTTGCAATTTTATCAGGTGGAAGCCACAAAAACAATAGTGGATGGTAAAGAAGAAATATATCACTTAGATCATGTTTTCAAACAATGTAAAGACAATGAGTAAAATAAAAATATATTTTACATGACTGTAATATCAAATTTTACTCATAGTTGCTGCACTGTGATAGCTGCAGACCAAGAAATTACAAATCAACCGTATATGATGTACACAATATTTCCTGCTTGGCTGCTTCCAATAAAATTAAATCATATCAGATTCTTTGAAACATTAGGTCTTTAAAACCTTGTCTACAAGACTGTCAGACACAAAACACTGTATACGGGTTGTAAAGGAGTTCATTTTGCTAATTAAGAGAAAATTACCAGGGTGGCCTAAATTGATTTTAGAAAAGAGTCACATTGGAGAGCTCCACAATGATGATGTACATCCTTCTGCTAGCAATTATAGAAGTTGTTTTGCTTTAGAGCTTCTTCAGTGCTGCTTTCAGGTGTGGTTGAAGAGTTATTGAATTGGTAGCCATCTCAACATCATAACAAAGAATCCCATCAACCAGCTGGAAACATCTTCTTATCTCTGTAACCTGTATAGAGTGCATAAAACAGTTTAAGTAGGAACACCACAGAAAGAGAAGATGATACAGAACAGTAACTAATGAACAGAAGCAAGTATGAATTAATATCAAAATGGAGAATATGTATTAATGACTGAAAATATTACAATAGAAAGGGATTCTATTGTCCCAGAGCAGAGCTCCTATTGCGAGCTAGATCTCACTACCCATAACTATCAATTGATTCTCCAAAGATGCCCCCACTACACACACTCCTCTACTATAACCGTGTCCCATCAGTAACAACCTCCAGACCTCCATTTCCTCACTCTTCCACATCAGCAAGTTTCATTCTCCTCTCTTATTCCTTCTAGAATAAACCCTCCACACTTTGGGCCCATGACTCATTTGATCAATGATCTGACCTCTTGGGCCTCCCTCCTCATATCGAGTCCTAACAGAAGAAATGAGGCAATCCATTTAAGCCCCCAACTTCCTTCTTTTATCAATGTAGTAAAGCTGATTGCAGGGTGTTTCTTTAATCTAATTGAGTTATTTAATTTGTGTTGCCATGAAGGAGTTAAGGATGGCACAGGAAGTAGTTCCTATTGTAGACATAATAAATCATTTAGTAAGAGAAATCTCAAAATAATGGCAGCAATGTCCATGGTAATATCACATCAAAAAACTTCTGGGCAGAAAGAAGTAAAAAAGAAAATGAGGTATTACTTCAGTATGAGTTATTATAAGCAATCAGTGAATGAGGGACCTAATTCACCCACTTTGTTAATGTTAAGATGAAGAGGAAACAAGAGACATGTGATGAAATCAATGGGGTTGAATTACACACTGTACAATCTACACACTAAAAGTAATGTGATGGGAACTGGTCTTTTATTAGAATGAAATACGGAAAATCTCCCTTGATTAAAGAATGGCACTGTAGAACTTCGACTCTTCGAGGGTCTGCACCTCCCAATGCATGCCTAAAGACCGTAAGTCTCTCTCAAATGACAAGATATCTTTCCCTCTCAACTCTTCCTCTTATTTATAGGCAACATGCCTTATTTCTTCTAACTATCCAGTGTAAGAAACTGGTCTTTTATTAGAAAGAATAGGGAAGAATTCCCCTGAATACAGCTACAAATTTACAGAACTTTGAGGGTCTGCACTCCCAATGCCTAAAGGCCCTAAGTCTCTCTCCAATGACAAGATACCTATCCCTCTCAACCTTTCCTTTGATTAGGCAACATGCCTTATTTCTTCTAACTATTCCAACTCAACTAACAAACCAACTCTCTAACTAACTAATTGACTAACTAATTATTCTAATAACCAACTAATTAAGGGGTTACCTAACAATACTCCCCCCCTAAACATTCACCTTGTCCTCAAGGGAATAGCTAGTAACCGCTGAAAGCCAAGTTCCACCAGGGTCAAATGAAATGTCCCTTAGACCCCCCTGCTGCCAACTCCCCTTAAAGCCTCCCCAAGACCAGCTTCTAGTTTCTGCTTAAATGACTTGCAAAGAATCCATCTTGGTTGACAGTTGACCATCTTGGTTGACTTCTTTCTACTCTTAGATTTTGTTCCCTTACGAAGGACATTCCTCTGCAACAGAATGACAACCTGTTCTGCCAGAGTAGTATCAAACACCACACAAGCAACCCAATCTGGCGGTTCCGGTGGGGGGTCTTTATCCGAGACATCCGAGTTCCCAAATCTTATAGTAATGACTTCTTTAAAGCATTCCTTTTTCGTCTTTCTATCACCCAAATTTGCATCACTATCTTTCCCTTTAATCTTGTCTGCAACATCAGCTTCTTGCACCTCCACTTCTGTCTCTGCATGCAGTTCCAGTTCTATTTCCATTTCTTTCTCTGCCACAACTATCTTAATACTTGTTTCTTTTACTTGTTCCACTTCTTTGTGGATTGCTTCTTCCCTGCCAAGTTGGTTCTTGAATTTCAAAGCTTCATTTTTCCCTCTGTTATCCTGCTCCCAAGATTCCGATTCCTCTTCTTCAACCCAAATATCAGGATCAAATTCTGGCCGGAACTTCTTGAGCAAAGCCTTCACAAAATCCCACCACTTTGCATCCTGTTTGCTTGATTTCCAGCAATACCACCACTGAATTTTCTCCCGATCTTCCATAGTCAACCAAGCCCATGATAGCTTCTCCTCCTCTGGTATTCCCCTACCATCAAAATGCTGCTCTACATTGATCAACCACCAATAAGCATTTTTTCCATCAAATCTTGGAATCATCTTCAAGAACAATTCCCAAAGCTCCAAGATCGGAGCTCTGATACCAGTTGATAGAAACTGGTCTTTTATTAGAATGAAATAGGGAAAATCTCCCTTGATTACAGAATAGCACTGCAGAACTTCGAGGGTCTGCGCCTCCCAATGCCTATAGGCCCTAAATCTCTCTCAAATGACAAGATATCTTTCCCTCTCAACTCTTCCTCTTATTTATAGGCAGCATGCCTTATTTCTTCTAACTATCCCAACCCAACTAACTAACCAACTCTCTAACTAACTAACTAACTAACTAATTATTCTAATAACCAACTAACGGGTTACCTAACATAATGATTACTAGAATCTCAAATATCCTAATATCCAAATTACTGTAATTACAATTTACAAGATATTAATAGCCCTTACATTATTAACATATTTTACAAAGATAAGTTAAAAGAAATTGGAAATCACATTGAAAGATTTCATCTATCAAAAGTTCAATAGTCCACCCTCTTCCTCTTTTCTGTGTAAAATTCAGTTAAGTGTCTGTTTGCTGTAACCATAATCCTTGCAGATGGTGATAAAAGAAAATTCCAGAAAATAATCTAAATACAACTTTTTGACACATGGTTGTTTTCTTTCTCCTTGAAATGTAATGTAAAGGCCATTCAATTACTAGCATAATGTAGTGTATGTAAAAAATGCATTTATAACTTATAAGCATGAGACATTGGTATTGTTGCATTTGGAAAGACCAATTACCTTAGAAGCATTCCCCACTGTTTCACTCTGAAGCCGTATCACTTTATCTTCAATGCTATAGGTCCCTTTCTGGATAGCACAATATGCAAGTGCCATGTCAGGAGCAGAAAAAGGCAGCAGAAGGGAATCAATAATGAAAAAACAGAAAGAAATAACTTACCTTTGGACCTATAAACAACTAAATTTTTATGTCTAAACAATTCAATAATGCTAGAAAACTATAAATCCATCCCAAATTTTGGAAGAATCATAATTTGGCAACATGAGAACAAGATATAAATAATGCATTGCATAACTTATACATCAAGGAATATAAAAAGAAATTTATGCAATCACAATATTACATTCTGCAAACAACTGACAACAATGGATCGCATGCAGTGTAGGGACTTGGGACTTAAAATGTAGGCAAGGGTGGACTTTTCGGCAATAGAATCTTATTTGTAGCAAATAGAAAAGAATAAAGATGGTCTGTGTTATAGTTTCACAGGTAAGGGGTAAATTCAAGGATTTAGGATTGGTCCAATCGGTAATCTTTATCAAAATTAAACCAGGCCACGAATTCTGTTTCTTTTATCCTTTTTTTAATCAACTTGAGTTGTCTCCAAATGAAAACTGAGGGGTTTTGTCAGAGTCTGTATAGAGAATATAGCATACAGAATATAGAGACACAAATACGAAGTCAATTTGTCAGAGTCTATACCTCACACAAAACCAAAACCAAAATCAAATTGAAAACTAGTACCTGAACTTCAACGAGACCATTGCTCTGAGCAATTACAACTTCAATGGTGCCATCAGGTTTAGGACGCCAGTATCCACTCTCAGCATGCATGGGCTCTCCAGAGCTTAGTTTCCATGTCTTCTGAGTGTACCCTATGACGGGCTAGACCCATGTCACACACACACACAATCAAACCCCAATCAATGCTACACACCCACAAAACAAGTAGAATACTAGAATCATTAAATGTAGTATTGATTAGAATTATTAATTCTTAAATGTTCTATTGTTTAGATTGTTTAAAGGATAAAGGAAAATGGTGCCCTTACAACACTAGTTAAGGAATCTCAGGTTTTTATTGAGATGTGATGCACCTAATGCTGCAAATACAATGAATATCACGATTTCCAATATAAACCATCTATTTATTGATTCTTTAATCAGTCTCCTTAATACTCTATCTATTCTTCCCCAGTTCCCCTTCAATTTGAACTGAATAGAAACAAATAAGTCTTTTTTTTATTCCACTATGAATATTCAAACAATATAAGCATTAGATAACCAAACATAATAAGGGAACCTTGATGGGGAAAAAATGGACTCCTCAGCATATATCAGCATCAATGGTTACAAATCAAAACCCAGTAATAAAAAACAGCACTTTGAGAGATCCGGATACCGTTTATGCAGAAAGAGAGAGGAAACCTTGTTGGGAGGATGGGAGAAGTGAAGCTCTTCGCCATAGGAGAAGGAATTGATGGTGGGGTAGCCTCCTTCTCCTTGGCCTCTCCATGTGCCCAGAAGGAAGGAGAGTGGTGCCACTGCCGGGTGCAACACCGGCGGGGATGATTCCGGCGCCGGAGAGTCCTTTTCTGCGTCCATTTACGGAAAATGTCTGGGACTGAATGGTACAATCCTCCTTCTCTTTGGGTTTGATGGAGTGTCTTGTCTTGTTAATCTCTCTCTGACTGTATGGTACAAAGCTCATGCTTTGTTGACTACACCATCAATCAGTGCACAGTGGATATTCCATGGAAGAAAAAAAATATTTGATTTTTTAAGGGAAAGAATTATTTGATTTAATTTTATTAGGTTTTTATTTTATTATTTAATTTTGAATTTTATATCATATTTAATTTAACTAATTTAATTTAAATTGGACTAATTTTTTATCACTTTTTATTTTTGGTGCAAGACCACGAGTATCCTCCATGGGAGGCAATCCTGTCGAGCCGGGTAGGACCTCTATGGGCGGCAAAGCTCTCCCTCCGAGTATTTAACACAGCTGCATACCCAGGATTCAAACTCGAGAGTTCTGGTTAAGCTGGAACAGCCTCTTACCCACATGCTCAGTGATTATCATTTTTTATTTAAGAAGTATGGAATAAACTTCGAATATATAATAAAAAATTAAATTTTAAAATATTAAGTATCGCATTTTATAAAAATCTTATATGCTATTTTGATAATATCTTATTTTCTTTAGTCTTTACACCGTGTTTATAAAATATTATTCTTAAAAAATATAAAACACAAAAAATATATAATAAAATAGATATAATTTAAATTTAAAACACACATAAACAAAATTTATTTTAATCCATAAATAATAACTTATAAACACATTAAAATAACAAATATATAATTTTAAAGAATTAGTCTATAAAATGAATAAAATAATACAATAATTTCATGAATATATATTTGTACAAGTAAATGTGATAAAATAATTTTATAAATAAATTTATGGGGTTGTCTAATATACACAAGTAAAAACTTGTGTACCTATACACAAGTGCTTTAGGAGACACAAGATTTAATATTCGTTTATTTAATGGTTGTGATTGAAAGAGTGAAAACGGTTGCAGGTAACACGAAATGATATTGTTGAAATTTGCGAACATGGGTCTTACCTTTCTTAATATTTCAGTTGTTGGTATTTAATTTAGTGGCTTTAGTGATTGTTAATCTCGATTTAATTTTGTAGCCTTGCTATTAATACAGGCGCAACAATTCTGTTCGCAATTATTAGTGGTAAACGTAGTTGAGAGGTTGAAGATAATATCAGCATTGTGTTCCAGTAGTATAGTTGTATTTGCTATATGTCTTATTAATGGAGGCAAAGCTGTTCTGGTTAGTGGTGGTTAAACAGATCTGGGAGGCCATTTTCATAAGTCGTTTAAGGACCCAGTGATGAGAATGCAGCGATTATTTTATGTGGCTAAGGCATAGTGATGTGAGGTGAAGCCATTTTGCTATATTGATTTTTGTATGTGGCGTGTGTTGCATTTTTTTTTGCCGTCAATGGCGGAAAATGATGTAGAAGCTGAACGGAGCAAGGGTGATGGAAGATGGTGGGTTACAGATTTTTGTTTTTTTTGTGTGGAAGTGGGTTATCTGTTGGATTTGGTGAATTTGGCCCAATAATAAGTCTCGTATGGTATATTGTTCTGTGACAAAAAATGAGTCATTCCAAAAACAGATGTATTAGGGTTGCTAGGCTTTGGGCTCGGTGTCTGGTTGTTTGTCCAGAAAGAGTATAAGTGGTGACAAAAAGGCAACGTGTACCAAAAACAGTGTACCAAAAAAATAGTCAACAAAAAAAACGTGAACCAAAAAACTGGACCAAAAAAATGTGTGCCAAAAAAAAAAGTGAACCTAAAAAAAGTGAGACAAAAAACTAGACAAAAAAAACGTGTACTAAAGGCAACGTGTACCAAAAAGTCCACAAAAAAATGTGTACCAAAAACAATGTGATGTCACAAACCGGCCCAAGGTATGTTAGGTTTTGGAATCAGTGTTTGTCAACTAGGAATTATGTGTATTTTTGCTCACCTAATATGTCTTATGTTTAGAAATGAATTTTGGACATTCATGTGATAAGAATACAATAATTGTTATTTAATTTTTAATTGGTGAAAAAACAAAGAAAAATCATTGATTTTATTTTTATTTGTGTTGTTAGTGTCATGGGATACACGAGGCATTTTGAAGCAAGCATGGGGGAATTTTGGACTTAAAATGAATCTATGGTGAAAAAAGCAAGGAAATTCATGAAAAATATGATTTTATTGCGAAAAAATCCTGAACATTAAAGTTAGTGTACTAACGTTAGGAGAAACGTTGGGTGAGAAGATTGGGTCCGTTGAAGATCAACTGGGTAGGATTGCATGCAAGGGCAGTGGGTTTGTTCAACGAAGTAGTTAAGGGTAGGGAACCCTAATTATAGAATCACCACTGAGGTAGTACATGGATTTAAAAATATTGATTCTATTTTTATTAATGTGGTGTTAGTGTCATGGGATAGATGAGGCATTTTGAAGGCAAGTACAGTGATTTTTTTTACTGAAAATAAATAAAATGGTGAAAAAAGAAAGGAAATTCATGAAAAATGCATTTTCATTGCGAAAAAGTCTAGAAAATTGAAGTCAGTGACCTGACCTCGGGATAAACATTGGGTGATAAAATATTTAATTAAAAATTCAGAAAAATGAAATTGATAAATAAATAGTGTAATATAAATTGGACGCTCAGTTGTTGTTCTCACCACCAATTTATTAAAATTCTCGTACCATTTTTCATTGCACTGAAATTATTAATTATCTATGTTTGTATTTTACATCTATTAATCTTTTATTAGACAACGATTTTTTTCCTTTAGGGTGATATACGAGAAACCTCCAATGTTTACTATATAATGTGTTGGAGCTTTAGTCATTCGTGCAGTACTTGTCGGTTGATGTGAGAGGAAATTTACATTAAAATAGAATAAATTTTATTTGATGTGACAAAACGGTGCTTGGGAAGTCTTGGCTCAAATCAGCAGGGCATTGTACCGCCACTGTGCTTACCTATCCTATTGATTTGTTGGAATGATGCATATAGCTCGTCCTTTACAAATAGAAGAATGACTTGAGTTGCAATTGATTGGACAAAAGCATGGCAGTGGCAGTACTTAGGAAAAAAAGATCTGAGGCTTGGGAAAAGAAAATATCTGCTTCACTGACAAACATCTAAAACTTCGTACATAAATTTTGCGTTTGGGCCGGACCTCTTTTGTACGAGAGACTTAGACATAGAGTGCAAAGTGCATTTCAACACTGGAGGGGTTAGACACCGGGTTCACACACCCTTTTGGGAAAGGTTTCAAAGCTTTAGAGAAATGTAGAGGCATTACAATGGTAAGACTTATGTGGTGTACAGGGGAAGGCAACCTGGGTTTTACTCAACTTGGGAAGAATGTCAGGAACAAATTGAAGGGTTTTCTGGAGCATCTTACCATTTTTTTCCAACTAGGGACCAGGCAGTGATTGAGTGGGTGATGTGAGGCTGGCAGTTGGTGATGGTAATGGTAATGGGGCTGGAGCCAATGAAGGCTCACGTGAGGCACATGTAGTTAAAGGTTTGCCAGTAGTGCCGGCCATGGAAATAACTGCAACGAACGGTGAAACAAGCACTGAGGACCGTAGGCGTGGTGGGTTCACAATATTTGCTATGATTTGTGGGTTTCACTTTGGAGTTTTCTTAGTTATGTTTCTGTATCAGTTGAATTAGGGTACTCCCATATCCGTGTGTATCATCGTTTACGGGGGTTGTTATTTAGGCTTCTTATTTAGGGTTGTTTTTTGCTTGTTGTGTTTAGCCTAAGCTATGATGAACATTTGTGATCGTGTTTGTAAAACTGCCCAATATGTGCTTAAGTTATTAATGATATGAAATGTGTGTTCTTATTAGTCGGTGTTATTCAATGAAATTAGTATTCTGTCGTTGATCGTTTTCCATGGTTCCTTGACCCACGAACATCCACTACTTCTGGAAAACTATCTTTATAAATTGTAATATAATATTATTAGTGGTGCACTGCTTCCCAATGATATCCTTTAAAAATGGTTCTGAAAAAATCTTGTCTAATCTTGCATCTTCACAGTTGGTTTTTTGGACGGATCCAGAATTATAAGAAATAATTAGATAATTAGAAGAGAATCTGTTTAAAAACATAACTAAGTTTTTAATCGACCTTATTATGTTGTTGTAATTTAATAAATTTTAAATAAAATAGAGTGAATAAATTTGATTTATTTTAAGGTATTAATAGATAAGAATGGTTGGAGAGAGGACTTGGTAATTAGGTTTCCAACGTCTCTTTAACATTTCAATTGCACTACTCACGAAGGACTGTGGCTCTGCTAATTCGGTTGCCTATTTGACATTGATTTGACAAAAGCTGGTGCTTCAACAGGGTTAGACGCTGTCAAACTTGAGTTCATTTTGCATGAATGGGTTTTGGTAAAATGTGGGTCCACTCACACGAATAAAAAAACATTGCTTTATGAATTAGTCCTTTCTTTTTCTTTTAATAGTGTACAGTTCTAGGACGAATAGGAAATAAAGTAGAGAAATTATATCTCAGGGGTTTAGGTATAGACTGAGGCATACTTGCTTTTGGGTATATGTAAGGGTAAGTGTAGTCCGTGGGTTATCATATCACATTTGCTTGCAGAGAAAATTGAAGCTTGAAGTCCCAAGATGCAGAGGCGCTCAAACGGGAAAACTTATATGGTCTATCGGGGAGGGCATCCAGGTTTCTATTCAACTTGGGAGGAATGTCACAAACAAGTTAATGGCTTCTCTGGTGCTGTGTATCGTTCCTTTTCGACAAGAGATAAGGCTCACAGTGATTGGCTCCGTTACTGGGCGAGACATGGCTCAAATCGGGTATAAGGGCGCCCAGATCTTGGTGTACCAGTTGTTAAGGGTCACACTGTTGTACCTTTTGAAGGCTCCGTCGCCACCGAAATCACGGGACTGATACTGGTTGTGGGTGGTGAAGATGTTGAAAGCTCTAGTTTCAATACGGATGGTGTGGAGAGGTTCCTATTTGTTGCCATAAGCGGGTTCGTGTTGGGCGTACTCCTTATCTTCTTCCTGTATCAGTTGGTTTAACTTCATTATACCGTTGTTTGAAGTATTCACTTGTTTTCTGTAGTTGGAGTTCTTTAGTTTGTGTTATTATGTTATGTGAACCTTCAATGTTAACTACTTTGTGATTTGTTTTGTTCTCTCTGCATCAGTTGTGTTTAGTGATTTGTGAAATTGTTTAGTCGAAAGGTTTGTACAAGCTTTAAATGGCAGCAGTCGTTGTGAATTTTAATCTGTTATGAAATATCATTATGCCTTTTTCGTTTAATCTACGCCCGTTGAATCTTCGTCTACGATATGGATCAATGCATATTGGGTAAGAGGTTCCCAAAAAATTCATGGAATGGAAATAATAGATTGAATTAAAATTAAACTGGTTCAAATTTTTAGAGAATAAGCAAAAAATAGATAAGTAAAAAATAAAACATAAAAAAATAAGAAAAGTAAGAAAAAAAATTAACCAAAATTAAGTCCTTACATCACTGTGAATTAGAATTCACGCGTTGGACTTTAAAATCATTAAATAGAATATGAAAACATAGAAAATTAAGAAAAGTAAAAAAAAAGACCTAATAAAAAATTAAATTGAAAACATATGTGGACATAAAAGTCTTTTTAGACAAATTTGAAAGAATATTGCTGCGCAAGTCTTTTTAGACGTATTATATTTATATGGCCAAATTGAATTAAAAATATTATTTTTGTTAGCTTCTTTATAAAAGTTAAGTCTATTGAGTGAATTGGAAGAATAGCTTTCGGTATAGGCTGCATTTCTATATGTTGGAGTAGAGTGTGCGATTACCGCTATCAGTGCCATCATCAAAGATCTTGGTACCAACTGAAACACAGGGTCACGGGAAGCCACTTTCTTTTATTACAGTACAAGAATAGATTCAATAGTACAATCATATACTTTTATTACAGTACAATTACAAATTCAATAGTATAATCATATCTTGTGATAGTGCTTTTATTATTTAAAAAAATTATTATATGATTATTAAAAATATTGATATTTGTGGGTATGAGACAAAACATTGCTTTTGTGTCAGATTATGAGTAGGAGGAGTGAAGTTGCAACTTCACAAAAAGTAGCAAAAAATGGAGGCGGTTGTGTTAGGTTTGTATACTGATGCATGGGAAAAGTTGTCCAAACTCAGCACCTACACATTACCTTTTGTGTAGGAAGATGATGGACATATGTGCTTAAGTTTAGCTTATAGTTGACATAGAAATTTATTTAACAATAATAAATTAAATGGCAGGTGAGGAAAATGTGGCCTATATATTTTACGGACGTCAACCCAGTCTTCAAAGAGTTATTCTCACCAAAAAGAAACTGCACCATAGCCATGGGAGGAGGATCCCAATCAGTAGACGTTGTTGGGGATGGAATGAAAATTGATGAAGTTGAAATTTGTTGTGATGATGGGTACATGACCATGAACACCCACAAAACTTCACACAAGACCATTTTGCACTGACTTTTGTATATTCACTTTTGTTCATGCATATTCAACATAAAGTAACGCTTTTGTTCTATTCCTTTTCCCCTAGGCATTGTTTCATTGAAGATCAAAATTGCACCCTAGATATGGAAGCAGGACATGATAAAATGGCAAGAGACAAGGATGTGTTCAAGAATGTTACAGTGGCTCTAGAAACTCTAACAACCATGGTTAATGATGCAGTGAACGTCCTTAAGGTGGGTGTTTAGCTATAGTGTTGCAAGGAAAATATCATTATGTTATGCTTAGACAGTCTGCTGAAACGTGTTTTTTTATTTTTGTTCAGGGCTACGGGGAGTGACTGGTTCACTTAGAAAACATGGTTGGGGAGGTTAAATCTGACTTGGGTAACAAGAGGAATGTCTGTCCTTGTGTTGGTAACACTGGAGCATTGCCTGAAACTGTCTATGGCTTAGATCCAGTCCAAGGGTCAGAGACTATCAAGTGCACTCCAACTAGCAAGAGCCCAAAGCCAAAAGGAAAGAGAAAAATAGTTGATAACGAGGATGATAACATGAATGTTAGGATTCTTCTTTTAGACATAGAAGGTGATGAAAATAACAAAATGGACAACATTCTGGGTAAAACGTGTCAACAGTTCAATGTGCATAATGTCGACAACATAAGTGAACCGATTACATTGTGACACCCTTCTACCCCAAATTCTTATGCAATCAATAAATCGAATTATAAGCAAAGTAGTGTCCCACAACGCGTAAAAATGTTCACATTTCTCTCGTTAAAACGTCCTTTATTTCTAAAATCAATGTAATAAAGTGAAAGATAAAATCCACAGTTTCAAATCAACTAAGCTTCAAAGTATTAAGAATCAATATCATAACGATCAATCTTGGCCATGTAAGGTATTTAAAACTGTTTACATAATCCTTTCTAAAAAGGGAAAAGAAATCATAAAAGTAAAACCCCAATAATAATCCCCGATGTCACAAGTATCAGAGCGACACTCCCTTCAATCAATATTCAACACCAGCCGGGTCATCATCTTCACCTGTAAAATTAACCACAGTGTAACGGTGAGGAAAAGAATACCAACTCATACATACACATAGGAGTTACCCTATCCTCACCCTCACATAATCATCATTCTCATCAAGTAATAACATACTCATATCATCTTACACCCTTTATTATCATATATATCATCGCATCTCAATCATATAATTCACACTTTGCAAATCATCAAAATACATTCTCTACACTCAACACATAACACTCATATCATCAAAATACTCATATCGTCATAATATAATTCATTTTCATCATTAAATGCAATACATGTTCATCATTCATGATACACACCAAACCTCATCAACCTCATCCCAAGGATCATGACTTGGAACTCCGCACAATGGGCGCACCTCATCAATCTCCCTAGTTATTACCGATGATGGCCCTACCGTTAATGCCCACTCTAGCCGATAGGTTGCACAACACCCTACTCTAGGCTCGTGCAAAGACATCTGCCCCGCAATGGTAGCCCTATCGTTAACGCCCTCTCTAGCCGATAGGTTGCACATCACCCCACTCTAGGCTTATGCAAGAATGTCCCCCATCATGGTCACTGCACCCCCCCCTCAAATGGGTCCGCACAGTTCACTTCCTGAGTTACACTTCGCCCCACTCTAGGCTTGTGCATCTCAGGTACAACATCTCATATGCTCACAGCATAATCATCATCATTTCACACTTCATATACTCAATGCATCTATGTCATCATTATCACATAACTCATATGTTCAACTCGACAATATATCATCGTCATCATAACACACATCATATGCTCCACACATTAATATATATAATCATCAATCATTAGGCTCATTACATCAACATGGCATCATCACACATCTCATACATCATCATCATATACTCAATACATCAATACATCACCGTTATCATCATACATCACAACAGTATAAACATCTACCATCAAAGGAGATATCCATATCATCCCACTCACATCACAGTCGATGTGTAACAATCATTCACATCACAAGGGTCACAAATCCACACTGGTAATCGATTACCAGCCTCCAGTAATCGATTACCTGCAAGCAAAGCCTCTGGTAATCGATTACAACATCTCTGTAATCGATTACCTACAAGTAAACACCCTGGTAATCGATTACAACATCTCTGTAATCGATTACTTGCAAACAGACACTCTGGTAATCGATTACAGCATCTCTGTAATCGATTACCTGCGAGCAAACAGCACTCCACGCTGCCAGAAAGCCTTGGTAATCGATTACAGACTTCTGTAATCGATTACCCGCGATGCAGATCACAGTTCTCGTGACTTTTACCCCTTTTAAACCCCTTCATTCAACCTCTAATCAATCATCTTTGTTAAGACATCATTCATATTCGTTTATATTAATCAAACTCAGCAAAAACATCAATCTTTACACCGATTTGCACAGTTATTCCATCAAACCCCAAATCATCAAACCCTTATTTACCCCCTTTCGCTATTTTCGCTATCCTCTTCAATTTCATTCGAGATTCATCAAGATTCATAGAATTAATCAACAATCAACAGGTTTTCATCATATCATACTCAATTTATATATATATCCATTTGAATTTAAAGTCTTAGATCACTACCCAAGCACCCCCACATGCACATACAAGCAGCACCATTTCCCCCACCATACCTTGAAGGTGAAGATCGAACAGCAAGAAGGGCTCTTTCTTGTGATTACTCTGCAGCAACTTCCTCTTGAGACGTCGTTTCTCCCCTCCTTAGCGTTTCGCTTTCTCACGATTTGAAAAATAAGGATTAGGGTGAACTAGTAACCCCTCCTTACTAAAATGCCTAATTGGGCTGGGCCCACTCTCAACCCCCTTATCCTCTTTTAAATTTGAAATAGCTTTATGAGTAAAACTACTAATAATATTAATACTATTATTTATTTATTTCTCTACTTTATTAATTTAATTTAATTTTACTTAATAAAATTTAAGATGTTACATACATGGGGTAACAAAATGTCTTATAGTATTTGTGGGATAGGTAAGAGTGTTGTTAACCAAGATTTCTCAAGAAATCTCGTGCTAACAATCCAACCCAGGTTGTTCCTAACACATCAGCAAAGACAAGAAAAAAATCATGAAAAAACATGTGGAGAGTGCACTGAGACATGCGTAGTTGAAAAAAGTACTCATGCTAATGCTCCCTAGGTGAGGACTACAAATTTGTGTATGATATAATTGTCATATTCCATGCCATATTGCCCTTATATGACGAGTGGTTTGTTTATTTTCGCAATAGGGTTTGAATAGAGCCTTCAGAAAGGCTGAGACATCAAAGATATAGTAAGAAACTTGTTCTCTACTCCAAGTAAACCCCTACAACCAAATGATGAGGTTGCATCCGCTGAAAATGTGTCATTGTCTATTGGTCATGCAAGTAAAGTTAAATGAAAAACAACTCCTCCTAATATTAAGAAGTCACGGGCCACTTCCACCAATCGACGGTGCAAAATGAAAATAGGGGTGGGTGAGGTGCTTGAGAAGGTTAATGGAAGATCTAGCCATGGTAACCTTTGTCCTCTATCTCACAAATTAATATTCCATTATCTCTATGAAGTTTTGGCTTCAATCACAAGAAGGGGATTGAATTGTGATTGAATAAATTTATCTGCAATTTCTTTTTATACTTTTTCTACTCAAGGGTTTGCCTTGGCTTAGTATAAAGAAATAAGATTTCAGAAGGTAGAGGTTAGCTTGTTTTAATTTCACAGAAGATATATATCTAGTTAGATTATATGCAGTAATAGAAAAGAGAGAGTAAAGAAGATGACACGTAGAAATTTATACTGGTTCACCTCTTCCAACCTGAGGCTACCTCCAGTCCCTACACCTGTAGGATTTTCTCACTCTTTCAAACAACTTACAATCTTCTTGGGTAACCTTACCACTAGTATTCTTTACCTGCCTCTTCAGGCTAACAACAACCTAACCAACTCAGTTTTGCAACTGAATATCTACTGCAGAACCTTCTACAGAAGATTCACTACCCAGAATTCTGCAAGTACCTTCTGCAGATTCTGTAACCCAACTGAGATCACCAAATCTCAGTAAACCTCACAGGAAAACCTTTCCCTTTCTGCTCAGAAGAAGGATATGCACCTGCACACCTTTCTTGAGACTTTTACAAACAATATAAGAAAGAATACAAATAAACAAGCCTCAAACTAATACAATACTTGCACAGCAGAAGCAAATTGATGAGCTAAGACCCTCTCCAAAGCTATTCAGACCAGAAAGCACTCTTATGATGGAGAGAGAAATTTTTCAGAAGATAGAAGCAATGAAATAGAAGAATTATATGTTTCTTCTAGAGTGAGGTGAGTTCCAAGTGTGGAGGAACTCTCCTTTTATAGAAGGCTGGAGCAAAGTAGCCGTTGGACATCCAGCTGGTCGTAGGAAATGTCACTTTCCCTGCTGCAGCAAGTGCAGGCTTTACAACTGTCAAGTTTGACCAGCTTCCATCTTCTGCAGAGTATCTTCTACAGGTTGTTTCTGGGCTGTTTCTCAAGGTGTTTCTTCTGCAGGCATGATGAAACTCTCTAGTATTGTATTTTCACTCATTCTTGTGTCACTTGGCCCATTGTAATTATGAGAAGATGAGAAGAAGGAGATTAACATGCATTTGGCCTTATTTGCATCTTCTGCAGCAATATGTTCCTTCTTCAGGGCTTTTGGAGATTCACTTCTCTTGTAGATCTTTTTAATATTCATCCTTTGCTTGATTGAGACTGTCTTTATGTTTATTACACAGCTGAGACCTTAGATAATAAACAATTCAATCTGTCCTTTGGTTTTTGACATGTTTTGATCCTTCTGCAGAATTAGTATTTTTCGGTTCTTCTTAGAAACAGCCATCTATCTTCTGATAATATCTCACAGGAAGTAATTTAAGCATATCTTGATGCTTGAAAACCAGTGATGAGCTTTTCTTTACTGTCTCAAAATGAATCTTCCTTCTAAAACAATTTTATCATGATTTCTTCTTTTAGAGAGCTGTCCTTATCTTCTGGAGGGTGGCAGTATTCTTCTCATTATTTCTTAGTATGAATAATGTCTCTTTTTCACAGATTTGTCATTCTTTGTCAAATCTGAGACTTATCTTTCTAAATGAGTGCCATACATTTCTTTCTTTTGCTGCTCAATTGAACCTTCTGCAAATGCTTTCCTGTATCTTCTGAACATTCACTTGAACAAATCATTAGTCCTTAAAGTTCAGAATTATTCCAAGTAAACCTAGATTGGTTGTCATTATTAAAACACGTTTCAAGGGATTCTTGGACCTTACAATCTCCCCCTTTTTTATGATGACAACCTATCTAGTTTTACATTATTATAATTCTGAAAATACTCCCCCTGAATGTATGCATGTAATTTTTGGGGAATGTGATTAATTCAACTGTTAATTGTATGGTTGTATGCATATTTGATTTAAAAATGTATTAACAGAATTGAGATGCACAATTTTCTTGATATATTTTACTGTTACTTATGTTATACATCTTTAATTTATCAGTCATAGAATACTCATAGCAGCAAGAGAGAGAACAATTCAATTGAGCATCAAAAGATACTTTCATTAATCACAAATGTAGACCTTTCTTTTTCTGGAGAAGGTCTTAAGCACTTCCTTCTTCTTCTTAGTCCTTGGAGCCCTTTCTTCTTCAGATGCTTCTTCTTCACTACTACTGCTGGAGAATAGCTCAGAAGGTGTGGGGTGTACCATCTTCATTTTCTTAATGTTCTTTCTATTAAAGAAGGTGCAACTGTCTTCACATTCCTCATCCTCAAGAGCCACATTGTACAGTCTAAAAATTTTGGTTAACAACATTCCATAAGGTAGGCTGACATAGGCTCTTTGTGGATTGGCTGAGTAAATCATGCTTCTAAGAAGCAGGTAGGATAAGGAAAGTGGTTTTCCAATCAGCAAATGGTACAGAACCAGTAAGTCTTGGTCTGTAACCTTCTCAAGAGTACCAGCTCTAGGAAGGATTGAGTAGCAGCACATTTTATGGAATAGCCTGCAAATAGGGATTAGCTTACTTGAGACAAGAGGTAGGTTGGGTTAGTTAAGAACTTTTCTGACTACTTCTTCTTTGGTTATGCCTGTAGAAGCATACCAGGTATCTTCATAGAGATGATTTTGACATGCAGGCAAAATTGAGAACTTCTTCAATAATGCTTGGGGTGAGGATGATAGTTGATCCTTTGACATCAGCAACAAGAGAGTTTCCATCACTCTTATAGTTGCTTGCAGAAGCATAGAAGGCTTTTATAATTCTGGGGTATACAGGTTCCTTAAAGACAAGGAAATCTCCCCATCGTTGCTTTTGGGGAAAGTAGTTAATATCCCATCCACCTCTTCTTATTTCCCTTAACATGAAGACTCTACCAGGGATAATACTCTTCCATTTCCATTTCTCAGACAATGCTTTGAGCATCTCAGAATCTTTAAATAGATCCAAATCACTTTCTTCTGGATCCTCAGAAGGATCACTTTCCTCTTTGCTTCCTCCTTCTGAAGCAATTTTCTCATCTTCTACACATGCCTGAGTGCTGGTTTTGTGAGTTGTAATGGGAGAAGAAGGTTTGGGTGGGGAGTCAATTCCAATGGGATACTTTGGATCATTTCCAATGGTATGGAAGGAGGCCTTATTCCTTTCAGACCTTCTTATTCTAACAATAGGGATATCAGAGGGAATATTTGGGGAGGAAGGAGCTGAGACATGTTTGGTTTTGGTGAAGGCTGGAGAAGGTGTTGGTATTGATTTAGCTGGTTCAGGAACAAGTTCTTCGGCTGATGTTGGTGCTGGTTCTTCAGTTGGTGGTTCATCTAAGGATGGAGCAGGTTGCTCTGCTTCAGTCGAAACTGGTTCTGCTATGGGGGGTTCTTTGGATAATGGTTCAACACGAATAGGTTCAGAATAAGGAACCATTTCCATTCCAGTGATTTCAAATTGTTCTTGATTTTCTTCATCTGAGAGAGGTGAGGAAGATGAAGGATTTTTGCAAGCTAATGACTTCATTCTCATTTGGATTTTAAAATAGAAAAACAGAGTATGTGAGAGTGAGAATGCTGCTTGTTCTGGAAATGCAGAGAAGGTTTGGATATGAAGAGAATGAGTTCCTTAGCTGAGATATAGTTCTTCTAACTAGTCGTTTGATAAGAGAGAGAACATGATAGTAGGAGAAAAGGAGAGAGAACAGCGCACATCTCTACATTTTGTTTATTCCAAACGGTCAAAAATTTAATTGCCTAATTAGAGTAACTAAGTTCCTTTTAGAATTGGAGAGACAAAAGAGCCCTTTTTCATCTATTACACTTAGAGAGCTAAGCACCCTGCAGCTCATGTAGTGTCACTTTCATAGTTGACCTAGGAGAGAGAGTTTGAGAGGTTTTGATAGTGACCTTTCCTCGTATACACTTTCAGGACTTAGGAAAGTTGTCATGCTAGGTTAGACATGATTCGGACTTTGGAGAAGAGCATTCTTCTTCTTGAAATAGAAGAAAGAAGTTCTACAGATTTGTGCAGAAGGAGCAATTTCTACCTAATACTGTTCCTTCTGCATAAGATATAAATATCTTCTGTGTTTATGGCAGAATTAAAAAATCAATTAAGTCAACCAATTTATTTATTTTAACATTCTGCACATATTTAATTTTTCTCTAATAAACACAAACCTATCTTCTACAAGGGGTTTAGTGAAAATGTCAACAACTTGAAGCTTGGTTTCAATGAATTTAAGTTCAATTTCATTTTTCTGAACATGATCCCTAATGAAATGATGCTTTATATCAATGTGTTTAGATCTAGAATGTTGAATAGGATTCTTGGACAAGTTTTATGGCACTTGTATTGTCACAGAATATAGGTATTTTTGGGTACCTTAAGCAATAATCCTCCATTTGATGCTTTATCCATAACATTTGAGAGCAGCAGCTTGCAGCAGACATATATTCTGCTTCTGCAGTAGATAAAGCTATGGTAGGTTGCTTTTTGCATGACCAAGAAACCAATGCTTCTCCAAGGAATTGACATCCACCACTTGTGCTTTTTCTATCTCTCCAGCATAATCAGCATCACAATATCCTATCAAGTGAAATTTTGTACCTTTCTTGTACCAAAGACCAAGATCAGTAGTTCCAACAAGATATCTGAGTATTCTTTTCACAGCAGCAACATGTGATTCTTTTGGAGAAGACTGAAATCTAGCACATAGTCCTACAGAAAATAGAATGTCTGGTCTACTAGCAGTTAAATATAATAGAGATCCTATCATTCCTCTATACTCCTTCTCAGATACAGATTTTCCATTTTCATCCAGATCTAGAACTATAGAAGGATGCATGGGAGTTCCCACGGATTTTGATCCTTCTATTCTGTATCTTCTGAGGAAGATCCTTAATATACTTCTCTTGGTAAATGAAAATTCCAGATTCTTCTTGCTTTATTTGTAATCCAAGAAAGTATTTAAGTTCTCCCATAAGGCTCATTTCAAATTCTCCTTTCATTAGATTAGAGAATCTTGACACATTTTTGTATTTGTTGATCCAAAAATGATGTCATCAATATAAATTTGCACAATTAGTAGATCCTTCTTAATAATTTTCTTAAACAAGGTTGTGTCAATCTTTCCTCTAGAAAATTCATTGTTAAGCAGGAAACTACTTAATCTCTCATACCAGGCTCTAGGAGCTTGCTTCAATCCATATAAAGCCTTTGTGAGTTTGAAAACATAGGTTGGATGTTTTGGATTTTCAAAACCAGGAGGTTGGTGCAAAAAACACCTCCTCACTTATGTAACCATTTAAAAAAGCACTTTTAACATCCATTTGATAAAGTTTAAAAATTTTGTGAGCAGCAAAAGCAAGTAAGATTCTAATAGCTTCTAGTCTAGCAACAAGTGCAAAAGTTTCATCAAAATCAATACCTTCCTGTTGATTGTATCCTTGAGCCACTAACCTTGCTTTATTTATGATCACTTTACCTTCTTCATCCATTTTGTTTCTGAAACCCATTTAGTGCCAATAATGGGGTGATCTTCTGGAGAAGGTACTAGTGTCCATACTTTGTTCTTCTCAAATTGATCCAATTCTTCTTTCATTGCATCTACCCAAGATTCATCTTCTAAAGCTTCACTTATATTTCTTGGTTCAATATGAGACAGGAGTGCAGAACTATTTCCATTGTTTCTAAGTTGTGATCTTGTTCTGACTCCTTCTGCAGTGCTTCCAATTATTTGTTCATGAGGATGATTGGTGATTAGCTTCCAACTCTTAGGAAGACTTTCTTCAGCTTTATCAGTATCTTCTGCAGAACCTTCTGCATGAGATCCCTGTTCTGTTGTATCTTCTGGAGAGCCTTTTCTGTCAGAAGATTGCTTCTGCAGTAGCTCACCTTCATCATCTGATTCTTTTGTATGTTTTTCTTGACAAGAGGGATTAGTATCATTGAAAACAACATGCATGCTTTCTTCTATAGTTTGATTCTTGATGTTATAAATTCTATAAGCTTTTGAAGTTGTAGAATATCCAAGAAAGATTCCTTTCTCAGATTTTGCATCAAACTTTTCAAGATTTTCTTTATTATTTAAAATGAAACAGTCACATCCAAATACATGAAAGTACCCAATATTGGGTTTTGATAAGTGTAAAATTAGCGTAATTTCATATAGTTTTTATTACATTTATCAAGGATTAAATAGTAATTTATGTCCCAAAATATCCCTTTTAGTTAATATTTATAATAATTGTATTTATTTGATACAAATTTGAATATGATGCTATTTTAAATAGAAAATTTGCTATTTTATGCAGAATTATAGCAGATTTGGGACAATAGTGGAAAAAGCATCAGAATGAAGGATATTGCAGATTCAGAAATTAAATAAATAAAAGAAAATTAGAGAATCCTGCAAAGAATCTTTTCAAATTCAAATACAAGCAGATAAATACAAAATAATTCGAATAAAGGGAAAACCACATAAGATCAGAAGAAGATCAAGAGGTTAGATCCACAAATCAAGGAAAACAGCAGCGGCCAGGTTTCATGTGCGCTAAGCGCACGTAGAGCGCGGACGGCCAGGCTTCATGTGCGCTAAGCACACATGACAGCGCGTGTCCTGATTAATGAAGCCGCGCGCTGTGACGTCATTTAGTGAAGGGGAAGCTCCTGATTGGTCAAGCTTCACAACAGTGACGTCAATTAATGAAAAGACAGCCTCTGATTGGATTAAACACTCACCAGTGACATCACAACCTGATCCCCTGAAGGTTTTCCAAGTCTATAAATAGAGCCCTTTGCATAGGTCACAAAACAGGTCCTCGGGACCCAAGACACTGATACAGAGGGAGAGTAGTATAGGATTGGGAAAGGTGACAGATTTCTCAGTAGTTTGTAATGGCTACCATGAGTAGCTAAGCTCTCTAGTAGGATTGATGTAGTAGATTCGATCCCCTTGTGTATAAGAATTCTCTTTTCTATTTTATTTATGATTCTATGCTTGTATTATCTTTGTTTATTTTATTCCGAAACCAACCAACCTTTTTCACGAAAACGTTTTAATTGAAAATACAATTACTATAACTCTACAAGTTAAAACGCTCCCTGTGGATACGATACTCTACTTACTCTAAAAACTACTGGACTACTGGTAAACTTGCCAGGAAACCCATCAAGTTTTTGGCGCCGTGCCGGGGAGCGGGTCTGTGTATCAATTTGTAAGGTTTTAGAAAATTGAATTTTCAATTGTTCCAAAACTTTTTCAAAAAAAATAAAAAAAATATTTTTCTTTTCCTTTAAATTTTTTTTAGTTCTTCGTATTTTAGTTCTTTTATTTTCTTTTTTAATTTCTTTTTGTATTTCTTTCTTAAAAAATATTAAATTTTAAATTTTAATTTTCTTTTATTTTTTCATTTTTATTTTCGAAAAAAAAATGTTATTCCTCTGTTATCTTACCCTATTTCTAGCTTCTCTGTTTATGCTTTTAAGAAGCCAGGTGTTTCCAAAGCAATTAATTTTTTATCCAGAAATCAAGAGGACAACCCGGAAGAAAAGAAGCCAAAGAAGAAGAAGGAGGATAATAACAGACGAACCTCAAGATATGGAAGGAACACAAGCCAGAAGAACTTTGGGGGATTATATCATGCCCTAAGGGGATATTCATCATCCAGGACATGTTCACCCAATTTATACAAAAGCTGTGGAAATAGAAGGAGCACATCTTCAACTTGTTAAGGCTCAACAGTTCGCAGGATTGCACACGAGGATCCAAATAATCATCTTTTACATTCCTGGAACTAGTTGAAACTATGGGTTTTGAAGAGAAGGACAAATAAGCTGCATGCTTACGTTATTTTCCTTTTCTCTTGCAGGAAAATCCAAGGATCGGTTAATGTCACACCCCAGCCGAAGTCTGAACAATTGGAACGTGGGTAGCAGAAAAATTTACAGGAAGATTTTGTTGCAAGCCATGTTGCATTCAAACTAAGGCACACACTTCTTCATTCAAGCAAGAATCAAAAGATTTCTCTCATGCACCGATTCAAGATGATGTTTCACCCCATAAGCAGATCTTTGAAGATGGACTCAGGAGGTTGGAGCAGTCATCAGAAGCACTCAATAAGAAGATAGCCAAACCTTCACAGCCACCTCAAACAGTTCACGCTTATCCTATCCAGTCATCACAATTAATTTGTGACTTTTGCGGAGGTAATCATCTCAACGATGAATGCTCTTTTCCAGACATTCAAGAAGAAGAAGCACAAGAAGAGGAAGCTGAAGAAAGAGAATCAGAAGAAGTTGACAAAGAGGAGGAAGAAGAAGAATGTGAAGCAGAAAAAGAAGAGTTCACACATTCAGACAAAGACTATTTTCAGCTATATTGTGAAAGAGAAGGACTATCAGTTGACCTCGTGCTAGAAGAAATACAAAATATATATTGGAAGTTTTCAGCAATGCACCACTCAACTCTGAAGAGCAGTGCAATGATATCAACGATAATCTGGCTGAAAGAAAAGGAAGAAAAAGAAGGTTCAGTTTTTTGCAGTAGAAGAAGAAAAGAAGAAGGAGAGAATGAAACACAAAAGATGTTGCTTGAAGAAGAATCTGACTGTGAAAGGGAAAAAGAGAAAGGTGAACCTGAATAGAGGAAAAAGGTGAACAGAGGGATGATGAATCAAAGCCCGAGGAAGGAAGGGAGATATATCAAGACCAAAGACCGTGCCTTATCCAACCAGTCCTGCAAAGGAAGATCAAGAAAGGTATGGTACAAGTAATAATCCTTCCAGACCTCCCAAAAGAAAGGCATGCAAGCACACTGACCAGAACAGGCAAGAGAAGGAAAGTCATGCTAGAATCAAACTCAGAGCCTAGAGCCAGATTGAAGATCAAGTGGTCAGGAGTGTTTCATATCAAGGACCCCTGCAAGGCAAAGAATTTGAGAGCAACCAATGGTGAATCATCAAGGCTTCAAGAGAAAAGACTCATGCACCTGAGAGCAAGAAAATAAAGAAAGAAGAGTCAAGCCAAGGGAGTCAGAGGCATGGTCTAATTCCAAAAAGAAGCCCAAATGCTTAAAGACATTTCACACTACAGGTTGCTCCAAGGCAATGTTATGGGGGATGCTTATGTGCCAAAGAAAGGAAGGTGCAGCTCACAAGCTACCAAAAGATTTCAGTATCAGCCACCCTAACAGAGCAGGCGTCGAGCTATAAGACGTTAAACAAGCGCTTCCTGGAGGCAACCCAGAGATTTTTAAGTTTTTAGTTTGTTTTTCTTTTGTTTTTGTTTAGTAATTAGGATCTTTCATTTTTTTTAGGGATTTAGGAAATTTTCAAAATTAATTGGAATAGTTTGTGGAAAAGAAAATATTTTTTTTAAAAAAAAAACAATAGGGAGTAGCAGAAAACGTGACTGAAAATTGCAAATTCTCATTCTGCTTTCTGCGCTTCAATTGCGCTAAGTGCAGGAGAAGCGCACAATTGCAATTTTAGTCACTGTTTTCTGCGCTTCACCTGTGCCAAGCGCAGGGTGAAGCGTAACAGTACAAAATTTTAAAAATCTTCTATTTTCTCATGTACTGTTTCTCTACTTCCTAAGCTTTCTTTTCACTTTTTCACTAACAAACTTCAATCAATTTGAAACTTTCATATTTCATGCATATTTTTTATTTATTTATTTTTACCAATTGCAATCTTCATCTATTCTGTTTTCATGATTTGCACTTTAGGATAGCAACTTTAAGATTATGAATATTATTGATTTATATGCTATCTTAAATGTGTTTTTGGCTGTGTGGAACATGAAGAACAATTTGCTTGATTAGAATACTCTTTGTTTTGCGAGTTATTAAATTTGAAAGTGTATGCTCTATTTCCTTCAAAATTTTAAAACTTTCACTTTCCATGAATAATTGAATACTTGCAAAACAAATGAGTATATTCTATTTTTAGGAAGGCATTACCAAGTGCAGTAAAATTTTTTGTTGAGAGTAATTTTTTTATGCATGCAATTGGTTAATGATAGGCTTCCGTGTTCTTCATGAATTGATGTTTGCAATAAGGTATCATTGAAATTAATTTGTTTTTAGCAACTAATTGTTGTTATTTACCTTTTCAGATACCAGGACTAAATTGCTAGTCTTTCCCGTGGCTTTAGCTCACGAGGAGAAGACATGAAGAAAAGGATCATAGAATATGATCCCATGAATTCAAGAGTACACAAGCTGCTGCAAGACCATAACCAGGCACGTTGTTTGAAGAGTTCCGAATATTCTAGCAGTGGCTAGGGACAGGCCTATTCTTCCAGGAGGGAGGTGATGAAGCAGCAGCAGCTGGAGAATATGATAATGATCCACAGAATACAGAGGATGAGATTGACATTGGTGTTTTCTTTCTTTTCGTTCTTTTATTTTCTATTTTCTTTTATTTTATAGGATTAATTATTTTTTTTTCATTTTTGTTTTTAGGATTTTTAAAATTTTAGGACCTAGGAATTAGGAAAATAAGGAAAATTTTTTCAAAATTCTGAAATTAGGCAGTTTAACTAACCAGATTAGGAAGAAAAAAGGTCGTGTGATTAATCCCATAATCAATTAGATTAGGATACTTCACATGAGAATCAATCAAGGTAGTTAATTACAAACCAATAAATATTTTATCAAGGAATTTAGCCAAGTAACCGGTGAGTTGAGAGCCCAAACACTAAATTGAGAGTTTTTTCACCGCTGTCTGTCAATTTTTATTGATTGAGTTTTTGAATCTTTTGCTGTTTTGGAAAATATGAAAATGACAAATGCAAATTTTTGTTTTTCAATATATTTGCTCAGAGCCAAAAAGCCAACCTTGATACAATTTTTCCAATTTTTGACAACCCATTTTGAGCCTTAATTAATTATTCTTGTTCACCCAAGCCAATATATATATATATATATATATATCATGTCCCTCACACATTTGGGATAGAGAGCAAGTGGCAATTAGAAAAAATAATGGGAAGAAAAGGTTTGCAATTCCAAGGAGCAGGTACAGAAAAACAAAAGAAAAAGAAGATCACTCCCCTAAAATCAAAAAGAAAAAGTGAATAAATTGAATAAGTTGGGGGGAGTGCATCTTCAAACAAGGAAAGAGGCTTTGCAAAGAAAAGAAATAAATCAGGGAAAAAATGGTAGGAATAGAGGAGCGGAAATCAAAAGCAACATCCAAGATGCTCTCTATTCTAGATGTTTATTGTTTATCCAGAAAACCATAATTTCTTGATAACCCAGCCTCCATTACAACCTGAAAAGACCTTTTATATCCATATCAACCATGAATAAGCTTTGGAATTAGAAACGACTATCAATTTAGTTGTTCAGTTGTGGTGAAAATATTGAGGGGAAACAGTACCCTGAGCATGAGTGAAATTCCTTGGTATTTGTTTATTGCCTTTAATTACTACTCCTGAGAAAATTCAAATTGATGTTTGTGTTTGATTTGGTTGAGCTATGGTAATATCACTGATCTCAAATTTTCCTAAAAATGAAAAGTGACTTCTGCCTAATAAAGAGATAACAAAATTTTTTTCTTGTAGTTGTTTTTTGAAATTTATCAAGGGTGTTTTGAATTTTGACTGCATGGTGTCTTGCTTGAGGACAAGCAAGAATTAAGTGGGGGCTATTTGATAAGTGTAAAATTAGCGTTAATTTCATATAGATTTTATTACACTTATCAAGGATTAAATAGTTAATTTATTGCCCCAAAATATCCCTTTTTGTTAATATTTATAATAATTGTATTTATTTGATACAAATTTGAATATGATGCTATTTTAAATAGAAATTTGCTATTTTATGTAGATTTATAGCAGATTTGGGACAAGAGTGGAAAAAAGCATCAGAATGGGGATATTGCAGATTCAGAAATTAATAAATAAAAGAAAATCAGATAATCCTGCAAAGAATCTTTTCAAATTCAAATACAGAGCAGATAAATACAAAATAATTCGGATGAAAGGGAAAAACCAGAATAAGATCAGAAGGAGATCAAGCGGTTAGATCCACAAATCAAGGAAAACAGCAGCGGCCAGGCTTCATGTGCGCTAAGCGCACGTAGAAGCGCGGACGACCAGGCTTCATGTGCGCTAAGCGCACGTAGAGCGCAGACGGCCAGGCTTCATGTGCGCTAAGCGCACATGAAGCGCGGTCCTGATTAATGAAGCCGCGCGCTGTGACGTCATTTAGTGAAGGGGAGGAAGCTCCTGATGGTCAAGCTTCACGACAGTGACGTCAATTAATGAAAAGACAGCCTCTGATTGGATTAAACACTCACCAATGACATTCACAACATGATCCCCTTAAGGTTTTCCAGTCTATAATAGAGCCCTTTGCATAGGTCACAAAACAGGTCCTCGGGACCCAGACACTGATACAGAGGGAGAGTAGTATATAGGATTGGGAAAGGTGACAAATTTCTCAGTGGTTTGTAATGGCTACCATGAGTAGCTAAGCTCTCTAGTAGGATTTGATGTAGTAGATTCGATCCCCTTGTGTATAAGAATTCTCTTTCTATTTTATTTATGATTCTATGCTTGTAATTTATCGGTATCTTTATGCTGTGTGTAATGCTCATTCAACTCCGCGTGTGCGCCGGGATGGAGGCTAGTGCTCTGGATACAAAAAGTGGAACTCCGCTAGTATCAGAGTAGGTGAGCATGGAGCTGTTCATGAAGCTTATTCCTCGGATTGCTAAAGGTACTTGGTTTAGCCATATCGTAGCATAAGGATTGTATTCTAACGATCGGAGGTTCAGTGAGTGACACACCCCTCCGTAGGTGCCTTATGTGAAAGTATGGCTAAGTCGATAGCGCTGATTGCAAAATACGGGGAATGTTCGGGGTCGCCAAATGCCACTTTGAATGCCTGTAGAGAATAGCTTTTGGCGTTAATTATGATGTTATGGGGGAATTTGCGGGTACGATACTTACCAGGCATGCCTTATAATTATTGTAATTAAACAATGCTAAGGTGATTACAAGTACGATCATAAATAAGGGAAAAGGAGTTCGAATACACAAGGGGGGAGATAAAACGAAATCAAGTCCTAGTCCCTAAATACTTATTCTCTCGTATTATCTTTGTTTATTTTATTCCGAAACCAACCAACTTTTTTTCACGAAAACGTTTTAATTGAAAATACAATTACTATAACTCTACAAGTTAAAACCGCTCCCTGTGGATACGATACTCTACTTACTCTAAAACTACTGGACTACTGGTAAACTTGCCAGGAAACCCATCAGGTTTTCTTCCCTTCCATATTTCATATGGAGTTTTGTTCAAGATGCTTCTAATGGAAACCCTGTTAAGTATATAGCAAGCAGTTGACACAGCTTCAGCCCAAAAGTATTTTTGAATGCCACTATCACTTAACATGGTTCTAGCCATTTCTTGGAGGGTTCTGTTGTTCCTTTCTACAACTCCATTCTGTTGTGGAGTTCTAGACAGGAGAAATGTGTGAAATTCCATTTTCATCAAAGAAGTTTTTAAAAGAATGATTTTCAAATTCTCCTCCATGATCACTTCTTACAGAAGCTATTAAATGGCTACTTCGGTTTGTATCTTCTTTGAGAAGATTTTGAAAGCCTCAAAGGATTCATCCTTAGATGTAAGAAACAAAACCCAAGTGAATCTAGAGTAGTCATCTACAATTACAAGTCCATATTTCTTTCCTCCTAGACTTGGGGTTTTAGAAGGTCCCAAACAAATCTATATGCAGCAATTCCAATATTCTTTTATAGTAATGATATTTTTAGGATGAAAACTTGATTTTGTATGTTTTCCTTTTACACATGCATCAACATATTCTATCCTTTTCAAATTTTGATTTTTGGCAATCCTCTAACTAGGTCTAGCTTAGATAATTTGGAAATGCTTTTCATATTTAGATGCCCTACTTCCTATGCCATGTCCATTTATCATTTTCAAAAGAGGCAAGACATGTATGATCAGATAGTTCCTCTAGGGCATATGCTGTATAAGGTTTTGCTTCTAAGACCAGAAAATAGGACCTTCTTTGTAGATGCTTCTCTAATTTCACAAAAATGTTGGTTTTGAAACATAACTTCATAGCCACTGTCACTAGATTGACTTATGCTAAGAAGATTATGTTTTTAACCCTTTTACATAATATACATTATTAATTTGGGTAGAATTTTTCATACCTATCTTTCCAATACCTTGATGTGAGCCTTGTTGTGTCTCCAAGGTAACTGTTCCACCTTCCATTTTGTGGAGAAGTACTGAATTTGCTTTTGTCTCCAGTCATATGTCTTGAGCAGCCACTGTCCAAGAACCATAGCTCTTTCTTTTTGAGGGATCCTCCTTTTTCCTACATTAGAATAGAGCAAAGATTAGGTACCCAAATGCTTTTGGGTCCTGAAGGGTTAGATACCTTTCTTCTCCAGCTCCCTTTCTTTTGTAACAATTTTGATCAATAGTCCAATTTTGTTACAACCAAGAACAATTAGGAGGTTGCCTTTTAGCAGGAATGAAAACAGTTTTCTTTTATTTTGATGTTCCTGCTACATGAAATCCAATCCACTTTTATTTCAGTTGTTTCTCTACCACTTCCTATTAATTATTTAGATTAGTGTACTACTAACAAAATTTACTTAAATCTATTGTAGTTCATCAATCCTTTTCTGCAGAAGATAGTTCTCCTTCTGCAATTACTATAGAATTTGTATCTTCTGCCAGAGTTCTCCTTTATCATCCTAACTTGTTCTGATAACTTAATGTGTGATTGTTGAAGATATTGATTGGTTTTACTTAGTCTATCATTATCTTCTTTTAACTTTTCATTTTCCTCCTTTAGTTTTAACTAGTTGTTCTTTTAGAAGTGCACATTTTTGTGCAAGTGTGTGAGAATCTGATAATAGATTCTCAAATGCATCTTCTAATTCTTTGTATGCAATAGGAGTATAAGTAATTACCTCATTTCTCTTCTCACTACTTCAAGCCATGAGGCATAAGTTTGCTTCTTCTTCTCCAGAATCTTCTTCTTCTGAAGAACTGTCTGAGTCATCCCAAGTTGCCATCATAGCCTTCTTTCTCTGGAAAGTCTTTGAATCTTTCTTCAACTGTGGACATTCTGATTTGAAATGTCCTGGCTTGTTGCATTCATAACAGATGACTTGTGCCTTTGAGTTTTCAGCTTTCTGTCCTTCCTTCTTGAAGTTGAAACTTCTCTTTCCTTTGCCTTTTCCTCCTTATCAGCTTCTGGATTTTTCTTGAGATGAAGGCAAGTTCATCATCCTTTTCTGATGATGTTTCATCTTCTTCAGAATCATTAATTTCAGTAGGAGTCAAGTGTTTCTTCTGGAAGTGCTTGCTTTTAAAGCAATGGACTTTCCTTTTTTGGGAGTTCATCCATGAGTTCTTGCTCATGAACTTTCAGTGAGCCAAGCAGTTCATCTAGCTTTAGAACAGTAAGATCTTTAGGTTCTTGGATTGCTGTTACTTAGGTCTCCATATCTTTGGAAGACTTCTAAGGATTTTCCTTACTTGCTCTTGGTTTGAGTAGCCTTTTCCAAGAGACTTTAAGTCATTAATAATGACAGTGAATCTACTGAACATTTCATCAATAGATTCATGTTCAACCATGCTGAACATTTCATGTTGATGAATCAATATATTGATCTTTCATTCTTTAACCTGGTCTGTTCCTTCATGGGCTATTTTAAGTGTATCCCATATTTCTTTGGCTGTTGAACAACCAACAACTTTGTCATATTCTCCCCTGCTAGTGCAAAGAGAAGGAAGAAGTTGGCTTTGGAGTTTAGAAGATACTTCTGCTTATCTTCTAAGGTCCAATCTTCTCTGGCTTTTGGTTGAGGATCTTCTTGCTGCACTTCTGATTCTCCTTCTTTGGGCTGAGCAAGAATTCTGGTTCTTCTTGTTACTGGAATGAAGTTCCCTTTTCTACAATATCCCAAAGGTCAATGCCTTGGGATTCTAGGAACAATTTCATTCTGTCCTTGCAATAGTAGTAATCTTTTCCATCAAATGTTGGTGGTCTACTTGTGGATGATCCTTCTGGTATGAACATTGCAGCTCCATGATTATCCATTTCCCTTGATCTTTTCCTCTCTTACGGTTAAGTAAGTTCAACCCTAGAGGCAAGCTCTGGTACCAATTGAAGTTTTGGCTTCAATCACAAGAAGGGGGGTTGAATTGTGATTGAATAAATTTATCTGCAATTTCTTTTTATACTTTTTCTGCTCAAGGGTTTGCCTTGGCTTAGTATAAAGATAAGCTTTCAGAAGGTAGAGGTTAGCTTGTTTTAATTTCACAGAAGATATATATCTAGTTAGATTATATGCAATAATAGAAAAGAGAGAGTAAAGAAGATGACACACAGAAATTTATACTGGTTCACCTCTTCCAACCTGAGGCTACCTCCAGTCCCTACAACTGTAGGAGTTTCTCACTCTTTCAAACAACTTACATCTTCTTGGGTAACCTTACCACTAGTATTCTTTACCTGCCTCTTCAGGCTAACAACAACCTAACCAACTCAGTTTTGCAACTGAATATCTACTGCAGAACCTTCTGCAGAAGATTCACTACCCAGAATTCTGCAAGTACCTTCTGCAGATTCTGTAACCCAACTGAGATCACAAAATCTCAGTAAACCTCACAGGAAAACCTTTCCCTTTCTGCTCAGAAGAAGGATATGCACCTGCACACCTCTCTTGAGACTTTTACAAACAATATAAGAAAGAATACAAAGAAACAAGGCTCAAACTAATACAATACTTGCACAACAGAAGCAAATTGATGAGCCAAGACCCTCCCAAAGCTATTCAGACCAGAAAGCACTCTTATGATGGAGAGAGAAATTTTCCAGAAGACAGAAGCAATGAAACAACAGAATTATATGTTTCTTCCGGAGTGAGGTGAGTTCCAAGTGTGAAGGAACTCTCCTATTATAGAAGGCTGGAGTAAAGTAGCCGTTGGACATCTAGCTGGCCTTAGGAAATGTCACTTTCCCTGCTGCAGCAAGTGCAGGCTTTACAACTGTCAAGTTTGACCAGCTTCCATCTTCTGCAGATATCTTCTGCAGGTTGTTTTTGGGCTGTTTCTCAAGGTGTTTCTTCTGCAGACATGATGAAACTCTCTAGTATTGTATTTTCCCTCATTCTTGTGTCACTTGGCCCACTGTAATTATGAGAAGATGAGAAAAGGAGATTAACATGCATTTGGCCTTGTTTGCATCTTCTGCAGCAATATGTTCCTTCTTCAGGGCTTCTAGAGATTCACTTCTCTTGCAGATCTTTTTAATATTCATCCTTTGCTTGATTGAGACTGTCTTTATGTTTATTACACAGCTGAGACCTTAGATAATAAAGAATTCAATCTGTCCTTTGATTTTTGACATGTTTTGATCCTTCTGCAGAATTAGTATTTTTAGGTTCTTCTTAGAAACAACCATCCATCTTCTGATAATATCTCACAGGAAGTAATTTAAGCATATCTTGATGCTTGAAAGCCAGTGATGAGCTTTTCTTTTACTGTCTCAAAATGAATCTTCCTTCAAAAACAATTTTATCATGATTTCTTCTTTTAGAGAGCTGTCCTTATCTTCTGGAGGGTGGGTATTCTTCTCATTATTTCTTAGTATGCATAATGTCTCTTTTTCACAGATTTGTCATTCTTTGTCAAATCTAAGACTTATCTTTCTAAATGAGTGGCAAACATTTCTTTCTTTTGCTGCTCAATTGAACCTTCTGCAGATGCTTTCCTGTATCTTCTGAACATTCACTTGAACAAAATCATTAGTCCTTAAAGTTCAGAATTATTCCAAGTAAACCTAGATTGGTTGTCATTATTAAACACTTTTCAAGGGATTCTTGGACCTTACACTCTAACCTTAGCATTAATAACGTTGCAAGGAATGAAATCCACCTTCAAACCAAGACTGAAGATGATTTGCTTTACCATGAAGTGCAATTAAGTCTCTACATCTTTAGCCATGGCTTGGATCCTGAGTAAAAACTTTTCCTTAAATAAACCTTTGAATATTAAAAATCAAATTATAATTGCCAAATTGATATTTGTTCTTTCATTTAGGGAACCTTTAATTCGAATGAGTGATATCACTGTTACAAGAGCTGGGCTAGAATGCCTTTCTCCTCTATAGCTCATGTGTTAGGGATCAGGTTAAAATTATATTTATAATGAAATTAACCTTACTTTACTTGGCTTTAACAAACCCATTAGAAAGGAAAACTTTAATGCAACTGTTTGATGTCCATATTTGTATGCATTGTTTGGTAGATTGTAATACTAGTTGCTATGACCACTACTTGGACACAACGTCATGCACCAATACAAAATGTTTGGGCACTGCCTCCAAATTTTGCGGTTCTGCTCTCAACCCTTCAACCAACGTATGTATTTTAATTATTTTTTATTTGAATATTTGTAGTCTTGGTGTTGTTCTTTTCTTTATGGCTATTTTACACATGATAGGATGACATTTACAACGGACAAACATTAGAGTAAATTATTACAACTTATGCAAGTACATGGATGACACCATTCCCTAATCTCAAATATGTTAGTACCATTTGATTCATATAATTGATGAAGATGTGTTGTTTCCCTAACATGACTTGTTTTATTAATTTTTCGTCACTTGCCACTTCACAGATATATGTTCCAATAAAAAATGAACATGGGCATTGGTTTCTTATGATAATGTCAATTGAAGAAAAAGTGTCATACCTATTGGAATCTTACTTAAGATTGGCAGACCTTGAACCCCGTTCGAGAATGCTTAAAACTCTAGTCTCATTTCAATATTTTTTTTACATCCATCTATCATAATTTTGTCATAAAAGCCACTAACTTTTTTCGTTTACGAACAGGGTGAGGTTATATCTCAAATGTTGTCAACAGATCGCTTTCCCAAAGGCTATCTAAAGGGTGTAATTAAGTTTGGTGAATGGGAAGTTAAGGAACCTAGGGGGATACCTAATATTGGGCGCAGGTTAATGCTCTATAGATTTGTTCTAAGCAACTCTCTGGCCTAAATAGAATATTTCACTAATTGTTTCATTTCCATGTGTATCTAGTGAAAAATCTATTCTTTGGATCCTACACTGGATGCTTATGGAAGCAGGATTTCAACCTAACCTACATGGTGTGGTAAGGATATACTCAAGCAAAAAACACGCATTTACTCAACTTGATGCACATATGTATTATTTAATATTTGGTCCACCTTTGCAGCTTGAAGAAGATAATGTTAGGATGGAAATTGTAGTTGGATTAGTTGCTAGTCCGCAAAATGAACTACTAAATGGTGTGACCAACAAGGTAGCGTGCTATTGGACGACATTCGAGTAGAATTTGCAGAAGACGATTGTACCACAAGTGTTACGTTTTATTTTATTTGTAATCATGAACTAAGCATCACACATTGATGCACTTATCTTATGTTATGTATTTCAGTATTTGTAGTTTTAGGTTTAGGCCTTTGTTTTGGTTGGTTGATCACTGTAGTAAACTTGGTTTGAGCGTTTCACATATTAGGCCCATCTTTTTTGGTTGGCTAGTAAGTTTCAATGCCACTATGGGCCAACTTTGCATTAACTATTACGTTCCTTTTCTTATTGGATTGCTAAAGCCTTCACATTTCCATGCTTTAATACATTATGCGTCTCCTTTTATTTGTTTATTTTTGTTACAAGCATGTGTTTTAAAGGTCATCACCCTTCTTAATTTGTTGAATCCAAAAATCCTTCACAAATTTTATTTTAGTCAATGTGCATGTAACATACTAATCCAGAGGAAATATCAATTATAACCCAAAAAAAAAGTTGGACGTCATCTTGTATTTTTTGGTCACATTAGAGGCCCAACCACTTACATCAAACCACTCTCTTTTTGTAATCAAATTAGGCCCGTAAAAAGCAACCCATAATCATTGTAAATGATCAAAACATTTAAATTAGCCACCAATAGATTGGCGCAATTTTACAATTTTTGGGCCCATAGACCAATACACAATCGGACCATATCAAGACAAAAAAAATAGCAGACTTGTTTTTGGGTTAGAAAAAAACCAGCAGTCTTGAACCATTTACAAAAAACAAGGAGCCCAAATCTAACTGCCAATTTGCGGCCCAATCATCATTCACAATTATGTTTGATTTTCCAAAGTAATGCAGCCCATTTTCGTCCAAACCAAGTAATTGGCCCAACCATACACAATCCAAGCCAAGCCTATAGTAGACCAATACACAAATGGACCATATCAAGAAAAAACAAAACAAAATCCACAAGTAACACCATCAGGAGACATAATGTTGCTGCACAACATATAATGCTTTAAAACATTTTCAGAACTTACTAATTCTAGATAATAATCCTGATTGTTTCCACTAAATCATGTCACACCTTATGAAGACAAACACATTAAATATAATAGTCCTAACTTCTACATGTAAATTTCATTATAAAACAGACCAATACAGTCACAAAAAAAAGCTTCACCAGAATAAAAATATATAAGTACAATATAACAGTGCAACCTCACAACATTCCTGAGTTCCAGAGTAGACAAAAAAATAATTCAAACAACCTAACATACGCAGTCACAAACCATGTAGATTTGTTCCAAGCCATTGAACATCCAACACTCAACCGTTTACTGCATGTCATCCATCTACAACATATATGACTGAATATTGATTTAAAATCAAGACTAATGTGGTCTAAGTTTCATTCTATGCACAATAAAACCAAGGCAAACAAATCCTTATACTAATACAATCCTTTAAATGAAAAATATACCATGTTAGACGCATGCCCACCCACACCTTCATTTCTAAACAGAATTTTGTGCATTTGTGCCACCTTCTTCTTGTTTGTTCCTACACATACAGGTTTGCTTATAGTGTCCGTGCAGACCACATGCACTACAACGTAGCTTGCGCTTCATTAATCCATGGCCTCCTGAGGTATTGCCTCCACGACCCTTACATATAACAACAACAAGATTTCTTATCAATATGTCATTATTACCCTCTTCATGTACATTCCCATTATGCACCAATGCATGTCGCCTCTCGCGCTTCTCAGATCAGCATTAAAGATTTCCATCACTTCTGAAAAATCTTCACTCATCTTTGATCCAATCTTGCAAAGGATTTTACTACCTTCTTGGAGTGCATCATATCGCAACACCTACAGCGGATCCCAGCCTATAGATTGAAGTAAAATCACAGAGTCACAAGAAGGGGGGTTGAATTGTGACCCTTGAAAACTTTTGGTCCAACCTGCAAGTACTTTGAACAACTTACTGATCTTTGCTCAAGGAATGTCTTGGCTATCAGAGGTTCCTTATAGAAGATAGTGGTTAGTGTATAATGTCACCTAAGTAGATTAAAACTATCTTCTTAAAGGCCAGCCAAATCATAAGGACTGATCTCATTAAAATTTATTCTTCCATATAATGTTTTTAATGTAGTTACAACTTAGAATAAGGTTCAGAAGAATAATATAATGTTTATGCAGTTATGCAGAAGCAAAACAATGAAGCTGTCACTTTGAACCAATCTTCTGAAGAGTCAAATGATTTTGTATTTTAATAAAACTTTCCAGAATAGTTATTTAACCAATAACTAATAATAGTATGTGAGAAAAACTGTTCAGAAGCATAGTATAAGTTTCTGCAGTTATGCAGAAGCAAAACATTGAATCTGTCACTTTAAAACATATCTTCTGAAGGGTCAAATGAACTTGAAACTTTAATGAAACTTTCCAGATCATATATTTAAGTAGTAATCAATTAGAATATCAAGTTAGATTGATTTAAAATCATGTTTATAAAGATCTGGTAGTTTGGACCCCAAGTTCAATGTTGAACAATGGACAGATTTCAAGAATTGTGCTTCTGAAGCACCTAACAGTTTCATAATTTAATGAAACTTTCCAGATCAGTATTTTAACTGATATGGATGTAATTTATGTGAAAATATTAGTTCAAAAATAGGTTTATCAAAATTTAGTAGTTTGAACCTCAAGTTCCAATGTGAACAATGAACATCTTTTAAGAAATGTGCTTCTGGAGCACCAAACAGTTTCATAATGTAATGAAAACTTTCCAGATCAGTATTTTAACTGATATGATGTGTTTTATATGAAAATATCAGTTAAAAAACAAGTTTATCAAAATATGGTTGTAGCTTGCTAAATATTCAAAGTATGAACAATAACTAACCAAGCAATAGATGTATGTGCAGAAAATTAAAGAGAGTAAGGGTAAGAGATATTGCACACATTATTTTTATACTGGTTCACCTCTCAACCTTGAGGCTATGTCCAGTCCCTACTCCCTGTAGGATTTTCCACTATATCAACCTTGATACAATGACTTCTTGGGTGCTCTTCACCACTAGTATTCTTTTTCCACAGCCTCTTCAGGCTTTCTACATAATCAACAAACTCACGGAAATAGACCATGACTTACTGCAAAAGCACAGGTCCAGAAATCTGCAGAACTTTCCTTCTGCAGAAGCACGGGTCCAGAAATCTGTAGAACTTCCTTCTGCAGAAGCACAGGTCCAGAAATCTGCAGAACTTCCTTCTGCAGACTCCAAACACACACAGGCTCACACCAGAGCTTTACAACCTCTCCAATAACTTTACCTAATGTGCCACAAGAGATTTATAACAGACCAATCTCTCTGACCTTACAGAAGCACAGAAACAGCAAGGTAAAGTGCAAAAAGCTCACTACATTACAATCAGAGTAGTAGTAGAATATCCTAGTGAGCAAAACTCCCCCTCAACAACTTGCATAAGCAGATTAGAAAGAATTTGAGGAGAGAGAAAAGGTTCCAGAAGCTAGCAGTTGAAAGCTCAGAGATTATTTTATGCTTCTGGAGTGAGAGGTGTGGTCTCAATGTGAAGAGAGCACCTCCTTTTATAGGTGAGGAGCCTTGTAGCCGTTGGAATGCAGTCAAAATGATCCAGCTGTGATGCTTTGACAAGTCCCTTTCAGGTACAAGCTGCAAAAGCTGACTGGTACAGATGTCTTGTTGACTGGTCTTCATGCTTCTTGCAGAACTTGCTTCTGCAGACAGCAAAACTGGCTCATTTCTTCACCAATGCTTCTGTGAATTTGCTGAGGATGATTTCTGGATTATTTCAGTGTATTTCAACTTGTGTTACTCAGCTAAATCAGCAGGAGATTCATTTTAGAGACTTTCTGGTTTAATTTGCTGCTTCTGCAGAGTCTGTACTTGCACATTCCTTCTGCAGAATTGTTTCTGATCAACTGCAGATGATTCTTATGCTTCTGTGACATGTTTCATGTTCTGCAGTTGATATATCTTAAGAATGAAATTCTGTTTTTGCTTTCTACTTAGAATTTCCTCCTAAAATGAATCTTCCTTCTAAAACAATTTCATTTGGAGTTCTTGAGATGCTTCTTCTTGTTTCTGGAAGTGTGCAGAAATTCTGTTTCTTCTGCAGAAGCAAACTGCATCTTCTGGAAATGTGCAGAAATTTCTGTTTCTTCTTTCTTCAAATATGCTGTAAAGCTTCCAATCTTTGTCCTTGCGTTATTTGCATTGTGAGAGAAGTAATTATGCTTATGGAAGGCTCTTTTAGTGTTCTTCAACTTGAAATATTCAAGGATCATCTCTGGAGGAGTGTGGGAACTTGTTCAATGCTTCTAGAGATACTTTGATCATGTTGCAATTTGAAATAAGAATTTGATGCTTCTGCAGAAACCTGTAAGTTTTGCTTCTAAGGACAAAACTGTGTTTCTAGTGATATTGATCTTCTCTAATTGCTTTGTTTTGCATTAGCAACACTTGGAATGAATATGCTTGAATTGCTTAAGTGATCTTTCACATTCAGAAGGTGTCCAATTTCATGAAAGCTCCTTCTCATGCTTCTAGTGGTCTTGAATGATCCTTCCAAAGCTTCAACTTGCTTCTGAGCTTGATACAACTCAGTTTAATGTTCATGGGATCTTAGATGAACTATCTTGACCTTCTTGAAGCTAAGAAGCTACTTCTTGAACTCGTTTCATCACTTTTGACATGAAAGCTCTATGTAGCATGCTTCTGGACACATGTTCTGATGTTAAATGATGTTTTTGATCTTTACACCTTCCTTCTGTAACTTTTCCTGTATTCTTTCAAGCATTCTCAAGTGAAAGCATTAGTACCAAAGTATTCAGCAACACTTAGAATATTGTTGTGAAAGTTTGTTGTCATTAAAACCTTTGCTCAAAGGGTCTTGGACCTTACAATCTCCCCCTTTTTGAATGATGACAACTTTCATGAACAAATTCTAAGTTCTCTGAATGAGGGAATAATAATCAAGTGATTTAACAATAAAGAATTTAAATCTCCCCCTCAATTTATGCCATTTATAACATTCAAATAACAAAAATGAGATTTAAACAATGAAGAATTATTTCTTCTCCCCCTGAATTTGTGTTATTCAGATAGAAATTTGTTATGATTGAATCTTATATTCTTCTCCCCCTTTTGTCATCCTTCAAAATGGGCATGAAAATGATAGGAAGGAATGAGTTCTCATCATTGTCTATCCTAGGCTACTTAGAATGTGAGGGATGATTCTAAATAAGATCAAATGGCAGCTATCTATATGTCCTTAGATGGTTGGAAGTAAGCTAAAGGCATTGGTAGAACATGAGAAGCACTTGCTAGTAACATAAAGGTGTTAAACCAGAATTGATATTACACAATCCTGACTTCCTTCTCTTGCATATTACACAATCTTAAGCTAACTTTTCTCATTAGTAAGATGTTGAAGATAGATCCCTTTATCCAAACTAAGTTGAATCATCAAGAATAGGGGCTTGGACCTTATCATAAGATAATGGGATATAAGAATAGAAGAGGTATGGAACTGGTTTACCATATTCGTTCCAAAGTTTTCCTATGGAGGCTCTATCTTTTTCAATGTAACTTCTTTCTTTTTCTTCTTTCACTTTATCACCCCATGAGAAGTACTTGCTATAGATTCTTCCATGCAAAGAAGAAATGATTTTATTCCTTTTCTACATCATCAAGAGGATATTTTGTGAAACCTAAAAGGCTTGGTAAGAAACATGTCATATGGGAAGACATGTACTATTCATGAATATATCCATGGGTGAGTAACATTGAGTATCCCTGATATCCTTCATAAGATATTGATCATTACTCCTAAACTTAGAAGTTCAGCAAAAATGCTTTCACTAATCTTGGATACATAGGCTACTATATTTTAAAAGAATTTGATCCATCCTAGTCTTTCTAAGAAGACATATACACCCAATATTCTCTTATGAGTGGTTCTAGTGGAAGAGATTCTGTTACTGGAACAGTTGTAGCAAGGACAACTCTAATTGGTAAACTTTGATGAACATGTGTAAAAATGAAGGCAACAACTTCCTCTTAGGCATTGAGGAATGTGAGAATATCAAACATAATAGGAATAAATCCATCTTTCTTTACTCTCTCTTCAAAGCATGATTTTTGCTTCTTAGATGGGAAATTCATCTTCTAAGTGTTCTAGATTAGGTAAAGAAGGCTCATGTTGAACTTAGAACACATAATATATCAATCAATTATGCATTTGAAAAGATACCAGCAAGTTAAGACTGTCTCAACATATTTCAGTTCAATGTCATGCTTATGACCATGATATCTAATAAAATAATACTTACTGACAATATGTTTTAATCTAAAGTGATGCATGGGATTGATAGATAGGTTCATAGAACTTTAATCATCAAATAAGATTGGGATTTCAGTGTACCTCAGAGAGTAATCCTCCATTTAATGCTTAAACCCAACCTTTGTGAATATCTTACTGTTGATGTATATTTTGCTTCTACAATGGATAGGGAAATAGTATTTTGCTTGCTGCACATCCATGATAAGAGAGATTAACCAAGAATTTGGCATTCACCATTTGTGCCTTTTCTCTCAACCCAACTCCAGCAAAATCAACATCATAGAATCCTACAAGATCAAAGCTTGTTCCTTTCTTGTACCAAAGGCCAAGATTAGTAGCTCAAACAAGGAATCTAAATATTCACTTTACAGATATGACATGAAATTCTTTTAGGAGAAGATAGAAACCTTGCACATAATTCAATTTAAAATGCAATAGCTTGCCTTTGTTTTTTAAGATATAATAAGGAAGCAATTTACCTCTTATTCCTTTTTAGAAACAAACTTACCATATTTCTTTATCAGAAATGGATGCATTGAGTGTCATTGGCTTGGCTCCATCCATTTTGAATCTTATGAAGATCCTTTAGATTTCTTGATGAATGGAGATTTCATCATTTCTCTTCTTCTGTCACTTCCTTTCTCATCCATCTTGTTTTGAAACTCATTTGTCCAATGATGGAATGATTTTAGAAGGAACATGTCCAACTTTGTTCTTTTCAAAGTGTTCAAGTTCTTCTTCTAATGTATCTCCAATGATTTGATCATAAGAGTGAGCATTAACTCTAGTTTCCAGCTCTTAAGTATGGATGGATCATTGGAAGCTTGTTGAATATTCTTCATTCTGTTTTTCATAATTTAGAATCAAAATCTGCATCCTTTTGCTTCTGATCCTTCTTCTTTCTGATCCTTCTTCTGATCATCTTTTGATTCATGACTTCTGCTTCTGAAGTCAGTTTTATCCTTCTGGTTTAGATTTAGTTTTTCTATCTCATTTTCTAAACCTGCGGTTCTCAGGAGAAGCATTAGATTCAAAGAACAACAACATGCATTCTTTCCTCAGTCAGTTTGATTCTTAAAGGCTTCTGAAGTTATTGAATATCCAATATAGACTGCCTTATTAGAATTTGAATCAAACTTACCAATATAGCCTTCACATCCAAATGTATGCAAGTATGAAATGTTTAGTTTTCTACATTTCCACAATTTATATAAAGTCTTATTTCACATGCTTCTAATAGTGACTATATACAAAGTATAGCATGAAATGCTTACAACTTCACCCCAAAGATATTTTTAACACTAGAGTCATTAAAATTGGTTCTAGCCACTTCTTCTAGTGTCCTTTTCTTTCTTTTCACAACTCTATTATGTTATGGAGTTCTAAGGCGTGAAAGGCTATGACAGATGTCATTCTCATCAAATAAGGCTTTGAATAAGGAGTCCTTAAACTCCCTTTCATGATAACAACTCATAAAACCAATATTAGATCATTTTTCAGATTTAAATTCCTTGCAGAAACTTCTAAAAGACTCATCCTTTGTGGTTAAGAACAAAACTAATGTGAATCTTGAGTGGTTTATCAAAGTCCCACTTTGAAGAGTCTTTTGAAATAAGAGATGATATTTTATCACAGCAAACATCATTCAGATTTTTTCATAAGAAATCATCTCATTTAGGATAATATATTCAAGGATGTTTTAATCAGCAAGTTACTGACTCATGTATTTAAAACTGCATTTGTGAATTATTTTCAATTCACACAAGTATGAGATTTCAGCATAATAAACTAGATATCTCAAGCTTTCTGACAAGACAAAGATCATGCAATTTGGATTTTCCTATCCCAAGATATGATGCATTTAAGTTGACTGATTTATCACAAATTGCAGAATGAGATAGTTCTGTTTTTTTATGCACTAATACAAATCCATGCAGCCAAAAATTTAGATAAGTAATAGGATTAAACTATTATGTATTATCTTTCAAATCCAACTGGTTTCACTTGAAAAGGATTTTCCTAGCACCAGTTATGAACATCCAAAGATAGTGGACTCAAACATGATCATATAACAGAACAGCCTACTTTAATGAATTACTGGGAATTATTTAGATGTTATAAAATTCTGAAATTTTCCAGTCTAAAAATAATATAAATCAGTTTTCCAATGAAATTAGTTTCATTCAAATATCACTTTTGTAGCTCAAGTTATGATATGATGAAGTGGACTGCTTTGTATCAGAATTTATAGCAGAACAGGTATGTTCACGAATTTACTGGGACTTTTGTGGTTAAGATAAAATTCTCAAACTTTCCAGTTTGTTAATATCAGAAATAAGCTTTCAAACAAAATTGGTTTCACTGAAAAAGCATTCCTGTAGCTCAAGTTATGATCTACTGAAGTGTACTAGTTTATGTCAGAACTTATGACAGAACTACTGTATTCAAAATTTTACTGGGACTTTTGTGATTAAGATAAATTTTTCAATTTTTCCAGTTTGATACTACCATCAATAATCTTTCAAACAAAATTGGTTTCGCCTAAAACAGACTTATGTAGGTCAAGTTATGCTCATTTAAGGTAGCTATATCAGAATTTTAAACTAGCAGCACTATAGCACATTACCTTTGATCTTCTAATTATTTTCTTCTTATTTTAAAGACTAATTAAGTGATTAGAATAGAATGTTCATATAAATGTCAATCAATGATAATCATTCAATCACCAAATATGCAAGACCTTAGCATAAACCTATTAGGAATGTGCTTAAAATTTATTGACTTTATGAATATGCATTGAGGATAGAAATATTTAATACCTTGTTCTTGGTCAATTGAACTGTACTTTTTCTTACCCATTGATTCATTCTAAAAGTCATGAACCTTGGAGATTTCACACTAATCATTTGAGAAGCATTGGCTAGAGTCATGTTCCTTCTTTGTATGGAACATTTTCATTTAAGCCTTGGAAGGTATTTTCCTTTGGCCAATGGTTCTATCTTCTTGAGAATTTTTCTGCATAACAAAATTGCTAAGGAGACATTTTGGTACCCTTTTCATCTTGGGTCCTTGAGTGTTAGTGATTGAACTCTTAGGAGATTTAGCAATCCATCTCATCTTATCTCTTATATAAATATTTCTTCTAAAATTGCACAAATGGGAGATGTGACCATGATGTTCTCAATAATTACAGATAATGAGACTGAATGATGTCTTGATCATTTGAAGATCATTTTGAAAAACATGGACATGGTATTGGGATGAGTTCTGAAATCTATTTGCCATAAACTTAGTTTTCCATGTAAAATAGCAATGTTCCCATTATTGACAAAGCATGGAATTAGAGCAAGTAGATTCTTCAGTTTTGGCAAATGTTGAAAATCAGTTTTCAACTTTATTTTCAAGATTAAAATGATTTTCGAAGATAGTTGAGGTTTCACAAACAAACATATCTTCTTCAAGAAAATCATATTCAACTTTCAAACTTTCAATTTGAAGTTCAATAGAAAAGACCTCCTTTTTTAAACTATTCCATATTCTTATTTTCAAGGTTTATCAAAGCATCATTCAATTCATCATAAGCAAAATCTATCTCATCATAGGAAGGACAATGTTCAAGTTTAGCAATA